>VIBL01000194.1:0-600000 GCA_008271625.1 Lutraria rhynchaena
ACGACTGCAATATATTTCCGTTTAGAGTAGAATGAAGACGATTTTGAACAGATAGAAAAATTTCAAACATTTCGAATAATCGTTTGATTGGTGCAATAAAATCCTAAATTTAGCGTCACCATAACATTCCTCGTCATAGATTAATGGTGAAGCTTAGCCACGACTTCTTTTAAATGTTTACACTGACTTACATCTCTTTAATTCTTTCGTTGTAAGTACAGTTTACGAATGTGAACCTTGGTGATGTGCTTATGCACACGTTTCTTTAAACTGGCGTTATTTACCGTGTTCTCGTTTATCGTGTTTTCTAATGTTAATATCAATAAAATACACTATATTATGTACCCACATGTAACAAGATAATTTAAAATGCGGGGGTGGTTTGGTAATATATATTCTATAACTGTATGAATCCTTGTGATTTAAAAGCGACGTACGAGAATCTAATAGCCTCTAGTAATCTATATGCGATTGAAGTTTTTATCCGAACAGTGTTATGTTAAAAGTCGGTTAAATAATGTAATTTATTTAGTATACAGTGTGAACTTTCATAGCCGCAGTGAGATGTTTAATAAAACTGTGAGTGTTTTAACAAATTAGATCTATATCTCATTGTTGAACGAAAATTCATCGTCTGAAGTATTCACCTGAAGTCACTACTAAATGAAGTTCTGCGTCTGTCCATCCTAAAATACAATGTATCACGCATCGGAGAAATAAAAACGAGCTAACTAGAGTTTACAATAATCCATGATGGAAAATCTGACAGTGACAATATGACAAGACGTTTGAAGTGGCATCAGATGACGTTATAGTGTTAATAAATGGAAAAGTTACAATACTAAATAAAAAAATAGTAATGTTATTGGAAAGAACGGAAGACAAGAGCCTGAAAAATAAGATTCAAAATACATGTAACTAGTGACATTAAACTTCAGCCGATCCTCAGATATTTCTAACAACGTCGAGAAGTTTGCAAATGGTAGTTAGAACGCTCCAGTAAAGACGTTTACCGTACATTAATCTCAAGTTTACACACCAGTCATAATCATTTTCATATTCATTCAATAAAAATGACCGTGAATTTTTAAAATGTCATTGAAAATATTGATTCGTTTAAAACAACCACGCGCTTATATCAACAGCAATGCTAAGGTCAGTATTAATAGCAATGCTAAGGTCAGTATTAATAGCAATGCTAAGGTCAGTATTAATAGCAATGCTAAGGTCAGTATTAATAGCAATGCTAAGGTCAGTATTAAGCTATAGACGCGAGCGTTTATCACGATTATTATTCAACTCTGACTAAAAGTGATTAACATGATTTTATGAACAATCAATTTCTCACATTTCCTAGTATTTCTCTCAGACTCATCAAAGCACATAAATGATTAAGTATAGTATGAAACTTTTTTCTATTCTTACTCACAACATATTTATTTGTATATTCGCAAGATGTTTCTATTGAATCTTACAACATTTGTCAATCGCATTACTGTCTCGTACAGTGATTACTTGACATAATCAGTAACACACAGGAATATTTATCTCTCTTGGGCCTAACTCCCAGTCAGATCTTGAAGAAACGATTTAATGATTTTGTATAATTTTTGTGTTTGTTTTTTTGGGGGGTATTTCAACATTTTCGAATTTGTAATTGGATTTAATAGCTATTGATTTTATTGTTGTTTCTATTGTTGCCTGAGGTTGTAAAGTTGTTGTTGTTGTTGTCGGAGATGGTGAAATTGCTGTTGTTTTCTTAGGTAGTAATGATGCTGCTGCTGTTGACGGAGGCGGTGAGGCTACGGCTGCTGTTGTCCGATGCGGTAGGGTTGTTGCAGATAATACCATTTTGGGAGATGTATCAGGACACACTTCACTTTAAAGTTTCGACGTTATTCATAAAGGATCATATGAACGTAACATGCACGAATAACACCATATTCAAAATATCTGTTGACTATCCCAAAACTCAAGGTCATGCGGTATGTTGTGTAGGTAAAAAAGTTTAATAGTAAATGCGGTAATGTCAACGCCTTAGTGTCAACAGAGCCTTAGCTGACGTTGGGGGATATTTTATCCGGGTGGGTTAGCAAATTTGATTTATGGGTAGGAAGATAGGTAACAAGCAACTATACTGTCTTGGCCTAAGCTGCCCGAATATTTAAATTGATAACTGTAATACAAGGCTGGGGTGTCTAAGTACATTTTACTTACTGTTGGTTGGACGGTACATTTATTTATTTATTTTGACGGCTATATTGAAATATATACCGCTGAGCGAAATACGACTGGAATGTGATATTAATAAAATATTTTCAAACAAGTATTTAGTGCACTAATATTATCGTATGGGTGATTTCCCTGTTCATACCATACAGTACGTTCATTTGAAGCGACAAAGTAATTTTGGTATATTTGTCATTATCAAGTTCAGGCCAAAGAAACGTAACACCAATAGCGCCAAGTATGAAGTTCTATTGCTCTGTAAGGCAAATGAGAATGAAAATACGACCCGCCCAATATAATTTTATTCACATAGATGCCCGAGATTAGGGGAATGGATTAAGTCATTCTCATACTGTCTGCGACGATAATTATATTTGAAGTCAACGAAATACGCGAGCGCCGTATTTATGTGCGCTTGTATTAGTCACATACCTCTCTAAAAATGATCTTGTGAAATAGTGAAAAATCTATAAATATGTGTCTTTCAATCTAACATCATTTAGGTATCCCTGTAGTTCTCCGGTACTTGGCCCCACATATAAAGGAATAAATGGCTTAGGTATTTGAATCTTGCCTTCACAATACTAGCAACTTAATCCGGCTTTTATTTTTCCTCCGATTTATTTATTATTATCAAACATTTTATCACCTAAGATTATATATTTACATTCATAAGACGGTGTTTTATTGCTAGGGTCGGTATTTTGTTTATCCAAACTCGACAGAACATTGAAACAATATCAAAATGGAATTAGATGATATTGTTATTTATCATAACCCGCCTGAAAAAAAAACTAGTCCGTTAGTACATTAAACCGCTTCTATAAGCCGTGAATTATTTCTAAACGATGTTTCGACAGCGGATTGTCAATAAAAAGTTATGTAATGTCAATTAACAAATACAGAATCGTCAGAATTCTAATGGGACAAAAAAAGTATCAAGTGTAAAATATTGAATTTCTTATTCTTTGTTCAGTTTGCAAAGCTTTATTAAAAACAAAACTCGTTTAAATGTTAAGTAACTAACATTTATTTATGTATATATGAGTGTAAGACAAACATAAAATTATTATACAGTATAACCCATGAAAACCGCTCCTCTTCCGGACTGGGCCAAAAAAGAATTCAGCGAACTTTTGATTATAGGCTAGAAAAAGATGGGACTTGGGATATCATCCGATTTTTAGAGAATTGCGGTTTTCAGAGAGTCCGGTTTTCAAGGGTTTTACTGTATCATATCATGATATTACATTATACAATGTACTATGTTAGTCAAACACATCTAATCTTATAGACTTATCATTAATTTTCGCTGTACAATTTGTGATAGCCTTGTGATCAAAGAGGCACCATGTATAACGCTGTACTGAGGTTTTTGATTTATAAGACAATATCATTATTTACTAAACTTGTCATATACTGGTGTCCACTCGTGTGCTGTCATTGACCCAAAATGGAAAATACTAGGACACCTTTATCTGAAGAAGCAGAAAAAAGTGGAATAAATACATATTGCTGAAGCTCCGTGGGGCAAATGCTTTCATCACTATGTGCAAAGAATCAAATATACTATATTTTCTTTATTGCCTAGATTTGCAGTGTTTGACGGATAATGAATTTTCTGGCATTGAAAATCATATCATTTTTCAAACGAACTATTTATTACCTTTGTTAGTGTTTAAATAAAGATTTGAAAAGATTGAGCGGAGTTCTTTGTGTCTAACCGGTCTTATAAGAATGACCCCCACCGCAGTTAGCACTTATTGTCATACGTTTTCCTACGCTGAAAGTTGAGCATGTAGCTGCAGTTTCCGTCCATTTTATTAATAACATAAGCGATCCTATGATAGAGTGGAAATGAGTTTTAGTCAGCATCTTGCGCATGCGCTGTGTTATAAATCCAGAATCGATGATACGAAGCGTAGGAGCAAACTGAAGTAATGATGCTTGTAGATTGCAAACTGTTCCCGAAGATACCTAATAAAAGGTGTGGTGTTACTTTAGAAATTGTATTGTGTCATTGTATGCTAGAGGGAACCTCCTGACACTACATCTTGGACGTCCTTTAAAAATTATCATAATTACTTTTGACAATAGTCCAACTGTATGTGTTGAAATATAGTACATCGTATGCGATGACAATATTTTTACTATTCAAAGATATTCACCACAACCTATGTAACTTAGTAAACTTTTATTTTCAACAAAGCGTGGGTGGGGCGTCACCCATATAGAAAGATACGTATGGTTAAATTTGAATGACTTTACACTATCTTTTATAGCAGTTTTAATTTGCAAATCTCAATAATTTATCTAAACTTTAATACATACATCTTGAATTTTATTTGTGGGTTAGCCTAAATTGAAATAAACTTGTTCAATTCTGATATAAAACTTACTTGTATTTAGTCAGCATTCTTAGTGAAAAAGTAAAAAGATATCAGTTATAGATTTATAACTGGACTCCCTAAAAACCGGAATTCTCTGAAAAGGTCCTTTTTTATTGTTCTATAATCAATAGTTCTCTGAAAATCGGATTTCGCAGAGGACCGGACGTTTGTCCCAGTCTGTAAGGGGTCCGGTTTTTATGGGTTATACTGTATATAGAAATATCAGATTGAACACTACCACGTGTCCTGTTAGGGGCTTGTGCATTGTACAAGAATCAAGAGACACGTTAGTCATAACGGTTCATAGTGTCCACGTAATACCAATTGTTATTATTTGCATGCCTGGGTGTCTTCCTCCGCTGCTAAAGCAGGAAAGTCGCTAAATGACCCTGGCTGCTGGTGCAACGTTAAACTCCAGTGGTTTCATGTTATAGTTTAAAACAAAAAGAGCAAGAATGAGTAATCAGAATTTTAAGTAGAAATTAAACATATGCTAAATAGATTCATGACTGCGATCTATCGTCATAGATAACATACTTTAAATTTCCTCGGAAGTTTTGTTTAAATGATGTTTAATTGAGCGTCATGTATTTATTGTATTCTTAAATTGAGAAATGATATGATAACTTATACAGATATACGCACTCAAAGGGCCTAGAGAAGATAAAACAACGTTATGTAATATGAATGTTTTAGTTAAAAGTAGGGATGGCAACGAATATCAAAACTGATATTCGAATATTCGTTTTTTTTTTGTCCATTCTTGAATCTGCCCGAATCTGTTGCAACCGAAAACTGATACAGATTGTAGTTTAAATTTCGTGTGTTTTCGAGTTTGTTTATATTCTAATTGGTGATAGCTGACAGATAACTCTGCTCGCAATATGTTCTAGATAAATGACGTGTGATTTACAGTTTTGGAATTTTTGGTGTTTTATTATTAATTTTATTTTCGCGTATTTTGGGCCAAATCATTGTCTTCATTTTTCAAACGAATATTCAACAATTCGGTCCCATCCCTAGTTAAAAGCGCTCGCGTGCCATCATGTACTCGGTGTATTAGATTGCATATATTCGTTTTATCATTGTCACGTGACCAGCTTGCAACTCATCTGCTTCTATAATGAATTATTTTAATTACAAATTCGTACAAATATTTGAAATTAGAAGTTTATCGAAACGTAACATTTATCTTTATACAACCTGATGTTAAATGATTGCATGCATAATTATCACCGTGAAACTCACCGAACAATTGAAACTTGTTTTACTTATCCGCAACGATTGATGGTTAGTGGTATAGGAAAAAATGGAAATTTAGAATATATAACACGTGTTATTTCTCTATAATATTTTGTCCGTGAAAAAGCCTGGTACAATTTTTCAGAGAGAGACAAAAATATCATTGTTATATGTTTGCAAAGTTGTTTAGAGCATCACATATCTTTAGTCGAATGAAATCCTGTTCAATAAAAAACATATAAGCGACCGTCAGTTTCACAAACTCAACACGAACGTTAAAACCGGATGTTATTCTTAAAAATGAAGTATATTTTTGGCGGTTTCGGAACCACAATAAAATCGCTTACAAATGCCGAGAAAATTCGCCGGATTTAAATAAAATTACAACACAAATAAATCAATAAGTCACAAATTAAACGGTTTGTTTTGAAACATCAAACGTAATTAAAATGGAAACAGAGACCTTGAATGTATTTTTTACTGCTTGATTTAACAACAAAGTCGACATTCGTAGTCGACAAGGTCACGAGCAATAAGTTTAATACGTTCAGATGTGACGCCGTCATCTTATAGTAGGGTGTGTAGAAGGACTGACTCCAGAAAAAATTATTGAAAAATCCATTAGCACTTGAAATCACGGTTAAAATCAAATAAATAAATCCGATTTTCATATAGCATAATCCCATATTTATTTTGTCAGAATGCACACTTTTGCTTAAAATTTATTTAATCATGGTAAACATTAAAATAGTGCCATTATTATACTTACATTATACTTAAGATATATTTCATAATATGAGCAAAGTTTTTATAAAATCAATTGAATACTGAAATGACATTTGAAACAAATACTAAAAGCTTACAGCTTTTTTATTCAGTTCCAGGTGCTGTACCAAAAAAAAGAAACGTAAACACATTTTTATTATGGTAGAGGGGCGCTCGTGATCAAATAGTCTCTGACTAGTAACTACTAGACCCTAACCACTGTGTGTTCAAATCTCACCAGGGACCAAATTTCTCATGCGTAGATGCTGTCCAGCTACCTTACGGAAAGTCGGTGGTTCTACTTTGGTTTATGTCTGGGGTCTTCCTCAACCGTTAAAGCTGGGATAGTCGCCAAAATGACCCTGACTGTTGGTGCGACGTTACACCCCAATGAAATATATGTAATTATTAAAAATTCCTAAGTTAAATAACAGCAAGTTTTCAAATCATAACTTGCCGATAAACGGTATCTTATTTACTCAATGTATTGTGAAATAGATAAGATAATTACTGAAGTTAATTGCTTCAGAATTATTCATATGTGATATGTTTATTCTTAAATGTCCTTCAGTTGTATAATTCTGACGTTGAAGACAGATATAACTGGCTCGTATCGATTATCAAATAACACTTTGCACAAAATCGTAAAATAATTGAATTTCTTAATAAGCGAGGATCGTTCAATTCATAAGTTTCCAAAGTCTGGTCTAGGGTATCTTAACTGTCGTGCATATCAGGTCTCAGATAAATTGGATAGAAAATTTTACACCTCTAAACATTTCAGCGTATTTTAGAAGGCAAAAAGGTACGGTATAAAATCCCGTCGAGGTTCGGTATAAAAGCCCGTCGAATCAGAAGTTACCCGAAACCACCACTCGCGTACTCAACAACTGCGCTTACACAATGAAAAACAAACAATACAAATTGTAAATGTGGTAAAATTGAATCAACCATTCACTTAAGAATAAATTGAAACTGCACGGAGTCTTTTTATAGAAATTATTCTGTACATATTGAAGTACACCAAGTTTCTACCTACATGTAAAGTTCGCATGTAAAAGAATTTCGTTCATTTACTTTACAAGCTTGCCCGGTCTGACAGCTCAAAACTTGAATAAAACGTTCAAGTGGTAGACCGCATGAGAATTACCAGCATTGTCATGATTCCAATTGCAGATTTCGAATTTGAAATGAAAAACCTGGAGTTTTTTTTCTCTCTTCTTTGTATGTAAGATTTAAATATAGCCTGAAAATATGTTTGTAATCGTGAGGCATTTTGTATATTTTATATTGGATACCGTTGTGATAAGGAATGCAAAGTTCAGTCGTGTAGAACTGGGCTGGGGCCGAAAGGGTAAGTCTGAGAGGGGAGACACCGAGCTTGGGGAAATAGGTGAGGCTGATAGAGGGGGCATGGTGCTAGGGGGAATGTTTATGTCTGATTCATAGGGGAGGGTTGACACCGAGCTAGGGGGAATGGGTATGTCTGTTCAGAGGGGAGGGGGTGACACGGTGCTTGGAAGGTATGGGTAAGTCTGATTCAAGGAGGGGGTGACACGGAGTCAAGAGGGAATGGTTATGAACAATACATGTCATAGATGAGACGGGTATGATAATTTTTTGAACGACTCTTGAAATGAGAACGTTATGCTGGTGATAGAGGAGGGGGGGACAATCAGTTGCTATGTATTATCTTTCCGCAGTAGCCGAAAACACTTAATTTGTGTCCCGTAACCACGAGCCAACCTTGAAAATAAGTACGTAGTATTTAACCTCTTACAAATGAACTTCGGTCAAAAGATGATAACTAAAATACAGGCGTGGTTTGTGTGTACATTTCATAAATTCCTTTCGCCTAACTACAATCAATAAATAGACAATTATATTACAGGGCGATCTGAATGTATCTGTACCTCTAGACAATATTTTGCGAATTTCGATAATCAAATTTAATAGAAACCAATTAGTTAGGAGTTTGTACTTCACAAAAAAACAGCCAGTCAATAATCAATGTTTACATAAGATTCAACAATGCATTGATATTAACTATGTTTGGCGAATATGTATCCCAAGGTCTATTTACTCTTTGTATTTTATGCTTACAAGTAAAGATTATCATTCAGTTTTAATGTTAGTCAATACAGATGTATTAGTGTGCAATTAGGGCTCTCATTTGACCCTTTAAATGACTGTTTTTACCCTTGAAATTAGCGAAAGGAAAATTTGTTGACTCTTCAAATTATTATCAGCCAAGGGTCATTTCTGACACTCAAATTTTGATGTCTAGTGAGAACCCTGAATTAATTATAAATTAGGGTCACAAATCTATGGATATCATAGGTAAATTTAAAAAAGTAAAATGTTTTGTTGATTTCTTGTGAAGAAATGTCCTTTAATCTAAAATGCATCCGGCGCGTATTTTTTGCTTTTGCAACAAAAGTTTAATCATAACCGTTTTTTATTTTTTTAATACGAAAAGAGATTTTTTTCTTACATTATTTTCGGACATGTGTTCTTAAAACAAGGAAATGAATCATTAAAAATAAATGGTCCGTTTAGAAAAAACAACAACGCAAAATGACTTCTCGCGTGACTTACTACATCGCCGACTGTTAAATTAACAATTGAGTTAAAAACGTGGTATGCATCTCACAGAATACTTTCAATATGGCCTCTATCATCATGGCACATTTAATATCAGCATTTATCGCAAGCCGAACAGCCATCTGAAAACATATGCCATACTGAACACCGGCGGTTTGGGTCGTAGTAAACAAACAATGAGGAACTAATTATATCATTACTCAGGGAATTTACTCATAGATTTAAAAGATTAACTCGGGTTTTAAATAACGATAGCGCTGCTGTAAGCCATCATGTAGCACTGTGTCTAGAAATTTAAGACTTTAATCGACTCCTTAACGTTCTTATCTTCTTTCATAGCTTTAGTTAAAACGATGGAAGAAGGACATAGAATTAGTTGAATAAAGTACGACTGATAAGCCTTTAACATATTTAAGTACCTTTCAATTAAAAATACATATATCAAGCATTAGTCGAATTCTTGCCATTACAGTAACAGTCATGATTTGTAATGCGGGCAAAAATTGCGAGTAAATGTATAAGAAAATAAAATGTGCTCTTTTTCTCTTGTTGTTCTGGCAAAGCGTTTGTTTGACTAATGTTTGTTTTAATAACATAGTGCCCATTAACATTTATTGTCTTTATCATCCATTGTTTCTCAATGTATCACAAGTGACTAATCTATGACTCCGTTTTATTTTCAGAAGAGTAGAAATAATTTATATTTTGCAACAATGTATCTTTATCGTAACATGAACACATACGTATAGCGGAATTACACAGTATTACATTATCGCTCGTAAAAACCGCGACTACCTGATTCAGACATCACATTCATGATTTACACATAAGATTTTTTATCGATTCTACCTGGTTATTCTGCAATATGACTCGAAGATATACAAATTTTCAACACTAATTACGAATAATCATTTTAACCGATGACTTCTTCGTAGTTAATATATTACGCAGAAAATTATGAAATAATTGCGCGCGGGAAAGTAGTTCGTCTCAATTTCTTTATGTTTAATAGATTAAAGAAATAAATGCGGTATTTTGGTTTATACCAGACAAGAGAGTGCACCAGACTCCTCGTAAATATGTTACCCGAGTATTTTTTGCTGTTTATATGACATAGTTTTCATTCTGCTAATAATTTTGTGGGTATATAGCCTGTGTTCCGGTTCCACAATAATTCAACGCGGACTGATGTGGTAAATTTCTATGAAGAAAAATGCATAGACGGTAAAGATGAAAGTATCCGTGGATGGTTTTAGTACGTTGTAAGAAAGTGTATCCTTGGTTTCTTTATAGTGTTCGCTAGTTTTCCCCTGTGTACTCAAAACGTATACATCGTTTACAAAGCTGTAATAAAAGGTATTAACGATCTTTTTATACGAAAATCTTGGTGTACTATTTCCACATGGGTTTGATATGAAATTACGGATGGTCTAGATGTTAAAGGTTTTCGTAAGACCTCAAATAAGTATGAATTTACATCAAAGTCAAACAAGAATCGGCGAAAATATTTTCTCTCGTAAAGTAAAACACGTCGTATAAAAAGTTGGGTGAAAAATAGTTTGTCTATGGAAGAGAATTTAAACTCTGTCTTATCGTGAACGATATTTACGATAGACCCTACAAGATTACAAGTAGAAAAGAAATTGTCTAAAACGCGCGTAAAACATCTTATCTGTCTGAGAACAATCAATTCAGAATACAACAAAATATTATATTCTACTGTCTATTGCCACTTAGCAGATTCAGACATATCTCTTAACATGATGCAGAGTATCGCCACTGAAATAAATAACGAAATGAGAAAACTCTTTTCGTTTCATTTTCACTTAAAACAAGTTGTAAAATTCACACTATTTACATAAAAACCGTGAAGCGGAGTTGTGAATCGAACTTCCGCAAACTCCAAAATTTCTGAATGTTATTCATTTGCACTTGAGAGCCACACACTACGGTATAAATGGCTCTGTTTTAATTCCTATCTTTAAAGTGAATCAGCTGTTATTTCATACATAATAATTCAACAATTAATTGTTCTTTTCTAAGCGTTATGTCGTTTCTTAAGTGCTTTGAAACATTACCCTGTGAAAGCATCTTGTATGGTCTACCAGATGAAGATCTTGCTATTAGAGAGAGAGAATGAGAGAGAAAGATAGGTGTTATGAAAATAAGTGTAGACATTAAGATTTTAAACACAATAAAGAAACGAAGAATGTAGATTACGCAGCAATGTACATCTGTCAAAAAGAATTGTGTTTTCCTGTGTTTATCATTGTGGTTAAATAACTAAGATGATTGCTAAAGAAGCAGAGATGGTACAAACGTATCAAAACATCGTATTTAACACGGTTGGTAAACTATGGTTAAAACGTATTAAAAGTACATAAAAGAAATGTCATTGTTAACAGATTGGCGATGATTGTGCGATTACCTACCTAGTTCAATTTGATATTCACCTGTATGTAAATTTTATTGAGCATTTATCAAAAAATACAATCTACTGTGTTTACTATAAGACCACGCGCGTAAAGTAACATTAGTCAAATAACTCGTCAAATCGGTGTAGCGTTGGTAAATTGCCATACGCGTAATTGATGGTACGCCACAAAAATGGTTACATCAACAGCAGCTTAACACCATAACTATAGGTAAAAATCGTTTTATTATGCAAAACATATTTCCTAAAATGTGTGTGGAATGTTGTCACAAACGAGTTGTTGAAATGACGTACATTTCATTGTGAGATAAAGAAAAAGGAGCGCGTAAGTACCTGACATATATCCTGCCTGCTAAATGTCTGCGTTGTGATTTTAAAACAACAAAAACTGCCTAGACACTTAGTAGCTCTTTCTGACTTAATATCATACAAGACAACATTGTAATTGATAAACAGAACAATGGTAAAGTGATGACAACAAAAATATATGACACTTGTCACTCCTTGTATCGGATAGAACGTGATTTATACTTCTTACATGATTGACTTAAAATTGTGGTCAACTTTTTTAATACAGCGTAAAGTTCATATACAATCGCCGTGAAAAAGAAATATTTCATACCCCTGCAAACGAAGTTTTCGAGGGTGTACTGGAATCACCCTGGTTGTTGGTCGGTCGGTCGGTCGGTCGGTTGGTGTAAGTCGCGAGGTCTGTCCACATTTTGCGGGGATATTTAATCACAATTCAGTGATAGGTCTGGTTTAAGATTAGTGCTGATTCAGAATAATAAATGAAGATGAAAAACACGGCATTGAAATTGAAACTGGGCAATAGAAAGATATTTTACGACAGTTGTGGGTGCGATACAAACTGTCTCATTAAAAAATAACATTTTACATTTTATGGATTTCCTTGGCAGCAATCTGTCCAAAGATATTTAGATATATCATCAACATACGCTGTGTCTCTGCATACATTTACTCTTAAGATGGGAACCGCCATTTAGACGAATGCAATGTTTCCATAAAACCTTTCTATTTGATCGTCTTGAAAAAAAAATGATGATTTATACAACAAAAAAACATTTCTCAATGTTTTGTGAAGTATTGATTTGATATTTGAATGCAGCTTTTAATTACTAACCACAGAATACAGTTAACCAGAGGACACAGGTGTCTGCATTACAGATGTTTAGACACACCGCATTGGCTACACCGATTATCTTGATGCAGTAGACGAACATATGCCGCCTACAACGACAATCCCCTTGCACACCAGATGGAGAATCTGGTACTTTGTACTCGTACAGACATCCGACATTCTGACACCACAAAGTCTACTGAGTAGTAATGCAATTGTATATCTGATATGTAGGATACATATCTGACAATGCATCAAACAGTCGCACTCTGGGTTAGTCTTGATTCATTACTCGTGCTTGGTAGACAAAAATATTATTCAAACGAACATGGCGACGTTGAGTCTGCCTGTAGCGACTTATTGCCGCACGGTCAAGTTACGCTGGGACGAACTAGTTGAGGATCGAACGTTTACCGAGCAACAAGGTACCATATAGTGTATAGATGGTGTCGTGTTCTAAATCAGTCAAACATTGGCATCATGTTAGCAAAAAGCCTATTTGTGGCTTGGAAAAGCTAACAAACGCTGCCATTGCTTTAAAAAAATCTGTCACCGGCGTGGTTGCTTTAAAAATATCTGTCAGCGCCGTGGTTGCTTTAAAAATATCTGTCAGCGGCGTCGTTTACTTAAAAATGTCTGTCAACGGCGTCATTGCCTTGAAAATAAACAGGAAGTGTCGACGAAGGACCAAAGAAATTATACAATTGTTCTATAAGCTGGCCAGTGAACTCGAAAATCTCTCGGAAATACAGATCGTTTGTATGGGAATATACTGGTACAAATTTGAATAATTTGACGCAGCAAACAAAAACTAATACAGAACGGTAATCGTATGATAAAGATATGTATGACTAAGTAATTTATCGAATTCAATGTTCTTTATATCAGAATGAATGTGTTTATATAGTAATGGAATATTTAAATGTCGAATTAAGAATTTTAGTAATTCAATATAAGTGGTATAATATTACAACACGCACACAGACATCTTTATTCAAATTTACTGTTTCTGTACGCTAAATTCAGAGTTCATTAACAGGCATAATTATTTTTGTATTTCTCAACAAATTCAATCGATGTATTACGTATTTATTGGCATTATTGCGATGTAAAAGCACCGTCCATTATGATATTCATAAGGACATGTCTTGTTAGATATATAATGCTTCTTACACATTGAACATTCTTTATGTTTATACATATAATGCAGAAATTCGCCATAGCTTGAGAAATCATATTGACGTAGAATCTATGAGTAAGAGCAAACACTTAATAGTGACATTTTGGTCAATTAGCGTATTTCAATACAATATAACCCCTGAAAACCGGATCCAAAAGTCGGATTCTCTGAGGCGTCCAATTTTTAGAACACTATTCATTATAGAAGAGTAAAAAGTAGAACTTGAAAAATCGTCCAATTTTTAGAGAGTTCCGGTTTTTATGGAATCCGGTTTTCAGGGGTCATACTGTATATTTCAATTTACTTTTCCCATTTATGGTGTTTTAGCAGGACAAAGACAAGACGATTGTAACCAAAAATGTGTATAATCAAAGAATGTGTTTCAAACTTTATGTTTGGTTGCTGTTTGAACCAGAGTACCAAAATAAGAAAATGTTTCCATTAGGACTGAGGAACATTCCTCCGTCTGTTTCAGTGTAGCTACGAACCTGGTGTGGGTACGGTGTAAAGTCTTGGAAATTGGCAGCTAATTTTAAGAACGTAAAACATTTTAAATGCAGCGCCGGAAGACATGCTTAATTCAAAACTTCAATAAAACGCTGCCCACATATCAACCACTAAATTAACTCTTTATAAGAAATATCATCCATACTAGTTGGTTGTTAATTGACAATTTATTTACAGAATCATGAAATTCTTCAACTAACCACGTGGTAACTTCATTCGTTAGTCATCAATATAGCATACTTTCTTAACAAGCACCTTTATGAATAACGTTCCTATTTACCAGCCTGTATAAACGCTTACATGAGTGTTAAACATACCTGTGTATTCTAATGAATATAATGTCTTTGTTAGAATCTCATTCTCGTCGTCTGTATTTTCTTGTAAGTTCTTACTTTGTTCCTCTCTATCCATGATAAATTTCTCAAACTTTTTTATCATACGTCTTTCTTCTTCATAATCACGTGTAATGTTTGACACATCCGGGGGTCGGTCGTAGCCGAGTTTGTTCAAAAGATCCGACTTAAACGTTCGAATGTGTTCTTCGATTTCTAAAGTATGGAAAAGGTCCTCGTTGGTCGGCAAACTTAAAACAATTTCCAAGTTATCACACAGTACGTACAGAATAAAAATGCACCGAGCTAATGTTTGCAGCTTATGTGCTTTTTTCATATCGTGTTGTATTGATAAATAATGTACAGTCAAATATTTGTGAGATACACGTAAGAGTTATTAGTACAACGACGCTATGATATAACGATTTAACATTAGGCATATTTCTACTATTTATCCGTGCAAAATGCTATTTCGTATGTCCAGCAATTCAAACTGCTTAAAACGTAACAAACACAAAACTGAATACCCGTTTTCAGTGTCCTTGCTACAATTTCATGTATTGGACAAACACCTATGAAAAAAGGTTTGTGATGAGACGAACATTTTACTTACTTTCAACTATCGCTACATCGCCTATTTATTTCATAAGACTCCGCCCCTCTGTCAATAAATTAAACATCGAAATTTGATTGGCGGTACAGAGATACGTCACGCTCATTGAGAAAAAAACTTAAGATTTTATTTTACAGATAAAATCGCTAAAGTTGTGGATCACGCTCCGATAAAACCTATATATCTAGTTAATAAATGATAATTATGATAGTTTTGAATCAATTCAGGCGCTAGTGTATTGGTAGTAAGATATGCAATGAAAGGTTAGATTTAAACGGCTGTATTCTCTGTAATAACACGCTGAACGTAAACTTGCCTACAATTATTAATTCTGTGTTCTATTCTACTTTTGACGTATGTATGAATGGATAAATGATTTGATGTAAAAATGACAGTAAATAATTTTTATTTTTGCTTTGACATGTCGGCATTTATTTATATAAGTATACTTTTGTATTACATGTAGACCAAGTTTGAGACTCAGATATTGGGAATAATTAGATTAAAGCTACCATGATATATCAATGAAAGTTTGAAACCTTTTATTGATGTGATACAGGTGTGAAATACAAGTATTTGAAGTCAATTTTATATCGATCATCAACGCAATAATGAAATATAAATCTAGCCTGCCTCTTTCTCAAATGATTCGTCTACTTTTCAAGTCCAATCTTTATTTTAAGAGTTTAAATCAGTTTCTCCGAGTAACTCGCTCAGCTCGGTACAAATTCTGGCGTCTCTGTAATTTTAGATGCATAGACTTCTTCAGATTAATTTCATGTTTAAAATTTGCACGAGATTTCCCTGATTAACATCGTCTGCTAAGCACAAACTGCCCGGATTAACAAGGGAGACAACTCATTTATAAATGTACAAATACCATTACAACAGTGGTCTTGCCAACATGTGTTGATATAAATAAAACTATTTTACGGGTGGTTTTCGAACCTTAACTGTCAAATACTTGACTTAAGTGAAGAGTTGACTGTAACAGTCAATTGCTTTAATTAACCCAGCATTATAAAAAAAACGCCACTCGCACAAAACAACAGGCGCAGAAAGTGTTTTGACACAATCGCTAGGTTCGATCGTGCGGTGTTTTTTTACAGGAAAAATTCTTGAAGTTGGTCCTGAACATTCTTATTTAGACATTCAACACAACGGACTCGAATAGTTTAGGCGGTAGAGCGCAGGAAAGTTGATTGTGGGGTCGCAGGTTCAAATCCAAGTCGAAGGGCATTTAATATGTTGCATGAAAAGTCCAGTTCCCATTTCTAATCCACACGTGATACAGGATTTTCTAAGTACAAGAATCACTTAAAGATAAAATTGGAGGGGACCACTGGCAAACTGACGATCCTGACGTTCAAAACTAAAATACAGATCATGAACAGATATGTCCCCATATAACAAACAACATTAAAATGCGCATTTGTTGCGGTACAAGTCTTAAGAGGTCTTACATTGTTGCGAGTGACTGTGAAATTCTCGAATGATTGCAACTAATTACATGAATGCATACAGCGATTTCATTGCTAGTTACATGAATACATGATATTCATACTGCGATTTTACGACTGGTCACGTGACTGAACGAGATTCAGACTGCGATTTACAAATAATTGTTGCTATATTGATTGCATGAAAATAGCACACAACACCGTGGTTTAAATTACTGTGAATCCGAAAGAGGACTCAGCGAATAAACAAAAAAAAACTATGTCAATGTCTTACATGATTTAACTCATGTGTCTCTTTGTACTCGTGTCATTGGTTTCGCAACCAATCGCACGTTTTTCATTCATTTTTGACGTCAAGTGCACTTCAACATTGGTCGAGTTGTTGCTAATCTTTGGTGAGGTCGAAAGTATCTGAATAACCGCACGTCAAAATTGACCTTTACATAAAGACTCCTCAGTATTACGCAATAAAAATCATTATTTTAATATGATTCAAAAGCGAATACTTCGTGTTAAATATGATAATGCATTCAGGGGCGTAGTAGACTTTGAAGGAATGTTATGTACACAAAGGGGGTGCGGGGAGGAGTTGAATGTTAAATAGAATAGATTACTCAATGTGACCTCGTAAATTGATCTCATCATGTAGATTGACACTGACTAGATCCAATTAAGGTCTGATCACCTGAGCTTTCGACATAGATACCTTTTTGGCCATATTTGTATTTTCATTTTTTTAAACTGATATTACACAGGTGCGTAAGTGCGTATCGCTAGCTATTATCCGGCATTGCAACTTTGTCTCTGAATTAGACAAGAAACTGCGTTGGTGTATGATATGCATCCACTATTACTTCATTCGTCGTTACAGCTCCTGTTGTACATTTGATACTTACAGAACCCGACTTATGATTGTTATCAATAAGCTGATTTTAGTACGTGATCATAAACAATAAATAAACTTCATCACACCAATTTATCATAAGTAAGCAATGTTATCTTACATTACGGACAAACCAGTATTGACGAGCTTTTTTGAATTAAGACGACCACGTGTAGAATGGCATCTTAATGACACAAATATGACAGACTAAATAAACCTCTGAACAAAGCATAACAAACCATAAAATACACATAACTATTACACATAGTATTTGTCATAGTAGTATGATACTACTCACTACCACCTAAACCTTTCTAACTGCTAACTCATCACTACTCACTGTTCACTTATCACTGCTCATTTAACACTACTCACTGCTCATTTATCACTACTCACTGCCCATTGAATACTACTCACTACTCATAGAACTCTACTCACTGCTCATAGAACACTACTCACAACTCATAGAACTCTACTCACTGCTCATAGAACACTACTCACTACTCATAGTTCACTACTCACTGCTCATTTAACACTACTCACTGCTCATAGAACACTACTCATAGAACACTACTCACTACTCATAGAACACTACTCACTACTCATTTAACACTACTCACTACTCATAGAACACTACTCACTACTCATTTAACACTACTCACTACTCATAGAACACTACTCACTACTCATTTAACACTACTCACTACTAATAGAACACTACTCACTACTCATAGAACACTACTCACTACTCATTGAACACTACTCACTACTCATAGAACACTACTCACTACTCACAGAACATTACTCACTACTCAAAGAACACTACTCACTACTCATAGAACACTACTCACTACTCATTTAACACTACTCACTACTCATAGAACACTACTCACAACTCATAGAACACTACTCACTACTCATAGAACACTACTCACTACTCATTTAACACTTCTCACTACTCATTTAACACTACTCACTACTCATAGAACACTACTCACAACTCATAGAACTCTACTCACTACTCATTTAACACTACTCACTACTCATAGAACACAACTCACTGCTCATAGAACACTACTCACTACTCATTTAACACTACTCACTACTCATAGAACACTACTCACTACTCATTTAACACTACTCACTACTCATAGAACACTACTCACTACTCATAGAACACTACTCACTACTCATTTAACACTACTCACTACTCATAGAACACTACTCACTACTCATAGAACACTACTCACTACTCATAGAACACTACTCACTACTCATAGAACACTACTCACTACTCATTTAACACTACTCACTACTCATAGAACTCTACTCACTACTCATAGAACACTACTCACTACTCATTTAACACTACTCACTACTCATAGAACACTACTCACTACTCATAGAACACCACTCACAGCTCATAGAACACTACTCACTATTCATTGAACACTACTCACTACTCATAGAACACTACTCACTGCTCATAAAACACTACTCACTGCTCATAGAACTCTACTCACTGCTCATTGAACACTACTGACTGCTCATAGAACACTACTTATTGCTCATTTAACACCCTTCACTGCTCACTGATGTCTACTCACTGCTCATTGAACTACTCTCACTTATCACTATTAACGTGAAAGATTGCTTCTTAAGGGATTTATAAAGACTCAACTATTTTTGTAGGAAGTTAACAATTGTGTAAAATGTATGCATGTGGTTTCATGCATTGTCAACAATCATATTTTGTTTATCTGATGCTTCTTATTTCCCGCTGATGAAAAAAACTGACTTAGATTGAGACATTTACAATCGTAATCTGTTCAAACAAAGAAAATGCCAGCGTTAATAACTTTTCGTTTTTACATACGTAGTGTACGTCAACCAATGAGAGCTATTCTTTGATTAAGTCATTAATACGCGTACACTGTATTTAAGTATAAAAAAACTTTTATCATTTCTTTGTGACGAACATACGTACTGTAATGAATGAGTTTACCGTAGCTAACTTAATTCAGTACGAACGCGTTCTTGATTGATGTTTAAATGACGTCAATGTTGGTACACTTAATGAAACAATCGCGATTTGTTTTAATACTGTAATAAAGCCATGCGTTAAATTCATCATAATTGGATGTTAGGCATTAAACTAAAGATATTACAACTGACAGAAAAAATAACGCATGATTGTGTTAAATGTCGGCGTAAAGTAGATGCGGTGTTGAGGGAACCAATATTTTCAAAAACATAACGAGAGATGTATGAATACTAAAATAATCGCTATTGTGTTCGTAAATCACGTTTATTGGTTGAAATATCATATAAGTGGGCCTCCATGGTCGAGTGGTTATGGTTTCTGACTAGAAATCACTAACCCCTCGCCGCTGTGAGTTCGAATCCCACCGGAACCAAATTCCACATGTTAGGAAGCTGTCCAGCTGGCTTACTGAAGGTTGCTGGTTCTATCTACTGTTTAAGCTGGAAATTCGCAGAATGACCCTAGCTGTGTGTTGCGCTGTTAAACCCCAGTGACTTGAAATAACGTGTATGGAAGTCAACAGTTTCTAACGAAAAAGTGGGGAGTGGGTTTATAAGTGTAGTCAACCCAGGAACGCTGGTTATAAGTGACATATACACCGTACATAACCCACATAATAATGTACGACTTTACATAAGACAAATATTCACGTATTTAAAGAAACGGTTAAATGTACTAAACATCTTTTCATGTTCCTAAAAGAAGTAGGCAAAATATTTCGTTATTTTACGTCAGTTTCAAACGAATTCGTATGATACCTGTTATATGATATTATACCGACGGGCAGTTAACATGATTATATTTTGTTTGTTTTTAAGTGACATTGTCACTGGGTTTAACACCGTTTTTTTTCAACAATTTTTCAATTATATGCTGCGGCCGGTTCACCCGACCAGTTTTCCTGGACTGTATTCTAACCAGTACTAACTTACCCTTCCACAAGGAGTCGGCCACTTCTCATATGGAGGAAAATCAACATTTTTGTCAAATTTTCACGGAAGGGTATAACCTGCCGCGACCGGGATTTGAACTCGGATCGCAAGGTGACAAATCCAGCACACTAACAACTGAACCACGGACGCGGCCGTTAACGTGATAACGGATCCTTGGTTGTGTATCTGTACTAACCATGTTCTATACAAGCAACTGACAACATCTCTCCACGAATAAATTGAAACAGCGAAAAAGAAGAATGACGTTAGACGATGTGTCAACCAAATCGCCACAGATGTGCTGCGCCTCGTGTAGGCTTCGAACTCCCGAGCCTGCGGTTATATATAATTTATTACTTATTTCCTTTGGCCCAGGAATCAACACTTATAATAATTTGACATACGATATGTATACGTGTTTATATAAAACGCACGGTATAGTAAATTACTTCTGTGTACTGTGTATAATACATTTAAGTTTTGACAAAATGTATGATATTTAAACGTTTATACGGGAACAAAGTACAAATGTACAATAAAAATGAAAATATGTGAGTACACAGCACAATATGTTACCATTAAATACATAATTTGTTTGTGTTCACGGTAGTCTTACTACTTATATATATTCTTAGGTATCAAAAACTACAATTAACCTCTAGTTTTCTTACTTTTTCTATATTAATATATTCCAAGATGTTTTCAGTAAGTGATAATTTAATTTCTACGTTCACCCACTCACTTCGTTTAACTCCCATATTTTCCCACTCAATTTCTTCTTGCAGGTGGGTTTGAATAATATAATTGTATAAAGGAAATTTATTCCAAAAAATAATACACACTCACAGCTGAGCAGATTAATTCATTATTTTATGAGTGACATTCACATCATTGCGACGAAGAATTTAACCACGTGAATTTTTCCCAAGTGAAACTTTCTTAAAAGCCCTCCAAACGGTCTTTAACGATAATCGTTTAAAAATTGTCGTCGAAGAATGACAGACGTTTTCGTTTTATGCCGCGAATAACAATTATTTTTGTTGAATATATTCGTGAGACAAAACAATGAATTATCTCCTTATATAAGAATAATCGTCCATAAAAAGTCCCATTTGGCTAAAATAGATGAACAGATGTATCGTTTTATAACCAATGAATGTTACACAATAAGAACCCACGCGGTTACATTCATCAAATTTCATAATTCCTATTGTGGTGCTACCGTGGCACCTTGTTTCTACAGTTTTTCCTGAAGCCTGATTTATTGCTTTATGACATGCATCAGTCCTTCGTTTAAACTACTTGACATGCTATATCTCTACACTACTTGACATCATATATCTCTATATTACTTGACATTAAATATCTCTACACAATTTGACATCTTATACCTCATTTTACTTTTTGCATTACATTGAGTACGATAGATCATTTTGTTAATGAATCGTTTTCACAAAGATCGACTTTTCAAAAAAATACTTTCTCCCAAGTGTGAAATACAGTAAGTATAAATTGTGGTTTATTTTTTTTTTACTTTAAACTATATATGAACTTTTAACATACGCATTCTAGCCCGTTCCATGCTCTTCGTCTACACGCGCGCGCACACGCGCCCGCAGACACATGCACGTGCACACATTTTTTATGAATGTCCATAGTTGGTTGTTGGCCTCCATTATCAAAATAAATTCGTTTTTTCCCTAATTTTAGTTTCATTTGTAATTTCAATAAATGTGAAAATTTTGTAAAAATAATTTATATATCATTTTATACATAAAGTTTCTCATTATTAGCAAAATGAAGTTAATTTGTTTCGTTTGTCTTAATATTGATAAGCTTCCGATTAAAACATCTGGTTTTGTCATATAACTATTTTTTATTTGTAAGTAGGAATTTAATTGTCTCTTAAATTCTTGTGTACTAAATATGTTGACATTTCCAAAATAGAAGATCAATGGACTCCACAAAACTGTTACCGGAATTATAAAGATCTGACTTTACTAGTTTATAAGTACATGAATATTGATAGTATTAAGTGATAAAACATTAAAGTTTTTATATCTTTATTATACTCAAACAAATAGTTTTCTCCCGTACTTTGTTAATTTAAAATCATGAAATATTTTCCGTCAACGCGTCTTTTGTTTCTTTCTAAATCTTTTTACCTGTCCGGTTTTAATAGAATTTAGGAATAATTTTTTATCTGTAAATTATAGTTCTCCATTTTCGTTATGTTTGATACAGTCTTTGGTGTTTTATTTCACCTGGTTCTCCATTCCAAAGAAATACAAAGATTTGCGCTGTCACCAATTTTATGACTGATGGTAGGTTTGGTAAAACTGTTGGTGGATATACATGTACATGTTTGGGTGGGGCAAATGTTTTCACTACTGTGATTTGTCCTATTAGTGTTACGATGTTGCCATAGTTTCAGACATTGTTGAAACTGCTAATTTGTTTTTCACATTTAAGTCAGTATTCTATTTTAGGTTAATTGAAAACAACATTCCCAAAGCTTTTGTTGAATTACGTGTCCATTTTAATTGTTTCTCCTGACAAGATTGTATAAAATGTTTTTATGTAACCCTACTCTTTTATTTGTCCACTTTGATGAGTTGAGATTTAGGTCAGATACAGTTCCAAATTTGTTCTAAGTGTCAACAAATATTTCAAAGGAAATTCTTGTTTCTATCTGTCTAGAAATTGGTATCGTCAGCCAAAAAGTCTTGTTTTTAGTTATGTCTTGGTAATTTTAACACCGGTGATATTGTTATTTTGTATAACAGTGCAACTTGTCCAAAGCAACACCCTTTGGGAGAAGCAGAATTATGATGATGTTGTTGAGAGGTTGTTGCTCTAGAGGGGTTGAATTAATAGTTAAATCGTACAGTGGGAAAAATCATGCTGTTGTTGAAGGGAGGTTGTTGCTCAAGAAAGGGTCGCCCTGGAGAGGTTGCACTGTACTATGCCGTGCTTACGAAAAGTTACCGCGAAGAGAATCAAGTCACGTTAAATCTACACGGCTGATTAGAAGGAAAAACCATGATGTTGTTCAAGGGAGATTGTTGCTCAAGAGAGGGACGCTCTGGAGAGATTGGACTGTATAAATTTTCTTTTGTTTCTGTACAAAGAATAAAAACTGAAGTTAATGTTGGACACCTCTGTCTAACCACTCTGTCAACTTGGAATTGCTGTGATATATGACAATTATTTATAATCATACTTTATGTGTTTGTGGAAATTCTTTTTATCCATTTAATGAAATCGGTGCCTAAGTTAAAATGTTGAAGACATTTAAGCATGAATTAGTGTCAAAAGCTTTTTTCAAAATCTGCAAAGACGACAAGCCCAGGCTGATTTTTGTTGTGTAAACGTTATTTTTTACTACAAACATTGCTCTAACGTTTTCCTGTATTTTTCATAAATCCCGTTTGGTCAACTCCGCTGATTTTTTTGTAACACTTTACTGATTCTGTGTGACAGAGATTTTGTTCCTATTTCATAATTAATGTTTAACACTGATGTAGGTCTCTAGTTTGAAATTATATCTAAATCTTTGCCTGGTTTTGGGATAAGTGTTATTATACCTTTTTTAAGTTGTGTTAAGGAGCCAATTTCAAATAAATAATTTAATGAGTTTGTTAAGTAATAGTTGATGTTGTTCCAAAAGGTCTTTTTTAACACTAAAACCATACGAGCTGAGCCTGTTAATGTCTTTCATTTGTTTCAAGGCTATTTCACGCACATGTTCTATTAGTTTTCCTTCGCATTGTTGTTTTTTTTCGCTGTGTAACTCTGTACATGTTTTTTTTTTTATTTTCTCTCGGCATTCGTCTTCTTTTAAAACAGTATTGTTGATTTTAAAGTAGTCGGGACCTCTTTTTAGTCTGATTACTGTCTATATTTGAATGTATTATTTAATGATCGGTTTTGTATGCACCCGTTTTTAACCAAGTTGATCAATGCGTTAGAAATCAGAAAAAAGTCTATTGTGGACAATTCGATTTGCATTTGAAATACTAGGTAAAGTTCTTTTTACCGGGATATTGAGTTCCCTAAATGTCAACGGCATCACAGTTGTTTATTATATCTATCATTTTTGTCGACAAATTTTACAGAAATGAAGATCTCTATATTAAAAAAAAAATTTCCCAGACTTCCGTGTTGTCTGCGCAGTGTTTAATGGTAACGCTACTTCCGGTTTCAAAACACATATCTAAAACATAATTTGAGAAATGAAATTAACTAGAGTAGTACGGGGGCCATAATAAAACTATCAGTGGGGAGAAAAAATATTCTATCACCTTAAATTAAAGTGAAATAGGTCTAGAACTAATGCGTTTAGAGAACTTATTTCAGGTGTCTATTTGATACAGACGTACTACTAACCGGATTATGCCATCACCTTCATTCTGAGGCTTTTGGTGCCAGACAGACAGGGATAAGTATTTCGTCTCGTCTCAAGTAGATTGAGTCTGTATCGTCTAAGCGTAAAAACAATTAGATCCAATTAGAAATCCGACAAAGTTTTAAAATGAAACTGTTAATAAATCCATAAATTAAAATTTTCTCTTGTCGTAAAAAATACATTGACAGATTAATGTTTGTTTACAGGAGTATGGGAGATTGTCACTATGGGACGGGCGTTGGTTGAAACGTGAAAATATTATAACTGTACTAAACACACAAGTGTTATACCAATTAACACTTAACGAATCATTCATTTCCTATCAATATCGTAATTATGAAAGCACTAAAAGCCGGTTTATGTAAGAAGATTACTGTGAAGTATCAGGTCACTGGTACGAAAATCGTCTTGCTTTCAAGTGTGTTTATTTCCTATGTTTCACACAGTTCTTGAAAATGTACCTATACTTCGTTCATATAATACGGTGCTCCACTAATAACCTAGTCATTCAAATAAGAAATGATTCTTACTCACCAATTGATATGACATATTTATTGCCAACTCCCAAAATCCAAATACATGAGCACTATAGCTGACAGTGTTCAAGTCCGTCTTAGTACAATGAGCGTCGTAGTAATTTCAAGCCGTGGGTATGGAAGGACTTTAGAGTAAGAGGGAGTGATTCTACGGTATGCTGACAGGGGATGATATCAAAGATATGCCAGTAGGGCGGTATGTCCACTAGTTTGATTGTATGCACACTAATATGGTTGTATGTTCACTAGTTTGATTGTATGTACACTAATTTGATGGTGTGTACACTAATTTGATTGTATGCATACTGATTTGATGGTATGTACACTAGTGTGGTTGCATGTACACTAGTTTGATGGTGTGTACGCTAGCGTGGTCATATGCACGCTAGTGTCATGGTATGTACGCTAGTTGCATGCGCACTAGTTTGATGGAATGTACACTTAAATACATACAAATTCAGATCAACCATGCTGACAGACTGTGTATGATTAATACGATTATTGTTCATCAAAATTAACCTTGAAACATTAAGAGACTAAGTATGAGATCTGAGCTGGGAGTCTGTTTTACAACTTGAGTTTAGATCGTGTGTGCGGGCCTAAATGGTCGAGTGGTTATGGTCTCTGATTAGTAATCACGAGCCTCTTTACCACAGCGAGTTCGAATCCCACCCCAAAAAATCCCTTCGGAGGAAACTGTCCGACTAGCTCACGGAAAGTCGGCGGTTCTTCTTCCACTGTTATATAACCCTGAATGCTGGTGCCAAACTCATGAAAACAAAAGCTAATGCGAAAGATTACCGCAGTTGTGCTCAAGTTCATGTAGTGCATTGTATGTACCCGACAATAAGTAAACTGTTTTATTCGCTCGCATTTAAATGCTATAAAATCTACAGTTAATATTACAACTTCCCATTTTACTGGATATTAAGTGGTTGTGAAGTTATCAGTGTATTTATTCAAATAACCTGACGCAGTCTCCATGGTCTCTATTTTTATAGTCACAAGTTTGAGATGTATTCCGTTAGAAGTAACAATATTTAATGTTAAAGAAACTATGAAATACTTTAAAATTACTTTAAAATGTCATTTTGGAGTGGGAAAACAAATTTTGAATACTTCCAGTCTGAGTATCTGCGCTATTAATGTACGTCTGATATCAGTCTAGCTCTATAAACAATATAAATCTACCCGACAACGCCCAGAAACATAACATGACTTCAGTTAGAATGACCTTCACATTGTGAGCTTTGTTGTTTTGTTGTTGGACTCGTGTGTTCTTGGGTTGGGACTCATGTGTTGCTGTCAGGACTGTTTTATTGTTGTGTTAGGACTTAAGTGTTGTCTTTTACTCATTGTGTTGTTGTAAGGACTCGTGTGTTATTGTTAGGACTGTTTCATAGTCGTGTTAGGACTTAAGTGTTGTTTTTTACTCATTGTGTTGTTCTTAGGACTCGTGGGTTATTGTTAGGACTCGTGTATTTTTGTTAGGATTCATATGTTGTTTTCATCACTCACATGTTGTTGTGTTAGAACTCGGTTGTTGTTGTTGTTAGGACTCGTGTGTTGTAGTTAGGACTTATGTGTTGTTGTTAGGACTCGTGTGTTGTTGTTAGTTGCTAGTCTGGATGTCATTAATTTCAGTCTAAGACATCAGCATCATGAGAATGCCCAACACCCGGGCCGTGAAAAATGCTTTGAACAAGCACAAATTGGAACTCTTTGGTATGTAATAGTTTTTACGACTTCACGTGACGAGCATCAAGAGCTACAAACTCGGTAATAGCGTCAATTCATCACTATACACTAGTTTGTGGTAATACAAACAGGTTAAAACGTAACTTTATATAATTACAATATTGAAAATGAAATACAGTGCAACCTCTCCAAAGCGGCCCTCTCTTGAGCAACAACCTCACTTCAACAACAGCATGATTTTCTTCCTCTGCACGATTTAACTATTTATTCAACCTCTTTAGAGCAACGACCTATCAACAACAGTTATATAATTTTGCTTCACTTAAAGGGTGTTGCTTTGGAGAGGTCGCACTGTCCTAAATTACTGCTGCTATTTGGAAGCCTCGGGTAAGAGTGTAAAACCGGGGGATATTTCGTAAAATGTAGAACATTAGTTGAAGTGTTTTAGAATAAAATAAATAAATAAATATTTCGCCCATACTGTCTGGATCTCATTCCTTTAATTTAAACATTGGATTTGGAAGAAAACCGTTTATCAATACCTCAAAATATATGACTCAAAATTATTTTTTTGTAACTTTTTATTAACGATTCCACTTGCAATACAAAACAATCTACATGTAATTCGTACATATTGATATTCCATGGTTATATTAATTATGAAAAGTATAAATTACAAAATATAAGTATCAATTTCAAAAGGACAAAAAAGAGAAAGTAGTAGATTTATGTTTTGTAAAGATGTTACAAAAGTGAAGCTACATGTTTTTGGTCACGGTTTGGTGTCTTGATTCATCGGATAATTATGTAAAAATAATTAAGAAAATGTTGACTCATTGAAAATAAATATTTCTAAAATATACAAATAGATATTGTTTATTAACAAAAATCGACGAAAACTTTACCAGGAAGACATTTGATCTCCAAATTGATTAGATTGTAAACCGTGAGTCAAGTCAAATAAAACAGATAATTATCAAAACAAATGCCATGTGCATTTATTATCTCCATAAATTAAAATAAAAATGCTTTTACAAATGGTAATACACTTAACACCGTTTCAACACATTGATAAATTTTAATATCTTAAGGGCAAATGAATGGTATAACTTGTCTAGGAAATCATGTACTTCCGTATTGAACTTTCAGTTTGACCAAGTTTGTGTCACATGACTGGCGTTCGCTAGATGCGGTTGACCACCAACAAGGTAAAAATATTGCTAATTTAAATACGTTATGTACAACAATTATGAATGTGTAATTTAGCCTTATTCATACTTGAGACAAAATTAAAATGGATGGTGTAGGGTTTTTATTACAATAGGGTAAGATTTTGCTTATATGAATATATTTTGCGTGTTACGTTTGTGACAAACTACGAATCTTATATATGTATTTTCTTTGGTGCAGATGTCACATAAAACAGAGTTGAACTTTTACATTAAAATTTTGACATCTAGTTAGATAGTATGAAATTATTTACTTGAAAGGGCAGAATTTGAATAAACTAATGGACTTGATCACGTAACTTTTAATAATATCACTAAGAACCAAATAATTGTTACCATGGTTATATGATCATCTTAATGATATACTCGTATAAGTATATGTTATCAGGTATGAGTAAATACATGCTAATTTTAATAAGCTCGTCAAAATTCGTCATCATAAAGCAAATGGCTCGCGACCAAATTATTTTGGTCAAAGTAACATCCTTTTGTTTAGAAATGGCTTTAATTGTAATTTCTGTGTGATTCTACTAACACTAAATTCAGAATTAACGATAAAAACGTGCAATATTCTGCATGTTCTTTAATACAAAACACAACATAAAATTTATCTGTATATCGACATCCAGAGTCAGTCTTCTCCTATCTCTGATGGGTGTATGTAATTAAGCAGTTGTAAATATGGACACATGTTAAATAGATAACCCAGAGGCACGGGGAAGGTTGGCTCCCCTCCATATGTGACTCAAAAAATGTTTATAAACATCGTTTACCAGATTCGGACGGACGGACGAACTATTATATAATATAGATAATTAATGCATTAAAGCGCTCATTCTGAAAAATAAATATGCGTGTACATTATTCTTGTAATATAATAATTGGATTTGTTTTATAGACGTGATGGAGTTACGATGCAAGACATTATTGGTGTTGGTTTTAGTTGCGGCATTGACGAACGTTGAGGTTCACGGCAGAAAATTAGGTAAAAATAAAATCACACAATCCAGATTTCATTGACGTGAAAATAGGATTATAATAAAGATCACACCATACCGTGAAATGTGATCAGTTTTTTTATATGAATACGTGTTTGAGTGTTTTTAACGTATTATGTATTAGTTTAGAGACGTTTGCAGTACAGCGGCATTGTTCCTATAGGCAGTATTTATACACTGTAATCATTCCTAGCTATCCAGAGATTTGATGATCAAATAAGAGATGCATGTTTCTATAGGATTAACATGCATGAAGATTATAATAATGATAGCTATCCTAGTGCAAAAATAGATTCGCACGTTCGTTTTTTTTTTAATTTGTGTATACATGTTTTATGATCTCAACAAAGTCTTTCACAATTGTCCTTAAATGATATACAGTGCAATCCCTCTAGAGCGATCGTCTTTTGAACAACAACCTTCATTCAACAACAACATATTTTTCCTACTGTATGATTTAACTATTAATTTAATCTCTCTAGAGCAACAACCTCTCAACAACAACATAATTTTGCTTCTCCTAAAGGGTGTTGCTTTGGAGAGATAGCACTGTATAATGAACATGTGTACACAAAATGTAATCTTAATGAATGTTGTTTTACTTGCAGTTCTACCGCTGGGCTCGGGGTTCATCATATCACAAATGATACAATCCACACCAGAATTCCGCCGTGGAACGGAAGCAGGAGAGACCTTCAATGTCCTAAAGTGGATGTGGTTTGGATACAGAGCCTATAAATTCGTCACGTAGATACTTTTTTGAAAGTTGATCACCCTTTGTTACCTTGGTGATCACTAAACATCCAGTAGGTCGGCATCTTTGTTGTTCTGTTAGTGTGGTAATTAAATGACTGTTCACTAAAAAGCTGTTGCTCTTTTATCAACTTTGTTTCTACCACAACATACAGTATAAGCCCACGTTTTTTTTGGTGCACAAATGTGGAATATTAAGCATGTTCTCCCGATCAGACAAAATGATAAATAAGGAACATAAAACCATAATTTACCGAGACAGTGACTCCAGACTAATCAGGAAGTCTGGATCTAGTCAATGACAAACCGCAATGTTACATAATTCGATGCAATTGAATTTTGTTTTATCAAAGACAAAGTATTACAGAAATACCTGTCCAATCACTTTGAGTTTTACATAGAAAGAGACAGAACCATGTGTCTTTGCAGCCAAAGCGAATTTTTGTAATACTTTCCTTCTATAGCATACTACAGCGTCATATTGCAACCTTGACAAAGTTTTAAGGACGATTTCTGCATTTTGTTTTATTCAAGGAAAAGTGATCATTTTTTCATATTTTATAGAAAAAAGTATAACAAATCCAAAAATGGAAAGAAAAACAGGGGTCACCGAACTCGTTTTCGAGATAACAGCTCATACTTTGTGTAGGTGTGCAGCTGTTTTTTAAGATTTGCTGTGTACAAAGAGCTTATCGCTAAACACATACTATTACTGTTATATCATGATAAAATCATGCTCAAACACACTGTTTTTACATATAAGTATTCATTTGGCATATATTGTGTTAATTTAACACAATGTATACCAAAAATGATTTAATTCTGTCATACTATGTCTTTATTTTCAACTGCATGCATGAAAAAATGGGTTGCAATTTCGACAAAAAAAATATTATTTTTCATCTTTTATTCCCCCTTTTCCAATATTCTTCCAACAAAACATTCTAATTTTGATGTATATCTTAGAACAATGTCTAATAAACATATTTCAGTAATAAAAACATGAGGTTACCGAGCTAATTTCAGTCTCAACTCTGAAATTCAGTTATATTGTCAAAAATAGTCGACAAATATGATTAATATCAAAAATATGCATATCAAGTTAATAAAGATTTTGCCTATTTTCCAATAAATCTTTCCTTTCTAATTTATATATATATCGTAGAACAATGTCTAATAAACACATTTCAGAGATAAAAACATGGGGTTACTGAGCTAATTTTACCTCCAACTTCTAAATTCTGTTGCATCGTCAACAAATATTTGCCAATTTCAGTTAAATTTTGTAATGTGTATATGAAGTTAATAAAGTGTAGTTTTCTGTTTATCATCCAATAAAACGTTTTAGTTTTGATATATATCTTAGAACAATTTCGTACCACATATTTCACTTTAAAAGAACACTTGAGTCTTTGAGGTAATGTTAGCTCAGAGTCCTAATATCAGCTACATCATCAACAAATATTTGCAATAAATGATGAACCTCCATTACAGTCATATGAAGTAATTCAATTTTGAACTGTACATGTAGTGTTTCACATAAATTAGTCACTATTAAAAAATAGAGCACACATTATAGGTTGCGTATTTAGCGCGCTCGCGGATACGTTAGTTGTCCGAAAACTATGCAAGTGTTTCTTCCGTGAAGAGCTGTATTGTCTCCCTTATGTGCAGAAATGTTGCGCGTTACGAACTACCGAAATCGTCCTTAAAATAATTGAGGAAATCTAAAACGTAGCATTTTATCGTCCAATGTTAACCATAAAGGTTTTGAATTATAGGAAGATCCACGTTTTGTCTAAAATCACTTTTCTTTTCAAAAGCTAAGCATGCGCTTGCGCAGGTGGGCAAATGTGTTTATGAGTTCGTTTCCTTTGTTTATGTCATCAAGAACTATTAGTTACAATCGTATGATCGCTGTGTTGCTCATCCGAATCCAGGCAAAATTGACGTCAAGCAGATGGGTCGGTGGTCTGGAGTCAATCGCGTCTATGTTTTAAAGGGGCGCAACTTTAAATTGACCCCAGAAGAGTCATTACGTTAAATAAAAATTTACAAAAAACATTTAATGCGCAATTTGTTATTCAAAATAATTTTAATTATACACATGTGAATAATGGTCTCAGGTATCACTGTATGTTCAAACATGTAAGTTCTTGCAGAATAAAGACACCATTTTTGTTTTTTTATGTGGCTTTTTTATATTGTCACTGGGGTTTAACGCCGTTTTTCAACAATTTTTCAGTTATGTACGGCGACCGGTTCACCAAACCAGTTTCCCTGGACTGCATACTAACCAGTACTAACTTACCCTTCCACAAGGAGCCGTCATCTTCTGCATATATGTAGGAAAATCGACATTTTCATAGAGTTACAAGTCCAGCGCACTAACCACTAGAAACCATTGAAATACATGTATTTCATTCACATCGACTTTGTTCTGCTTTATCACCTTTATTGTCAAATGAAAAGAAATTTCAAGAGAATAAACAATAATCACAAATCTAGACACTAACCCTTCAAAATCTTCATATATAAAGTAGAACAGTTTGCAAGAGTTATAAAACATAGATTATCGTAACCATTAGTGGTTTTCTAGAAGTGCCTCCAGGCAAAAAAAACGATGGTTACAGTGCAACCCTTCCAGAGCAGCCCTCTCTCGAGCAACAACCTCGCTTCAGCAACAGCATAATTTTCCCATTGTACAATTTAAGTACATGGATTAATCTAACCTCTCTAGAGCAACAACATCTCATTAACAAAAGTTGCTGCATCGGAGAGGTTGCACTGAACACCGTAGAATGCTTTCTGTTACTTCACAAGATTTTTTGTCTTGTCATGTTACTTATGTTACTGATTAGTGATAAATTTGGATAAAGCGAAATCAGTGATACTTGATAATATTATCCGGAAAACCTCGGCCGATTCCGTAACTCCATCTAACATCGCATGTACTTCGGTGCTTGATATGCGTCCACGCCTTACAATTGCGATGCGGCTACCGATTTACTGCTAAGGAAATATTAACAAATAAATAATTAAAAATACATTAGTCGAAAGCTGTCGAGCGTTTACATTGAGAAATTATCATTCTAGAAGTATAATCCTTCTATAGTGCATAGTATATACAACGAAAAGCAGTGTGTAAAGAAAAAAAAACTTGCCAGTCGTTGCTTTCATAGAGGCCGCCATATTTGTCAGTTTTACATCCGATGATTTCTGGGTAGTTCCAAAGTCGGCTAACCAGGTACAGCTGACATTTGGCGTAGGCGTTCGAGGAGTGCCGAATACCTGTGTTGATAATACCCCATGTTTGTCAAAAATGGCAACAAAATACTATTATCGCTTGAATACATTGGGGGTATATGTATTTGACCAGCTGTCGACTTAATTGGTAGTCTGACAACTTGTTAGGTAAATATTAAGCTGTGTGGATGAGATAATAGTCGGACATACCATAATGTACGAAAATAACCTTAAACAAATTACCTACACGTAGGTGCACCTCAACGTTTATCACTTATTAAAACAAAACTGATTTGGCATGAATAATAAGGGTAATTAGAAGTTGAAGACTGCTTACCTCCTTATCGGATGGTCGTCAAGCATTGATCGTGTCTGGCACGCTAACCAGCTCATGGCTACGAACTGGTTGAAACTGGAGATGAAACATCCATTATTGCATTTTCTGAAAATTCATTACAATGTTCTGAGTTGCACAAATACCTAAATTATCTGAGTAATTCCCTATTCTTCAAGAAACAAAACAAGGACGCATATCCTGTGGTTGTGAATACAACGCAAAAAAGTGAGGTATTGTTGTCTGTATTGATAACAAGCCTTATTAGGTCGTCAGTCAATGACTTTTAGGATTGCACTCACTAAATGAGGCTAGAACTGCACTCATCTTGGGATAGACTGTTATTAGTTTGTTTCTTGAAAAATCCTTTTTACGATACATTAACAAATTGTTAGTCTGTGTGATAAACGGTAAGAATTATCTCGGTGTCTATTAATCGTCTGACACAAAGTGAAATGTATATATGTCAGTTGTCATCTCGGAAGCATTTTATAGATGCCACCTTTAAAATACACGTAAATATCTTTATATTTGATCAAACATAACACTATTCATGTATAATATAGTGCTATGTTTAATAAAGATAATTACGTGTATTTCTATTGTTTAGTGTATGTATGCCCTCCAATAATGGACCGAGGAAAATATACAAGTATTATACAAGTACATAGACACAGAAATTAAAACCAAACAAATTCTTGACTAAGATAGTATAAAACTAGCTACTTTCAGAACGTGTCATATTCTTGAATCCACTTCAATTTAGCACGTAAGAGTTAAAAGTATATAAATAAAGGCAAGTGTGACAATAAATTAATGAAGCCGAAATGTATATTTCCATACAGCACAGGTAAAAAGTAATATTCTGCTGATATTTGAATTCATACTTCGAGACATTAAATTATCAAACTTGTTTCATCAATCTCAAGACCGTGACCAATCTTTATGATCTTAGATCTAACATGCGGTAAGCATTCGTACTCGATCTTCAGGTTTAATTTCGTGATTATCCGAGAATTCGGACATTCAATCACAAAAGTTGCGCAAATATGGTCAAAGGGCGATCGCTGCCGATTGATAAAGTATGCCTACATACTGTATTTTAGTTGTCTGATACCTAAACCAAAATAATTTAAAATGTTTAACCGCAAGTACAAGAGAAATAGTTCGATAAGTCTTATTGATAAAGTACGGTACTTTGAGCTAATTGTTAGTTTCAAAGAATGTATGAGGAAATTGTAGTAGTACTAGAGGGAATTTTTCCCAATATCAATAATAATTGTTGTTGTTAATCAATGAAAAATTTCTCGCTAATTCTGCGCGCAATGATTTTTATATCTTCCGCAAGTGATTCGGTTACTTGTCATCACACAGGAAGAGAGGAGTGACAGAACGAAACAAATATCAAAACTAACACAGAATGACTACTAGGGCAGAAAAGGAAAAGCAGAAGGCTCAACAAGAGAAGTTTCAGGCCATTTTGTCCAACCTTCTAAAAGATGACGATAATAAGTACTGTGTAGACTGTGATGCGAAGGGTTTGTATGACAATTTTGTCATATTCTTTCAGCATTTTTCGGGTAAATTCGGTGACGATGTCAACAATTTACCAATAACCTTTTGTCTTGTTATTGGCTTGATTTAGAGTGTTTATGATCTAACTATATGAATGAAATTTATATCCTGATACAACAAGCATGCTATGGTATAATGGCGTGTTTTCAATTGACCATATAATCATTCAATATCCCAGACATAAGACTTCAATGTTTTCACAATGGCATCTTGTTCAGCTTGTATACAATTCTCACCTCTGAATGTGTGAATAACGCAGATCACATCCTCTGACATTAGGACACACATACAGATAGATTGTATAAGTTAGTGCATTACTACTAAAATTGAAACATAAAAAAGAACATAAGTTCAGAAAATCAATTTACAATTTCCTTAACTGTGGCTGAACAACTATGTACATTATTTTACCTTACACTGTTTGTTATTATTTACTATTTGTTTAACTCACTGCTGTGAATCAAAATCCCACCTGGGACTGGTCTAAGCTTACAGTTAGATGGCCTGGGGTCTTCCTCCACCATTAAAGCTGGAAAGTCACCTAATAGCCCTGGCTGTTTGTGTGACATTAAACCTCTGTGAAAAAACTGACAGCAATTTTGTGACCCTGTATACGTTAAGTTGATAGAAATGGATAAATTCGGTTTGTATTATAAACTACCAACTCAGTATCTACCCTCTGCAATGAACCGGAAATCACCATCATACCATGGACTAGCTGGCTTGTCATAGTGGTATTGACTAATTGATAAAATACTGCTGACATTTTTCCTCTCTGTAAGTGTATTTGTACAAACCATTGTCGTAATCGCATACAGGTGTTTCAGTCTCAACTTAAGGAGGCAGAGTTATTGAAAAGGTCTCAGTTTTGCTTAATATTTAATATGTTGATTCTGAGGTCATAAAGCATTGAATATTTTTTGCTGCACCTTTATGTTTGAACTTACAAAATGACTATAATTTGACATGGTGACGAATCTCCGCTTTGCCGAAAGCTTGACTTTGAATGTCATTTATTTTTTAGGTCCAAGATGGGCATCATGGAACTTGGGTATATTTTTATGTATACGATGTGCTGGTATCCACAGAAACCTAGGTGTACATATCTCAAAAGTCAAATCTGTCAACCTGGATACATGGTCGCCTGAGCAAATTGCGGTATTTTCTTTGGATTAATACAATATATCGTTAAATAGGAGCATTTTCCCTGTCTTTGTTATCATGAACTGTTAATCGTTAGATCTGAGGGTGGGACTTTTGTCAGAGTAGTCATACTTTTTTGTCAATGAATTGCTCTTAAGTATTGTTTTATTGGCTAGAAATGCATGAGAAATGATTATGAATATATTTTAAATTACTGCCACATAAGTGAATTTTTTTGACAAGTGCATCAAATCCAGCATAAACAGAAGGTGTCATAAATAAGTTTTTGCTGGTCTACCAAGGTAAAGAAATATGCATAGCCAATTGCATTTTCATAAAGTATGATTATTGCGATGCATAATAATTTGATGCTACTTTGAGCCTAGCTATTTCCATTCTAGAAGAAATTGATTTCTGTCAGTGAATTTATCATTGTAATCATTTATTTATAAACAGATGATGATGGAGGTAGGAAACAGCAGAGCCAGGGCTGCTTACGAGGCAAATTTACCTGACAACTACCGACGACCTCAAGCTAATGGGTATGACTAGATATATGAATTTGCTAAGTTTTATAATTTCTATTTCATTTTGAATACAGGGCATTCATTTAACTCCTTAAACAGCATTTCGACTCTTTGAATTAGTGAAATAAAGCTTCTATTTCTTGAGAATTTGTACTCAAGGGTCAAATTTTCAATAACATTAGAAGGAAGTTTTGTTGACTTTTCAAATTATTATTAGCCATGGTCATTTTTACCTCATCTTTTGACATCTAGTTAAAACCCTGTGTATCTGAAAAAAAAATATTTGGCTAAATTTCATGTCTGTGATTGTAATGATGGTCCTCCAAAAGAAGACATTAATTGTGATAAAATAAGTTTGGTTGTTTGTTTTGATTTTGAAAATTTAAATTGTACTGCCTGTGTCAAATCTGTTTGTGTGTAGACTTGTTTCATTATTGAATAATGAAAATACTTCAAAGAGATGTTTATCATTAAAAGTTTGTTGAATTATTTTGGTTAAAAATTAATGTTCAGGTAAAATCTTGCAGTAACTTCATTATCAAAAGTTCCGACTTTTTGCATACATTCAATGTTGAATATATATCTATATTGTTTTATTTCTGAAGAAACTGTTTTTAATTCCAGTGCATTGGAAAGTTTTATTCGTGCCAAATACGAGCAAAAGAAATATCTAGCTAAAGAATGGGTTCAACCTAAACCAACAGTACCAAAGGAGGTAAATGTTACATTTAAAGTCAAATTGCCTTTGATATACATACTTGTGTGTCATTTATTTTGTTTTAATGGTCATTTTGTATTTAATATTGCTGTCAAGATGTAAACATATTTGACTAATTTCTGACAAGAGTACAAGTTGCTTATTTTCTATTCTGTGTAGCTTCTGTTCATCCGTATGATTTCATTATTTTTGTTTTCATGTACTTAAAATCTTCTTCATGCGGTTTGAGATTCTACTAAAATCATCCACATGCTATTTGAGATCCTAATTAAATCTTCATGCTGTTTGAGATCCTAATTAAATCTTCATTCTGTTTGAGTTCCTACTTAAATCTTCTATATGCTGCTTGAAATCCATATTTGGGTACACTGAGAAGTCTCTACTTACGATTTTTCTAAAGCATGTTGTTGTCAAATCTCATTTTCAAAATCTGGTTATTATTACATGCCTGTAATTTTTGTAGAAAAAAGTGTTAAAATATTTCATTGATGCTATTATCTGGCAGATAAAAATGTCAGGACATAATTGAGGTTGTAATTAAATGTATAGATTTTGTTCAAGTATCTTACATTTTAAAATTCTAAGCAGATTTTGTATTCAAATTTATGTGCTTATGTCTCTGGTTTAAAATTTTGTTCAGTCGTTGTTATTGATTTGTTGGGTGTTATTTTTATGCAGAATCTCCTGTGTTCTTGTAATTTATCAAACATGATTCCTTAAGATCTCACTAAGTTTAGAATCATAACCTTCATGATTTCACGCAGTAGCGGCATAAACCAATCAAATTCAATAAGAATATAAATGCCTGAATTTTATTCTGTGTGATTTTTTCTGCACATCTCATGATGCAGCCAAAACACTGAATTTGCAGAATGCTGGATATCATTAATTGTTGGCCATTTTTTGTTAACATTTACTAAGCAATTCTTAAATCATTGAATAGAGTCACATAAAGTATACCTCATTGAACATGCTAAATCATAAATCATTGTAGCTACTCTTCCAGGTGAGTTATCTGTCTCTTTTACCTTTCTCCGTAACATTTTTATTTTGTTTTTGTTGTCTAGTGAATAGTTAAGTCATTGAGGAAGGTTTTATACTACAATGATGCAGACAAATTCCCTGTCCTTGTGAACATCTTTTGAACACTTAACAAATGTGACTTTTGCTATAAATGTCATGCAAAGTTGCCTTGCTAAGCATTATTTTTTGTTAATATTGATCACCTCAATGCTGTATTATAACGAGAATTCACTATCTGAGCCTGCCTTTTGGTGTAACCAAAATGCTAATTATTAGTCTAATGTTCATTTAATATCAGATACATGTAACATAAAGTAAAATGTGTAATATTTTGATAACAATATTATGAAAATAATGATGTATAATGAATTAACTGAAGTAGTTTTACATATGCTAACATGTCTGATTGATAGTTAATTCATCCATGTTAATTCCCTGACACCTCCGTCTGTATATTAATATAAGTAAACTATAGGCTCTGGATACAATGTCACGCTTTACATCTCACTTAGAGCTCTTCAAAATCAAAAGTAATCATAAAACAATTAAAAATAATCATTTTTTAGCATTAATCAGTTAAATTAAGATAAAAATAGTCACAATGCCCGATTAATGGGAGTGTTAATCAATTAACGATGATGATGATTAACATTCATGATTATCCAATGTCTGTCACTCACTTCTTTATTAAATAATCAAGGCAGTGAGTGACATGGGTGTCAGTAGATATAATGTATGCAGGTTATTTTTCTAATAGTTCCAATGTAACCCTTTTTTAACTTCGTTTTCAATTCTAATAGTATTTTCAGGTGGTGGGCTGAAAAGATGTTTATGAAATACTGTAGTTTATATGCATTGTGAGTAAATTGTAGGGGGAGGGGGGTATGGTGTTAGGATGGTGTAGTTGGTTTAAAAAGGTCTGACAAACGATTATATTCAAGGTTTTCACTAAGCGTCAAAAGTTGAGGGTCAAAAATGACCCTTGGCTGTAATAATTTGAAGAGTCAATAGTATTTCTTCTAATTTTATTGTAAATATGACCCTTTGGTATAAATTTTCAAGAGTCAACAGCTGTATTTTACTGATTTCAGGAGTCAAAATGCTGTTTTAAGGGTCAAATGAAAACCCTGATATTGAATAGTGAATTTCACAGAGCTTACTTATATGCCAGGATTTGATATCACAAAATGATCATTTCTATCCTTAGTTTGCTTTAGGCAATGTAACTTTAATAATTTTACGAAAATTTTAGTGACTAATATCTATCAGTAGATATGACATCACACATAAGTTTAAACCACAGGGATTTGAATTTGACTATAATTCTGAGCAAACTCCTGTGAGCTGGAATCTTATATATGGAACACAAGTTGTGCTGTTAAATAGTTGGGAATTTATTTTAAGGCTTATTTGTATGCATTGGTGATATTTTTTTAATATGTATGATTAGTTTTGCATGTCTGTTGTCTATGATAAGTAATTCTGTTGAAAACTGAGCTTTGCGTATTTATGGGCAGGCAATTTTGCATTTGGAAATTGTACAATTCTTTGCCTGTCAATTATACTGTATTCAATTTGGTACTTACAGGAGAAAACTTAATTGTTCTCTATGATTTAACATATTATTGCATCGTTAGGTTATTGTAAATCACTTTGTTTATAAGTTTGCCAAATTTTGATTTAAATGGTAATGTGTATTTTTATATCATGACATCATCAAATTTCTTAAAGCCATAAAATTTAGACATAAACTTATACCAAAAATATACTTAAGGAGGTTCTGACAATGAGTCATAATGATTTATATTTTCATTATTAAACTGTGCCATGTTTTTGTACCTATATTTAGGTCTTACTCATATTGGTAATGCTTGATTGTGTATGTTTTGGGAAGTGGTCATACATATACATATTTATAAGCTTGTTTTTATGTTAAAAATTTTCTACCTCTGGCCTATGCTTTTCAATACCAGCATATTGTCTGGCATTATTTAAGTTCTATTTTTGAAAATTACGACTTCTGCACTAAGACTTGTGAATAAGCTTTTTATTTTATATCTCTATTGATAATATATTTGTAAAGACACCAAATTTCTAAGGGAAAAAAATCAGCTCCTTTTAGACGGATGATTGTTCCAAAGTAATGTATGTTCGTGGTTTAAAGTTTTCCAGAATTTTCTAGAACCTCCATTTTTCCCTGATCCAGACCTTACTGGATTATGTTGTTTCTGCGGCACTGAGGTTAAGATTTCCAGTTTTTGAAAATTTTCAGCTTTCACCCAAGTATGTTTGTTACAAAATACTTTACTTTGTATTTTTTCAGTTATTAGATGATGAAAAAGACAAGAAAAAGTCCAAACCAAAAACAACTGGAAATATAAGTTTAAGTTCTGTAAGTCAATCATGAATATTGTCTTATAGTGGTCATAACACATTTTGTATGATTCATTGCTACATGGTACAGAAGTTAACCCTTTGCCTTAGAAGCATATTATGGAGTCTTACAAGATCAAAGCTAATATACATCCATCTATATGTATTATGTCAACTGCCAGTTGATAGTTTTTTCCCCTGGGATTTAACGTTGCACCAACTGCCAGGATCATTTGGTGACTTTCCAGCTTTCATGGTAGGGGAAAACCCTTGGCATATCCCTGGGTAGAACCACCTATCTTCCATAAGCTACCTGGACAGCTTCCTCACATGAAATTTTGTCCCAGGTGGGATTCGAACTGTGATGATAGGCTGGAGATTACAAGTCATAGATATGGAAGTGTGCAAAGTTTGTTGTTTTTGGTGATCAGAAATAACGCTTTTCAAAAAATGGTGTATAGTTGAAATGAAGAGATACCTTTACTTTATTTAGGCACCTAGGTCACAGACTGGTTCCAGTTCTGATAAACAAACATCAATACAGGCCAGTAAACCATCTAATCCTAAACCAGTCCAGAGTCCACAGGTCACATCAGTAGCATCTCCACAACAGCCTGCTGCCCAAGCCCAGAAGAGTTCTAATACTGGGGATCTGATTGGACTAGGTAAATCTTATCACATTTAGAAACTGTAGTAGATCAGTAATTATTTACTATTCAAAAACCAAAGGCTTGGCATTAAATTCTTTTAACAAGTTAACCAATGACATCAGTCATGATTGGTCTCAATCTTTATTTCCTAATGGCCTGATTTCTAAGGAATACTTGTATCAATAAAATAGGATAATATTTTACTAGATTCACACCCGATTATTTTTCAACATTTCCATTCATACAATACCTAACTTGTCTTAATTGGAATTCATGAATCTTGAAAAAGTTTTCTGATACTCCAAAATATTCCTGATTTTATGCCATTCCATCCATTGTTAAAAAATTATCATTTTGAGTGCAAGTCTGCTTTTCATGGTGAAAATGTCTTTCCTATTTTGTTTAAGAAAATTAGTATCAGGGTTTTTTCTCAGCATTTTGTGAACATGACCAGACCCCCAGAATTGGGAATTGGGAAAAAGTTACAATGTATAAAAATACTGCCAGAGTAGCGTACCAGTCTAAAAATACATAATCAGTAATTTTTTTCCTCGTATTTGCACTCGCTACTCTCAACCCCAAACATGTAAAAATGGCGCAAGTTTTTTTTCTCATTTGAATTGGGAATTTTCGCCTTGTAATTGGGAAAAACATACTTTTTGCCATTGGAAATGCAACCAAATATCAGTCATCAAAACGGCCCTAAAAACCCTGAGTATGTAGTTGCTTAGTGGAGTTCTTTAGAAGTACTTGTTTATTTTTTGCCTTTGCTCACACTTACTTAGATAGTTTTTTATACAAATTGATCTATTTTAGATATTTGTTGATGTTGTGTTTCTTGATAATCTAATTTCATTCTGATTTTATCTTATTGTATTATTTTATTTTTGCAAAATATTGTTTCATTGAGAAATTCTCGTACATTTATTTTTTTCATGTGAAATTTCTTTTACTTTTTTGAAACAAATCAATCCCAAAATAGTGTTCACAATTTCTTTCTGTCATTTCATGTATTATTTTATTAAAGATGTGATAAATTATGTTTTATCTAAAAGAAACGTAAAGTACATTATGTACTGATTTCCCTTGCTGAAATATTTGTCTGAAACCCCTACAAGGTATTTACTTGAAACTTAAGGCAGGGGAAACTTAATGGTTTAATACATAATTGTGCAATGTGGATATATTTTGTTGCAAGATAAATGTTGTTGTACTACAGCAGAACTAAAAATACCAAACTTTTCTGATTCTACTAGAATATAAAATGAATCTTATTTTTTGTGCGTATTATCCTTCCTGATAACTTTTTATTGCTGCAGTATAATGCTAAAAATGAGTAATCAAATTAAATGATTAAGTTGTTCACAGTTTACATGATTCCATGTCGATAAACTTAATGTGATTATTTTCATTTATCTCAACACTATATTTGCTTCATAATTTTTGTACCTTTGCACCCAGTTGATAAAAACAGCAGCCTTTTTTCTTGATATCAAACCTTCCCATCTTGTTAGCTTGTCAAAGACTTAGAAGAGTTTATGTGTCCTTATCTGTTTGTCTTAACAGAAACATTGATTAACCTCTGATGTACCGTCAAACCTGTGTTTGCAGCCACCTCCAAATAAAGGCCATCTGTCAATAAAGGCCACATTTTGTCTATCCCAATTGTGGCCTTTGTTCACAGGTTTGTCTGTATGGGAATTTTTTTAGTCTCTGATTTTTTTATGACTTTAGAAATGAAAAAGAATTGAATCCTGTATTTAGAATTCACTGGTTGCAGAGGCCAAATGCTCAGTTAGTCTTTAATAGAACTGCTCATGCAAACATTATACATATACCATATTTGTGAAGTCAGTAATTAAATGAAATATGTCCCATTTCAAGTGTTCTCTCAACCTACACCTGCTCCCATCAACGGTAAGTTTTATAACCTTAACGTTTGTTCAGTTTGGTGAGGGTTCTGATTGGGAAATTGCATGTAAGAATGTTCGTTTGTATATACTCAACTATTCGAAGGATAAGTAGGGATATTGTACTTCCTTTTGTATAAGTATTGAGTTTCAGTAACTGAAATCTTTATAGGTAATTAACATATTTTTGATTTGGGTATTTAATGGCTAACACTCCAAGCCTTATTGTCATTAATTGTTATACAAGCCAGAAGTATTATTATATTCTATGGACTCACAAGTAATGATGCGGCTAAATCTGGTGTGCTTTATGTATTGAAAAGGGTTTCTTTGTTACACTCCTTTGATGTTTTATTGATGAAGTTTGTTTTCGAAAAGTTGAGTACTCTGTCACCCATGATTGTTTATTCTTTGATACTAGATTTTGACGTCTTTTTAGCTGGTCTATTTCGAAGAAAAAGTCGAGCTATTATGATTGCTGGGTTGTCCTCATTGTTGTCATGCAAATACTTTAATGCAGCCAATTATTGCCAACATGTAAAACAGACGATCGTTGGCACCGCTCTGCGGTGCTCTAGTTTTATGTCTTTGTTGAAGGGTATTGTAAATTCATGTATAATGTTATGGGAAATCTTCTTGTTAATTTTAACTAATATGGTGAGCCTGAACTACTTCATTACGGACAGAATAATGTTATCGCATTGTTGTCATACATGTATCTACGACTACCATACCATTTTTAGCTCACCAGAACCAAAGGTTCAGGGCGAGCTGTAAGGATGGGTAGGTGGATGCTCCGTCGTCTGGTGTCAACAATGGTCTTCTCCTCAGAAACTACCAGTCGGATTTACTTCAAATTTGCTGTGCAGAAGCCATTTGACGTTCTAACTGCAATTTGCTCATATTGTACTGGTTGACCCCTTTTAGGGGTCACAAGAGCTAAAAATAGAAAAACCTTTTCTCATGAACCAATGGATGGATCATCACCTAACATGGTCTGTAGCATCCTAATATGGACTTTTATCAGATTTGTTCAAGGGGTAGGCCCCTTTTAAGGGACCACTAGAACTAAAAAATAGAAAAACCTTTAATCATCTTCTCATGAACCAATGGATGGATCATCACCAAACTTGGTCTGTAGCATCCTTAGATGGTCCTTTCCCAAGTTTGCTCAAATAAATATGGTCGGCCCCAATTAGGGGCCACTAGAGCTAAAAATAGAAATACCTTAAAATGACTTTTTCTCATGTTTCTATGGATGTATTATTAACAAACTTGGTTTTTAGCATCTTTGGATAGTGTTCTATCAGATTTGCAAAAAAAAAATTTGTTGGCCCCTATTAGGGGCCGCTAGAGCTAAAAATAGAAGTACCTTCAAACATCTTCTTCTCATGAACCAAGGGATGGATGATCACCAAACTTGGTATTTAGCATCTTTAGATAGTGTTCTATCAGATTTGTGAAAAAAAATGGGTCGGCCCCTTTTAGGGGCTGCTGGAGCTAAAAATAGAAATACCTTTAAACGTCTCCTCATGAACCAATGGATGGATGATCACCAAACTTAGTCTGTAGCATCCTTAGATGGTCCTTTCTCAAGTTTGCTCAAATAAATATGGTCGGACCCAATTAGGGGCCACTAGAGCAAAGAATAGAAATACCTTAAAATGACTTTTTCTCATGTTTCTATGGATGGATTATTACCAACTTGGTTTTTAGCATCTTTAGATAATGTTCTATCAGATTTGCTCAAATAATAATGGTTGGCCCCTTTTAGGGGCCACTTGAGCTAAAAATAGAAATATCTTTAAACGTCTGCTTCTCATGAACCAATTGATGGATCATCACCAAACGTGGTCTGTAGCATCATTAGATGGTCCACTCTCAAGTTTACTCAAATATATTTGGTCAGCCCCTTTTAGGGGCCACTAGAGCTAAAAATAGAAATACCTTAAAATGACTTTTCCTCATGTTTCTATGGATGGATTATTACCAAACTTGGTTTTTAGCATCTTTAGATAGTGTTCTGCGGCATCCTTCAGTCATCACGAATATTCTTTTGTAGTATCCTTTGATGGTCCTTTATCAAGTATATTATTGTTCCCCATTATTTGCCCACAAGTGTACCTTTATTACCTTTTTAATAACAAGTTAGTTAATATTTATTCTGGTGAGCGATGCAGGGCCATCATAGCCCTCTTGTTATATTACCTTAGTTTTTAGCAGATTGATATACAGTCTAACCTGTGAATAAAGGCCATTCTTTGACACACCATCAATGATTATTTAGAACAAACTGACCTCCAAATAAAGGTCACCTGTCAATGAAGGCCACATTTTGTCTTTCCCAAGGGTGGCTTTTGTGCACAGATGTGACAGTATTAATTTTTAAAACTAACCTGTGCCATGCAGTGTAAAAATAGGTCTGTTTTCTGATGTGTGTGGTTTTTAATAATGTTATCTTTTTAACATGAATCTAACCAGAAGCTTACACTAGATTGTAATGTGCAGTTCTTTATGTGTTGACAAAGAAATACATGTATTTGCTTTGTAACTAAGATTGAATTGTGTTTGTTGTTAAGCATGGCAGAAATCTTCCATGTACTGTTTGCAGCCTTTTAGGGTCTGGTTTGTAGCATGAAAATACTGGTTGATGTTGTGTTACTTGATGTTTTATATCATTGTGGGTTACAGTTATGGTGCATTTAAAATGATACTTAGAAGCCATTTTGAAGTTTCATGAAGAATCGTAGCTATTTTTACTATAGGTAAAGAAACAGGGTTTTCACTAAACGTCAAATGTTGATGGAAAAAATTACCCTTGACTCTTTGGTACAAATTCTCGAGAGTCAAAAGCTTTATTTTACTGATTTTAGGAGACAAAATGCTGTTTTAAGGGTCAAATGAAAGCCCTGCCTCTGCTTACAAACTTTAGTCAAATTTCAATTTTGGTTTGAAACTGGATATGCCATTATTCCTCATACATGTGTTGTGTTTCTGTGGCTCTGGACAGCTGCAAGGACCTCCCACCTTTTCAGGTTAGGGCAACCAATAATAAATTGGTTCTTACATCATAATGACAGCTTTTAATTTATCACTCTGATTTTGCTATGCACTTGTTTACTTGAGGTAACTTTTAAAAAATACCTTTCTGTCTTAGTGACTCAGTATTTGGATTATCAAAGCCATTCAATATTGTACTCGAATATTTCATAGTCTTTGCATATTCAAGTTTTTTAAAAATTAGAAAAACATGAGAAAAAGGAAGAAGGGGGTAATCTGACTACTAGGCATCAAAGTAAATACTTTTAATCAAGAGTAGATTTTTTACTTGATAAAGTGAGGAGTACATACCAAGTGGTGAAATGTGGAAAATATCATGACCTACAGGTTAAGGAGCTTGAATTGTCTGTGTGTAGTCAAATTACAGTGCAACAGCTCCAAAGCAACACCCTTTGGGAAAAGCAACATTATGTTGTTGTTGTTGAGATGTTGTTGCTCCAAAGAGGTTAAATTGATAATGAAATCATACAGTGGGAAAAATCATGCTGTTGTTGAAGGGAGGTTGTTGCTCAAGAGAGAGCCGCTCTGGAGAGGTTGCACTGTATGCTGTTTCATGAAGCTTTAGCATGGACTTTATACTTTTTCCTGTGATGGGTTGAACAATAGACTATATTAGGAGCTTGTGAATTCAGTCATGTTCAGTTAAACATAGTTTAAGCTGAAAAAATTTATACATTTTGTTGTAGTCTTTATCAGTGTTTTATTTCATGGTGTTTATTGTTGCACTAATAACTAGGGTCATTTTGCAATTTTTCCCATTTTAAGAGCGGAAGAAGATCCTGGGCTAACCTCTGGTAGAACCACTGACCTTCTGTAAGCTAGCTAGCTTTCTAACATGAAATGTTGTCTTGCATGGGATTTGAACTCACAGTGGATAGTGATTACTAGTCACAGACCATAACCACCTGACCGTGGAGGCCCCTTTCAACAATTGTGTATCTTTGTTGCTATTTATGTTTTTGACATCAGCATGTACTCACAATTTCTTTGTGATTCACATGTTTGGTTTTGTTCTTATTTATGGTAATGATTATTTTTTTTACTGCTCATATTTGATATGCACAGTACTTGTTGTGAATTTTATAAAAATATCTTGATTTCATATTTCTTCATTTCTCTTTTTTGTATCATTCTTGTTGTTGCTGGATTTTTGTTAGTACCCTTTAAAATCTGTAAAATTGAACAGTAGAAATTCAGATATTTTTTTATGCTTGTACTGGGTGACTTCCAGATGTTGTTGACCTTTAGGATAGTGGTGATAAAAAGTTGTTTATTAATTAGCGTGCTTGTTGTATTTACAGATGTTCCTGCATCGTCTAGCACCAATACCTCCAATAGTTTGTTAGAAGATTTTATGGGTGGTGGTACAACGACGCCTAGTCAACCGGTACAACAACAATCCAATCCTGGTCAGGTCTGTAAATGTTATTTAAAGCAACATTCAAGTAACAAGTATTTTCTTTTTTTTGTTTTTTTTTAGGATGGTTAAAAGTGCTTTAATTGTTACCTGTAAATTTTATACAGTAAAACATCATTTTTACTAGCATCAATATCACAAGCACCTAGGGGTCATCAATACACTAGTATTTATTTACAAATATTTTATTTATTTTTGTAAAAATATATGCAATAGCAATATCTAATTGCTTGTCAATACCTGATGAACATATGTATATAAGGTGCTCATCAGGATTGAATGGGAAGCCTGTGGCATAAATCTGATAATGTTTGTATCAGTCAAACACCGTGTATCTAAAGTCATATTGTACTTTCAATTGCTCTAATAAATGCTCTGTTAATATTTCAGGTATCTAATGGTAGTTTAGAAGCAAATTTATTCGGTGAACCAGCCAGTACAGAAAAGGCTCCAAATGTATCAACAAAAGACTCAATAATGGCTTTATTTGGAGGAGGGCAACAAAACCAGCAACAGTTTGGAGTTCCAGGTAAAAAGTTGTTGTAATTGTACATTAATTTCTGTATACCTACCAGTACAATAGTTAGAGATGAACTATGCCGTACACTAACAGAATGTGTTGTTATAGTTTAGCTGTACTGTGTACTAAACTATCATTTTCAAGAACTGATACTGTGTCAATTTTTTGCCAAGCTATTCTGGATGGAAGCTGATGTTTCAGTGACTACTGGGCAGTTTAATTTGAATGAAGTATGTGTGTCAAGTATTACGTGTCACTAATTTCACCAAAAAGTTTGCCCTGATTGACCTTAAATTTTGGTGAAATTTCTCATGTTATAAGATTGTTCATTTACATTTTGGTCGTATGAGTTTAAACTTCACTCAAGTGTTGGAAAACAACCACTTTGACTTAAATTATACTTAGATTATATTTTTTTTTGACTTGCATTATACTGTAAAACCTCAAATAGCGACCACTCCAATATTACGAAAACAATCATTTATTTTCAGACCAGCTTTCAGTAACTCCCCTATAATTCAACTTGATAACAAGACCACCTCATTATTACAACTGTTTTTTTTTTTTGGGAGGGTTCCGGAGTTGTTGTCATTTTCGAGGTTTTACTGTACTTACAATTTTTATCTCAGTTGTTTACTACTTTAAAGAGTGTCCTTGCCACCAATGCTTTTGATATTTAAGGAATATTTCTTTATGTTATTTGGATGTGTACAATGATATTTGAGTTGCTAATTGTAATTAATTTTTTATTATCACCGTTTTTAGACAGTACTAATTATGATTTAGTGTTCCCTCCCTTGATCAACACTTAACTGGGATGAGCAAATTGTTGTTGTTTGTGTGTACAAATAATAGTCAATTTATTTACAATGTCCAAAAACTTGTGTCCATGAGTGCATGAGGATTGTTATAAAGACTCTTCTTCTGAACCCATTTTGTCAAACATTTTGTCAATGAACCAGAAATGCTCACCATAGCTTAGATATTTGGAAAGCCATACAGACAAATGTATAAAACCTTGTGAAAATGTGAATGTTCGATGTAGTAATCATGATTCTGGTTTGTTCTCTCCCAAACAGTTTTTAACCAATTTATGAATGGAAACAAATTGTTTGTTATTATGGCAATTAAATCATCGTACACATTGAAGTTGGCACACAAGAGAATATTTGCCCTTTGAAATTATCATTGTTTATCTGTGGTGTGAAAAAAATTAAACACAGATCAAGGGCAAAGAATGGTCCACAGTGTACATCAGTGGTTAATCAGTTGCCTCTGTTTATTTTTTATTCAGTACGACATAAATAAAGTTGCATATATGCCTAATGCATTCCTGGAAGTCTAAACATGTAACATAAAAAGCAGATACCTTAATGAATTCACCAATATATTCACATTAATTTCCAATTTTTATGGTTTTACTGATGTCACTTAATGACTTATGCAAGATATTCTGTGGTACTTGTACAGACTTTTTACTGCCATTTTTGTCATTTTAAGCAGTTGTCATTCCGGGAAAATACCTTAAATTGTGGGTTGGAAAATATAACAAAATTTCAGAGAGGGGACAGTTCTGAAGAAATGAAGGAGGGAACACTGTAATCAATATTTTTTTTTGTTTTGCTTTCACTCAGCTATATCCTTATTTGGTCATTTCAGACAACTTTTGAGTTTTGTATAGCTCTTACTGCTTGTTTTTATAAATATTTTATGTACAAAACTTAATACATGTATAGTTAAATATTTACAAATTTTAGTGGCAGAATTTATTATATTTTGATATTTTTACCAATACCTGTCCTCAACATATTTTGTATCTTTGTGACTACATCCTTGTAAAAATATTTGTCTGTTTCATAAGCTATAAAATGAACATTTTTTCTCTATTTAGTGTACTGTGGTATCATTTAATTTTGCTGGCTTGAAATTTTGTGCAAATGTGAAAAAAGAACAATTTGCACGGTTGTAAAGCACGGTTGTAAATTTGTGCATTTTGAAGTTTAGAAAAAAATCCAGACACTGAGGCGAATCACACCGTTTTTTGCTACATCACTGGACTACATACATGTTAATTACCGAGGCACCCATTGTTACCATGATCAATAAATAATACGACAACTGTCACCGATAATTGCTTGTTAACTATCACTTTATTTAGATAAAGCGTGTCCGAGATCAATGCATGGATTAGCATGTAAATTAGGCAATTTTCAGGTCCACATTTTGTTATGGCGCCCGAGCAGTTACTAAAACAATTGTCAAAGGTGCGAATAATCCCTTTCACTAGGAATGGTTTTAAAATATACTATTTATAATTTGTTTCATTTTCTTCTGTTCTACAAAAAAATAAAATCAAGTTGTAAGAAAACGTTGCAATCTCTAATTGCATCCTTCAGTGTTTGTCACGTTCACAGTTTACACGAGAATGCCAATTATTAAATATGTTTATTCTTTCGCTTAGGGAAAATATCATTAATGTTTTTCCTAAAGGTATGTCTTGTTTCCCTTTTAATTCTTGAAAATAAACTTTACTTCTCACAAATCAGTAGTAACATAGCCGGAAGTAGATACACCACTTAAGTGGCATAGTACTCAGACAATGAGAATTTCGGATAGTCTTTTTGGGTGGTCTTTTATTAGCACGCCTTTAATATTAAACGCAAAATGCAATAAAATCCTGCTATTACAACCACCTTTCGTTCTTAAGCAAAGTGGTCTTTATAGCGGGGTGGGCTTAACAGTGGAACAAGGTGTCCAAGCCTAAGTATTTTGTCAGTCTTATATGACCTACATGCATATTATGTTTTTTTGTGTGTACATGAATTCAGTATTACTCAAATTAAAATTTTATTATAAATTTATATGTAAAATATTAATATAAATTATAACAGCCAAACTTCTGAAAAACTAAACAAAAACAAACATTTTCATTGTAAATTTCTGATTGAATAGTCGGAGAAATGTGTGACAAACACTTGATCAACACCTTCGTTAATCTGACCAATTAACATCAAACAATCAAAAGCAATTAACAATGCAGTTTCTGACACTTTGTTATCATAACGTGCTGCCGACAAATAGACTATTACTGCAAATCAACATTGTACATGTCATAAAAGTCAACACCTGGGGTGCACAGCGGGTAATTTCAAAGCATTAGTGGTTGTTCAGCGGTTTATAATTTAGTGTTAAATGATGAATTGGTCCGAAATAGGTGGTCGTAGTGGTGGAATTGCAGGGTGGTCGTATTTCCGGGCAAACCACCATTGAACTTTAGAACAAAATATTCTGTTCTTTTAAAACTTGGTCGTAACAGCAGGGGAGGTCGTAATTTCGGGGCGGTCGTAAGTAGGGATTTTACTGTACACAAAAATTTGACCTGCGCGAACATAAATGATACCACAGTTTTGTTAGATAATAGATTACAGTCGTCTGTATATTGTGTACCCTCGTTATGCAGATAGTGTGGTATTTTAACATGCGAATCATGTATGTTCTCCTATCAACTCAGTGTATCCATGTATCATTTATTTAGACTCACGTAGCTATACACCAGTGTATGAAGATTTTGCTGGACAAATGCAGTCCACTTACTCCACAAACCCGTTTGAGTCTTCTTTAATGTACACAGGACAAGGTAGTCAGTCAGGTGATAGATTCTGGAATGTCACAATGCCATGTGGTGAAGCTTATCTTCAAGTTTTCTCTAGTCTTCAGTTATTTTTAGCTTGTTTGTCTCAGAGAAAAAGTCTAACTTTTATGTTCGCGGCGACATTGTTGCGTAAAAACGACACTTGGAATATTTGATTATCATGACAAGGCACAGTTGCAAGACAAGGGGTATTATTCTGAAAGCTAACTTTTTGGAGTTATGCCCCTTTTTAAATTAGAATTTTGGTCAAAATTGCTTATTAAATAGAATGATGTAAAACAGACAAGCATTGTCACCGTGGAGCTTTTTTATTAAAACATGCTTGGTGTCTTTGACTTCAGAATTCAACGCCAGCTTTGACTGTCTCTACTATGAATTAATACACCAATGAAATTAGGAATCTTTTTCAATAACTATAACTGAGCATAAAATAATTGTATGATATTTAATAATTATTTAACAATATTTTTAATCTGAAACATGATTTTGTTAGAAATTAAACTCATTATTTTAACATAAATGTTCCAAAACTTGAGCATTTAAGCTTTAGTTCTAACAGATAGATTCAGTTGTGTTTTAATATTACTTTAATGCTAATGTTCTAGTTGCTGGCCATTTAGTTCTAAGAGGTAGATTCTATCACATTTTTTTTCAAATTAGGCACGTATGACACAGTAATAATCTCCCAACATGTCATCATTTTGTTTAGTATATACAGTCAGGTCTATGGACACAATTTTCATTTTTTGGTTAATAAAATGCCCTGTAGAGTTTTGACTTTTATCTGAGCATCTGGGGTCATATTCATAAAACTTCTTAGGAAACAATATTCCTTAAGTTTGAGGACTTTCCTTAGATTTTTATGGTTTTCCCTTAAATATGAGAAAATTCCTTACTCAAATCTAAGGAGCCTTATGAATACAGGCCTTATGATATTTTTACGGTTCTTCACATATGGCATTGTCTTTTAACATTTATTCTGCATTGTAGAAGTTTTGTTTATGCCCAATTAGCATAGGTGGGTTTTTTGTATAAATACTTATGGTTATAATGTTTTTGTTTTCATGATCAAGGTTTTATTGATAGATATGCTAAACCATCGGGTAAAGGTACTTAATTTATTTTATTTTATCCCCTTATTGGGTTGACTTGGGATTCAATTTGGTGTTAATCTGGTTCTGATCTTAGGTGATGAAGAACTCATATCCATTAGTTTAATTATGGATTTGGTATCGTTTTATTAGCTCATCAGTTTCAAAGAAAAAGTCGAGCTATTATGATCTCTACAGTGTTGTCATTGTCATGCAAAATCTTTTATGTAGCCCTTTTTACATCACTTTAAAGATATCGACATGACACTTGGAATACTTCATTATCATGATAAGGCACAGTTGCAAGACAAGGGGCATTTTTCTGATAGCTGTATTTTAGAGTTATGCCCCTTATTTACTTAGAATTTTGTCAAAATTGCTTATTGAATAGAATGATGTAAAACAGATGAGCGTTTGTGCTGCTCTGCAGAGCTCTTGCCAGTAAATAAATTCCAGCATGCTGCTGTTTTTGTCAATAAATCACTTATTATTTTATAAACACCTGGCAGATTACAAAATTAGATGACTGAAATTATGAGACAAAGTTTATGAACCTAAGAACAGAACAGAATTTATGTTACCCTGGATACAAGAGACTTTCAAATGGTGTTAATAATAGGTTATGTTTGTCTTCAGTGACTGTGTGTTATTGTTTCTCTAAAATCAAGCGTCTTACAGCCCCGTGATTAAGTTTCTCTATCATTGTTTATATGTATGAAGTTCTGGATGTCAGTATAACAATGATTTTACTTGCATTTTGCCCTCCATGGTTTTGTATCACATATAATAATTGTTTCAAAAAACATCTGAAACCACTGGGCCAATTTCATCAAACTTCACAGGAAAAATCCTTGGGTGGTCCTCTACTAAGATTGTTCAAATTATTCCCATAGGGTCAAAATTGCCCCTGCCCTGGGGTCTTTTGTCTTACATGGACATTTGGTGTGAAGCACTGTTTAGTTGTACTCAACTATGATGCTTCTGTGGTCAAAATTGGCCGTGCTCATTGGGTCACTTGTTTTACATAGATTAAACCTTTATTTAAATCCACTTGGCTATAAGTGCATGGCCTAGAACTTAGATATCTAGTGTGTTGCTTTATCTAGTTCGCCCTTTCTAAGACTGTTCAAATGATGCTCATGGGGTCGAAATAGGTTCTGCTGTTAGAGTCACTTGTTTACCATGTTGTCAAATCATTAGGTCACTTAGGTAAGTAATATAGTGCCATCATGTCAATGTTATTTTTTTAATACATTTTCTGTAATCATTTGTTTCTGAATGATTTAATGTTGATAGATGTTCATATCTGTAGATAAAATGTTATAGGATAAAATACAGAGAACAAATGTTAGCCTCGTAGGTTTAGGGTGATATGGTAAAATCTTAGGTATTATATTAGCCTCACTTTAAGTCTGTGTGTTCAGCATGAATTGTTTATCCTCCTCAGATTGACAGCACCCTGGTGTATGAAATATCCAGGCCTAAAAAATTTGGATAAACTGTCATGATAATTCTTTTCAGTGCTGTTTAATGTATGCTTGCATAAATGCATGACAAAGAAACACAAGCACTATAATTGCCTGTGTATATGATGCATGTTTTATCATCCAAAATTGGATCCAAAAGTCTACATCTTAAACAGGTGTAGAATCGTATCTCTTCTTTACTGGACCGAAAACCAATAAATTGGCTTAAACTGAATTTATTTGTTTACCGAAGATAATACCTTTCTTATAGAGTATTGAAACTTGGGGAAATGAAGCTTTCGTAATGTTTTTTAAAGTCCCTTATGGTTCCAGACATTTTCCAGATATAGTAGCACATCTACTTGAGTTAGGAAGTCATCAACAGTGAAAAGAAAATGATGCATAATTTAAGAAAAGATAAACAGAAATGTATTTTTATAACTGCAATTTCAGACTCTTTCACAATTATCACTTTTAGCAAGTTTTGCAAAAAATAATGTTATTATTAGCTCACTAGAACTGAAGGTTCAGGGTGAGCTATTAGGATGGGTAGGTGGATGCTCCGGCGTCTGTCTTCTGGCGTCAACAATGGTCTTCTCCTCAGAAACTACTGGTCGGATTTACTTCAAATTTGCTGTGCAGAAGCCTTTTGACGTTCTTACTGCAATTTGCTCATATTGTGCCAGTTGGCCCCTTTTAGGGGTCACTAGAGCTAAAAATAGAAAAACCTTTAATCATCTTCTTCTCATGAACCAATGGATGGATCATCACTAAACTTGGTTTGTAGCATCCTTAGATGGTCCTCTCTCAAATTTGCTCAAATAAATTTGGTCGGCCCCTTTTAGGGGCCGCTAGAGTTAAAAATAGAAATACCTTAAAATGACTTTTTCTCATGATTCTATTGATGGATTGTTACCAAACTTGGTTTTTAGCATCTTTAGATAGTGTTCTATCAGATTTGCTGAAATAAAAATGGTTGGCCCCAATTAGGGGCTGCTAGAGCTAAAAATAGCAATACCTAAAAATGACTTGTTTCATGAACCAGTGGTTGGATCATTACCAAATTTGGTCCATGGCATACTTCAGTCATCACGAATATTCCTTTGTAGTGTCATATGATGGTCCTTTATCAAGTTTATATTATTGTTCCCCATTATTTGCCCACAAGTGTACCTTTATTACCTTTTTAGTAACAAGTTAATTAACATTCATTCTGGTGAGCTGTGCAGGGCCATCATGGCCCTCTTGTTTATTATTCATCAAACTTTGCTTTCCTCTACTCTTTTGTGTCCATTATCAATAAGAATTGAAGAAAATATAGTGATGTATTTAGTATTTTTGTTATATGATCTCACTTCTATCTTACTGCAGTCTATAGCATTCTACTGATGATGTATGAACGTGAACATTCTTGTTAATAAGCTTTTCTCCTTCTCTCATTCAACCTCATTAAATAAATACCAGTACATGTAAGAAAACTACAATATAAAGTGCTACTTCATAGTAAGTCATTGTTAAAAGTTAGTTTCCTGTTTTAGGTGTGTATGTTTTGTTAATTAAAAACACAAAAATAATTTCCTTAGATTTTGATACAATTACAATTTGAATTTCCTGAATCCATTATTAATCATATTTTGTGCTTATATTGCTTGACCTAATTACAAAAAATAACACAAATCTTTCTGTGGCTATATTACTTTTACAACATCAATGCCAAATTGTCTGTTATTGTTAAATTAATGGTACATAAACAAGTTTCTTTGCTTGTACACAAAAATTACAAAGCAATATTTTTGCTACATAGGAAGCTTCTTAACTGTCTCTTATGTGTTTTGTTATATCTATATTCTTACATAGATCCTTGATACTGTCACCCCCATTTGTCATACAAGAATCTGTATAGTCACATACTCTTGTAAAACATAACTTACAAAATTTTATTTCTTAACTAGTTTTCTCATTTGCGACATCTTGTAGGATTCCAATAATGTTCCATCATTATCATATCATTAAAAATGATTACTTTAGTCTTCGAACACTTGTATGCACTGTATAAATGATAAACAAGTATTGTAATATTGATATGTTCAGGGCTGGTAGCCTATAGTATGAATAAACTTTTGGTATTGTTATATTGTTTAGACTGTCTAAATTGTCAGCAGAAACACAGACTTAGTCAGACTTCAATTTCAATGTTTTTAAAGTATAAAATATATTCAGACTGTTAGCATGTATAGCTTCACGACTTATTCACTTTATCAGAAATATTACGTCATAATGTACAGCATTATTTTTTTGTATGTATGCAGGAGGTGTATATATGCCACAACAACAACAACAGATGGCTCCTGGAATGTATGGTATGCCACAGCAACAACCGCAACAGCCGCAACAAAACATGGGACAGATGAACATGCCCCAGGTTAGTTATATTATCTTCTTGTTCTTTCAATGGTTTACTTACTTTACCTACCTGCTAGCAAACTAAGAAAAGATCATCCTTTTTCTGCTACTGAATAAATGTTCTAATAAATGTGCCTTGCAGGTAGTAGTAATTCATTTGGTGTATTAATTAGGATGAATATGGTATTCTTGATTGAAAACATTTGTATAGCATGTTTTTATGTATTTTATTGTTGCAAATAAGGAATAAATAACATACAGAAGTTTGAATCTTTCATGTGTTATCATTGAAGCTGATAACAGAGTACAGGTTGATTGTTATATTTCTGAATTTATGTACAGAAAAAAAACCTGAAAACTGGACTCTCTAAAAACCATAATTCTCTGAAAATAGAATAGACAATTGCTCAAGTCCCATTTTTATTCTTTTGGATCATCAATGGTTCTCTGAAAACAGGAATTCTCAGAAAACTGGACTTTTTGCCCAATTCGGAAAGGGTCCAGTTTTCATGGGTTTTACTGTATCAAGTCCTATAGGATTGATTCTGCAAATCTGAATTTGGAAATTCTACTTATTTGGATACAGTATTTGCTATGGAGATGATTGGTTGTCTTAGGTGATTCAAAAATATACATTTTTTACTTGACCATGATGATGACATAGAAAAGATTAAAACATTTAGTATTTGTGATAAGACGTGTGCAATATACCACAATGTACTGGTTATTGCAATATATTTACTGACGATAATATAATCATGATATGATTTCCAGATACTGGTAATTGCCCCTATATTTCAACTTGATAATGAGACCACCTCATTATGAGGACCAATTTTTTCAGGCTACAAAGATGGTCTCATTTTCGAGGTTATACTGTACTGGTAATGAAATTGTATGACTATGTACTTGTTATAGGGAATGTACGGTAATCAGATGGGAATGATGGGTATGCCTCAAGGTCAGATGAATATGGGGTCAATGGCAGGTATGCCACAGGCTCAGATGGGAATGCAACAAATGGGAATGTATGGACAACAACAACAACAACCACAAATGCAGCAAATGCAGTTCAATCAGGTATTTTTATTAAAAATGATGATTTTACTCAGGCTTTTTATACGCCCTGCACAACAAAGTTGTCAGGGGGGTATACTGGTTTCAGGTTCTATTTGCGCATATTATAAAAAAATTTATTTGAATTTATTTTCACAGAGTTGTGCCCCTTTTTCATTTGTCTATTGACAAAATCTTGTGCATGCTTCTTCTATGAAATGGCTTGTTGGATGTTCATAAAACTTGTACCGGTACATTAGGCATTAGATTTACTTTTGCATATTTAAGAAAATTATTCAGATTTATTCTCGCTGAATAATGCTCCTTTTTTATTTGTTTGTAGACAAAATCTTGTGTGCGTCTCTTCTTCTAAATTGCTTGTTCTTTGTTATTAAACTTTTTAAAAAAACGGTTCAGCAGGGGGGGGGGGGGGTATTTAATTACCTTCAGTGATAGTTCTGGTTATACTTAGAGTGGATACCATTGTATGTTAGGAAGACATTATATATAATGTATCAGTACTCCTTTTTTTACTCCCTATTCTAATTAATAAATTACACACCATCAGTGATGAGATAAAAATATTAATTGTATTGTAAAATATGCCTTTAACTTACATTTGATGTATGACTGATTCCTTACCTAGCCTTCAAAATGTTTTTATCCCCCTCACACACACACACTCCCATCAGGGCAACAGTGATTTCAGGATTCATCCATCATTTGTCCAAATATCTAGTCTGTAACTTTGACGGATTTTAAAAAGACTAAGACTCAGTTTGTTTGTTTGTTTGTTTGTTTGTTTGTTGTTTTGTTTGTTTGAGTGTGGCCTCCAAGGTTGCGTGGTTCTTGTCTTTGACTTGTAATCACTAGCTCCTCACCACTGTGAGTTTAATCCCATCGGGGACAAAATTTCTTTTGTATGGAAGCTGTCTAGTTAGTTTATGGATGTTGTACCTAAGCTTGGGGTCATCTTCTTCCGTCAAAGCTGGAAAAGTCACCAAGTGACCCTGGCTGTTGGTGCGACATTAAAAATCCAGTAAAAAATCAAATCTTTTATTAAAGTATTTTATTTTCTCTTTGTTGGATGGATTTGAAAGGATAAATAGCTCAAAAATAAGTGCATTTCATTTCTGAACAGTGCTTTCACAGACTCCTTTGGACTCCTTGACTTCTCTTGTTATTGATTGATATAGCAATATGGCCTTTAACATACACAGGAGAGGTGATCAAGATTGACAATGACATTTTAGACCAGTGAAGACTGAACAGTATTTCCTATGGTGGAATAATTTCTAGAACCAAGTTTTATGTGTTCTTTTTAGCTTGAATATATTTTAGGCAATTTCATCTCCTGCAGATTATTGCATCTTTTATTTTCTTACCAATTTCTTCTGTGCTCAACTCTACATCGTTCTAGGGATTTTGACAAAATTTCCAAATAATTAACATAATTAACGTAATTAACGTACCCCGGTGCATATTGTCTGGGTTTTGTGATTTGATCATTTATTTTTGCAGAATTATGGCCCTTTTTTATTTTATGCACATGTAATTTTCTGTGTGCAACTTCTCATGAAAACCTGGTTTTGTGACAGTTTCCGTCATCTTGTGTTGTAGATGCAGCAACAGATGACGAACATGAATCTTGGACAACCCCAACAGATGGGTATTGGATGGTCAGGTGCACAGACGTCTGGACAGACACTTTCAACTAATCTGTGGCAGTGATAACAGATCTTAAATTAGAATCTTAGGAAAATAACATTCCATCTGCAGATGTCTCAACCATAGTTTCCATGTTGTCATGACAACCAACCATCAAACATGATAACATTATTACATTATAGAGATTACAGCCATTTAGAAGTGTATAGCTAGTAAAGTTACTGTATTTTAATGTCTGAAGTTATAAAAATGTGTCTTGTTATTATCGTTTTAATACATTAGTGATTCGCTTAATTGAAAATCTTGTAAATGCTGATTTTATTTTTTTAACATGGCGTCAGTCTGATAATCATTAGCAGAGCAATCATTTTATGAATTATTTGCTGGTTATTTAAACTTCTGGTTTTCTAGGGACTGTGCAATGTGTATTTACTTTGAATGAAATATAAAATCCAAGGAATGCATCCATTGGGTCTAGTTCATTAGAAAGTGTACAGGATTATTTTGTTACATTTTGAAATTAATCATTGAAGTCCTTAGACATATATAGACGACATCTTCAGGGTTATGCTGGCGTGATGAGAATGTTAGTGCAATTGAGACAATGGGATGAATGTATGCATTATATTGTATTAATTAACTCTATAGGCAATGGTGATACACTTTAACTTATGACCATATATGTACGTAATGTAATGAAAAATTTTCTTTGAGCAAGTTTTTTTTTGTTCCTGTAAAAATCTTGACCTGATAAATCACTATGTCTTAATTTAAATGTTTTTATGTATTTTTGTTTCCTGACCATGTATACAACAAAACAAGTACAAGATGTGTCTGGTGTGCATGGTTAAAAGATTTCCAGAATTTTCCGGAGCCTCCGGTTTTTCCCTGGTCCGGACCCTACTGTTTTTAGTTCACCAGAACTGAAGGTTCTGAGTGAGCTATTAGGATGGGTAGGTGAATGCTACGGCGTCTGGCGTCAACAATGGTCTTCTCCTCAGAAACTACCAATCGGATTTACTTCAAATTTGCTGTGCAGAAGCCTTTTGACGTTCTAACTGCAATTTGCTCATATTATACCAGTTGGCCCCTTTTAAGGTTCACTAGACCTAAAAATAGAAAAACCTTTAATCATCTTCTTCTCATGAATCAATGGATGGATCATCACCGAAGTTGGTCTGTAGCATCCTTAGATAGACTTTTATCAGATTTGCTCAAATATAAACGGTTGGCCCCTTTTAGGGGCCAATAGAGCTAAAAATAGAAATACCTTAAAATGACTTTTTCTCATGTTTCTATGGATGGATTATTACCAAACTTGATTTTTAGCATCTTTAGATAGTGTTCTATCAGATTTGCTGAAATAAAAATGGTTGGCTCCAATTAGGGGCCGCTAGAGCTAAAAATAGAATTACCTTAAAATGACTTGTTTTCATGAACCAGTGGTTGGATCATCACCAAATTTGGTCTGTAGCATCCTTCAGTGATCACAAATATTCCTTTGTAGTATCCTTTGATGGTCCTTTATCAAGTTTATTATTGTTCCCCATTATTTGCCCACAAGTGTACCTTAATTACCATTTTAGTATTAAGTTAACATTTATTCTGGTGAGCAATGAAGGGCCATCGTGGCCCTCTTGTTTATTGTTTCAGCAGCACTGAGGTGGAGATTTCCGTTTTTTTTTTCAATTTTCAACTTTCACTCGTGGGTGTATAGTACATGTTTGTTTTCTGTTGATGGTCTCTTGTGTATTGATACTTTGTGTATAGTACATGGTCAGAACTTCATGTCTAAGGATAAATTGGACTCTACATATGTTGTTTCATAAAGGTACCAGATGACCGAGCTTGTAACTTGCTGGGATTGTTCAGTATGTCCTTAAATGTCGCCTTGATTTACACTTGTTTTCCAAACATCGAAAATCAGTAAATTTCATCATTATCGATATTAGCAGTTTGTTCAAGTGTTTTGTTGCTTTGTACATTTTTAAGATCAAATATCTTTGCTGAAAATGAAGTAGTAATTAGTCTGGTACAAGGATGGTTCCTGCATCAAATTATAAAAAATGTTAAAATGTTTAAAAAACAGTCCTACTATTAAGACGAGTTTTATTCAACTTTAAGACTTTTAATAATTTGCTCTTAATAGTATTCATTTATAAAATTTAGTTGAGTATGTATGAATGTATTGAAAATTTAAAACAATGATTGTTTTATTTAGTTGACGGTTTTATCTCAATTGTATTGGTGGTTTTACTTTTCACTTTTTTTTATTTTGTTTGTCCCAATTTTTCTTCTTTAACCATATTTATTCCCGTTTATTAGAATGAATTGAAAGTACAGTCAAACCTGTCTGTTATGACCACTCTGGGATAGTTAAAAGTGGGCTTAAATGGCAGTGCTGGGTGGTAAGTGGTTCAAAAAGGCTGTGTATGGAAAAAAAACAATGTTCATTATGATAAACTAGCCTCTTTTTACCAGTGGTCTTTAGCACAGTTTTAAGTATATGAACTGAAACAAGTAAGTCTTTTATCCAATGTATTAGTACTACTAATCGTTGGCCGGGAAATCCTTTTTTTAACTTTTCTGTGTTTGCACACTCTGAGATGTACATTATCTGTTCACACACTTGTTCCTTTTTATTGTACATGTGATAGTTATGATTAGAAATAAGATTTTTAAAATGGGATCATACTTTAATTTCATACCATTGAATTGTGTACAAGTTACCTTTTAGTAGACCATGAATATAGGTGGATGGACAATTCAATTTCACGCTATGGTGTAGTGAAATGATGTATTTTATTTTGGACCAAAAAAATAGATCCATATTCATTATTTTGTTACTAACAACTGAGAGTTCTCTAATATTTGAACTTGAATAAATGCGTCGTCAAAATGTCATAAGGGTCACTTGGATGAGTTAGTGTATTGTTACTGTATTCTGTATAATGTCATGAGAAAGTCAACTTTATACAGTAGAACCTGTGTAATCGGAACTTGTTTGGAGTGGCAAAAACGTTTGTATTAGAGGTTTTCAGAAATACAAAGGTTCAGGATAAAAAGGTTTTTTTAACATTAAATACGTAATAAAAAATCAGGACCAGCTGACATGTTCGGTTTAGTGAGGACTCAGGAATGGAAAGGTTCAGATTAGATATGTTCAACTGTACAATTATTGTAGAATAGTAACCCATTGACATATGTATGTTAATTTATATTAATATTTTGAATCTAAACTTAAGCCAAAATGTGATGTGTAAAATGTGTCATCAAGAATTTCATTGCAATTTAAGTGAAATATCATTCTAGATTAAGAACTAGAATGTTATAAATGTTGAAGCTTCATTTTTGCGTAGACATGATAGCTATGTCAAGATGTCTGTTGTGATGATCTAAATGTGCTGTAATTTTATTTATCCTTAGTTGAATGGTTTTATATTTATATGACACATGATATGACCACTATTGAGTATTTTTTTAATCATTATGAACCAGAGAATCATTTTTTTATATTCACTCAATGAAAAAAATCGTATGAATTTCTTGTAAATTGTTTTTTTTTTTCAGTAGTTATTTATGTTTAATCACTATTGTCACATAAATACACTAGACAAATAGATGAAGATGATTAATAAAATTTAGTTGGTCTCAATTTGTCTCAATTTATCAAGATCCCAATTTATTGGAATCATTCACTCATTTGACTTTAAAAGTGTGAATTCAAACTTATAATAACCTAATTAACTAACCAATATATTTTTGAAATGTCAATTGTGATAAAATTAACCATCATAATTTATTTTATTAAGCCCAGAAAACATGACTATAGATAGTAACAGCTCTCTGAATATTATACCAACTGTATTATTGTTTTAACACATATTGGTTAAACTAGTGGTTTATAGCACACATAGGTTAAACTATTGTTTTATAAGATGTAAAGGTTAAACTATTGTTTTAAACATATACAGGTTAGACTATTGTTTTATAACTTATATAGGGTAAACTATTGTTTTATAACCTGTACAGATTAAATCATTGTTGTGTAACCTATATAGGTTAAGCTATTGTTTTATAATCTACACAGGTTGAACTATTGTTTTATAACCTACATAGGTAAAACTATTGTTTTATAACCTATATAGGTAAAACTATTGTTTTATAAACATTGGTTTAACTATTGTTTTATAACCTACATAGGTAAAACTATTGTTTTATAACCTACCTAGGTTAAACTATTGTTTTATATCTCAGAAATTTGAATAGTTTTGTTATCCATTCATGGTCATAAATCAGGCTGATAGGTTTAGTGTTCGTTCACTAGCCAAGTACTGGTGACAAAATTAATATAACACCAGTTTTCATGGTCATAAATCAGGCTGATAGGTTTAGTGTTCATTCACTAGCCAAGTACTGGTGACAAAATTAATATAACACCAGTTTTTAGTGAAATAAAATTTAAAAATTTCATAGATAGATGAATTTCTAAATATTTTTAGACAACTCTAGCAGTATACTTAAGGTGTTGCCCAGTATGCTGTCAAGAAAATTTCAATATCCTTGTGTAAATTAATTTTTTATTAGTTTCAATATTTTATTTTGCTGCTGCTTAAATTACTCACAGTTATTCAGACAGACAATAAATAGGCATTGATAGATGATTGTGGTTCGATACATGTATACATGATTGTACTACTTAATATGAACTGTTCACTTGATCTGTCTGATAAATTTTGGGGTATCGCTTGTATGGACTTGTTTTATGCAGTTTTGTTTCAACATTGATTTACATGTATGTTGTATTGTAAATATGTAATTATTTTGTTGATTGATTGATAGTGACATTGTACATATTATCATTGTGTAAAGTAAAACTGTTTTAAAGCTCATTTTGTTGTCAAGTTTTTTTGTACTTTATATCAACTAAAATTTTGTTGGGTTAAACACTTGATTGTGTTAAGCTTTCTGTTAAGGAACCCAAGTTTCCAAGTTATCAATTTGTTGTAAACTTGCCCCACCCCTTGAGAGTACTATCTTGTCGAATATTGTTAACCTATTGTAAACTTGCCCCACCCCTTGCAAGTACTATCTTGTTGAATATTATTCACTTGCAACTTGCTCTACCCCTTCCAAGTACTATCTAGTTGAATATTGTTAACTTTTTGCAAACTTGCCCCACCCAGTGCAAGTACTATCATGTTGAATATTTGTAACTTGTTGTAAACTTGCTCCACCCCTTTCAGATACTATCTTGTTGAATACTGTTAACTTGTAAACTTGCTCCACCCTGTTCAGGTACTATCTTGTTGAATATTGTTGACCCTCTTTGGCTGGAAGTTGTTTTGGTTAATTAGCTTGGTTTATAACTGACTTAAGTTCAATAACTATAGTCCGGTTACTTTTTGTTTCAAACCCTTCTCAGACTTGTAAATACCAACTAACAGTACTGTGAACAATAATGCTTTTAACACATTTAGTCCAAACTTGTATCAGACAATACATTGTTTTTCATCCATTTGGCATGGTGATAACTGATCGAATACCTGCCTCATCCCAGGTTTGTGCTGTACAATGTTCAATTACAAGAATGTAACCAGTAAGTGGCCAATTTCACCCTTCAATGGCCCGAGAGAATAATAATACAATTGTTTATACACAGTAAAATTTTGATATTATGGCCACTTTTGGGACCATACCTCTAAGATGAGGACTGTGAATGTAGTCAAATGATTAGTGCGCTGGCGATCTAGGTTCAAGTCCCCGTCGCAATAGGTCATACCCTTCTATGTCAATTTTCCTCCATATGGGGAGATTTTGCTGGCTCCTTGAGGAAAGGTAAGTTAGTACAGGTTAGTATACAATATAGGAAAACTGGTTAGGTGTACCAAAAGCCATATATATCTGAAAAGTTGAAAAACAACGTAAAACCCAGTGAAAAAAATACGTACCAGGAATAAACCTAGGCATTTGTCTGAACAATATCGTGCAACAATGATGAAATACACATCATTGAATAGGCAAGCAATTGGATGGACACTACCAAAGACCATTCTGATGGGGGGATAGGAATGAAGTTATGGAACAGATGAAAAATTAAACAGGGCAGATCAATGAATTTGTAGATGATGGTTTTAATTGGTTTCTTAGACAGAAAATAATTTATTGTGAGATTTTTCAAAACAATGACAATCCTTAGTTGTTTTCCTTCTAAAGCACTGAAGTCTATGGGAGTAGCCAATTTTAGTAACAATGATTCTTTTCAATGAAAACTTGCAGTAAAAGATACAAAAACACAATATTAACTACTTTAATAAAGAAAAATGTAAGTCAGTGTGAATTATCTTCAAAGATTGATATTTTTCTGTATTTCAACAACAGACATAAAACTAGTTTAAACCTCATGTAGTCTTGCTACAGACTATTTCAGGGAGGTATCCTTCCGAAGAATTGATGCCCACAAATTTCTAAGTTCTCATTGCTGATTCTTTTCATTGAGTTGTTTGAAAATTATATCTGTGAACATATTTGAGTTAACAGCATGTCTACAGACATATCACATTAAAATTTGTGTAAATACAAAAGCCATAAACAAGAAATATCTGTGCTTAATCATTTTAGTACCAAACCACTCATTTCAGTTTTTTCTTACTTCATCCTTATATAGCCAAGTTATTTATGATCCAACCATACAAGGACCACATTATGATGCAAAATTGTGCAAAAACAAACTTTCAAAGCCTGTTGATAAGTTATAGAAGACTTGGTGAAATGCTGAAAGCAACAATAAAAAATACATACAAGTCTGATTTCACAATAAATGCACTGCTTTTCCTATTAACTTTAATATTTCATGTCATATGACTGATAGTGCAGATGGCACATCATTAGCCTAGACAGGTAAATCATTATCCCAGACAGGTATATCATTTTTATGAGGTAAATTTTATACTGATCACAGGTGAAACAACCTTGTGGTCTGGTGGCCTTGCTGAAGTTCTGAGATTTGGTTTTATAATGATACAAAGTGAAACAAAATAGAGAAGGGGAGAGAATTATGACAATAGCGCAAATTTTAATGTTTAAAGCATGAATTTCTACAATACACCTATATTCTCAACCATTATTATATATACTATTATCATCATAGGAATTGGCATACATGCATGTAAACATGAGATTTATTATAAAATTCATGCAAATAGATTGAAGTCTAAAGTGATATGTGCTTGATGACTAAATCAAGCATTGTACAATCATTAACAGTAAATAACAAATTTGTTTACAATGACCTTGGTGATTCATGATTTAGTAAAAAAATCCATAGAAACAAAATATACAAATATGCTCGTGTTATACGCCTAGCAAACTGATAAAAACTGGAAACAAAATAAATGGATAAAAAATCCAATTTTCACCCAGATGTCTTAACACAACACTAGACAAAACACCCTCACTTTTATAAACTAGACACTGTGTCATCATTATCTATCAACAAAGTCGTGCATTGTAATATCTGATATTTATTTTCATCAGCAGTTTCTGAGTGATTCTGTGGACATCAGGTGGCTCAGTGAATCTAGCTCATTTTGAACACAATAGATACGTTACCAGAAACAGATAAACCAAAGTTTTCATCTCCTACGTTTTGGAGGAGGAGCATCTGGGGTTGCTGGACTGACATTTGATGATGGCGTATGACGAGTACGCTTACGTTTCGGTGAATTGTCTGGTGTGGCAGATCCTAAAGTATGTCGACTATCCGACTTCAATGACGACTTGTTTGATACTAAAAAATCGCAAAAATGTTTAAACTTTATCTAAATTTTGATCAATTTAAGAAAGTCACAATAATGATTTTTTAAATAACAGGTGATCTATGTACTGCAACAGACCACAAGTAGTTAGGACTGAACCGCTATTGCTATATAACTGCAATGTGCCCTGAAATAAGATTATGTTAAAAACTTGGATCTAATGTGAAAATGCAAGGGTAAAGATAATCCTATGAGTTACTCAAATGCATTAATTTGTTTCCTTCCATTTACATCCAGCCAACACAAATAAAAAGAACAAATGATACAATATACAACAACACTTGTACAGGGTTTCCACTGGACATATATTTTTTCCGCCACATGTATCCAGGGGAGGGTACGGGATACAAAAAAGTATGCGTAATTTGATTTTTTTTTCACCACTTGCAGATTTTTTTCGCCATCTGTAAAAGTTTACAACTGGCGAATGGCAGTGGAAACCCTGCTCGTATATGTTAATGCCCATGTATGTAACTCATTTACATTCATTGGAGTTAATTGGAATTAGAAGATGCACCCTGAGCCAGGGTTTTTTCTTGCAATTGTACCGAAGTGCTATCAGGACTGAAATCTATTTCAGATAATACCAGGTTTTCGAATAAAGTAGGTTCAGATAAATGAAGTTTAATCATATTACAATTAATCCTTTGCCTCATAAGCATATTTCGGACACTTCCAAATTCAAAGCTAATATACAAAACATCAATTTATTTGAGAAAATTGGGTGATTTCTCTCTGACGGAGTGGAAAACATTGTGGCAAAAGAAGCCATTACTCATTACAAGCAATGGCTTCTTTTGCTACAATGTTTTCAAAAGTCATATACATCAGACGCGGGAAAAAGTGGTATTATGAGGCAAAGAGTTAAAAGCTCCCTTTATCTTAATTAGTCAGCAGATTTTACCTGACTCACATGACTTCTCCAGTTTGTCAGATTTTTCTATCTTAACAGAAACATTTAGTTTATCACCCTTAGCATCAGACTTATCTCCATCAGCCTTCAATCTCGGAAAAGTTTTACTTTGTAACTCTGAGAATTCATGTGGCAGATTAAATTCATTCTGTCTGTTTGGAAATGGTATGATCTCAGATTCATTCTGAAAATAACAAAGTGCATAAGACTAAGAAACTAAAAATAACCATTCAGTTTTTGTGGTTGTTTCCATGATTTTATTCTCGGATGAGGAACAGAGATATGGACTAAAATGAATGAATGAGATGGTTAAAATGCAACTAGACATTGAAACAGATCTTAAGTTCTACGCTCGAGTCAAAGTTTATAAAACTTGAGATCCAGCTGCTAATTCAAATCTCATATTTTGTCTTCTAATGTTTTTTTTTAATTATGACTAAGCAATAATGATATTAATTTTTTATTATAACATCAGTATAACTGATCGGAATAGGTACTGAAACATTGTAGAGTAATATATTTCCAACTAAAATACTTTGAGCAGTAAACTGAGATTTCAGCTTGGAGACTGTCATCAAGTTTTATAACCTCAAGGCCAGTCTCCTGTTCAGTTTGGATCCCAAATAATGCCAATATCTTAGGATGGCAAACAGAAACATTTTGTAAGAAAAAAGGTCATTTACAATTCCTTTGTTCTCATTTTATTACACATCACAATCACAAGCTTGTAACAGAAATTATCCTAATCATAAAGATTTCATTTTCCCAGGGCACAAGCCTGCATAAAGATTCAAACTGACAAGGAATCATGTTAATGTTATTCCCACAAAAATTCTTCCACACATTTTGATGCATGCATCATTTTCCTTTGGATGACTGTAAATATATTTACTTAACTTAAACACTTTCCAATCAAGACTAAGGTTGCTCACTAGACATCAAATGAAAGCCCTGGGTGTATTATGATACAACTATAACTGTATATCTGCACTTAAATATATCCCACTTGCATGTAAAAGACACTGTCAAAGGTAAAATATTTATTTAATTACAGCAAGAATGTGCCTAAATGGATGCAACCACCTACACATTAACTGTATGCCATTTTTCTGTACTCACCAAAGCATTAAGGTCATACAATTCACCCAGGTAGGACCAAATCTGTTTTGCAGTAATTTTCTTGTAGTTACTGGCCAGTTTCTCATGAATGGTGACCATGTGAAAATGTTTATTTACACCTGAAAGAACCAAATATGCAGTTTAAATGAAGTTGTACAAGTACAACTTATTTAATAGCTAATACTTAAGATACACCCATCAACATGAGCAGTGAAAATAATGATATTATACTTGACATTAGGAAATTCTAATCACAATGCAGTGCTTGAAATGGTTCATTTGTATCCAATAAATGAGCTTACAATTAATACTAAGATTAACAGGAACTCAGCAGAGGCACCAACACTCATCTGTTACATCATTCTATATAATAAGCAATTTTGACCAAAATTCTGACTTAAACACGGGCATAACTCCAAAAATAGTGCTAACAAAATAAAACTATTACTAAATATTTCATCTAAATTTTGTTTAAATGCCGTCTTTTTCAGAATATAGTGTTTTATATTTCTGTTAACCAAGACTTCATGGTCATTTTATGATGTAAGAATATAAGAAATGACAAGTATGTCATAAAATTGCGCCTCCCAGTTATAATCAGTATTGATTGATCAGGAGTATCATGTAGATGAGAAATTTACAAAAACACAAAAAGAAAACCTACAGTATTCATGTTTTGTTGTATGAAAATGTTTTTGTGGACTCAGAGTCAGTCTTGACTGTGATGTCGGGCAACGACCATTCACAGAAAAGATAGTATTGAAATGTTACAATAGTTGAATTAGACGAGCTAATTAGTGGGGAATTTTACGATAAAGAAGAAATGAGTGAAATTAACACGCTGAAATTATTTATTGTGTTACGTACAACTATATATTAGTTATTACAATAAGCGTTTATCTATCCTGATCAATTTCGTGCGTAGCCATAATGCGTAACATTATGTAGCTTAATTCTTGGCCAAGTGATATGAATGGTGTGTGACAGTTTGTCATTACCAACAGGTTTGTGTCCACGAAGAGCATGGAACAAATTCACTTCCATCTCAGAGTCCCAGTTCAAATGCATATCTTCCGACATTCTGAGCTTCTTAACAACACTGATGAGTCGGTTATTGTAATGATAAAGCCCGGTTTTCCCGGTCTGCATACAGCACGGATGTTTTAAATATCTGTTCAGAACAGTAATTCGTTCATTCCTACTTATCATTTCCAATATATATAGCATACAAACGTAATATTTTCTATTTCCATATAATATGTTATGTATGGTTATACTAGAACGAACACTATGCTGCCGTAAAAATGTAATTATTCACAATTAGTGAAGTCGACCGTAGTTGTAAACCCGGAACAGTTGTGTATGGACCTGTATACATGTATGGTCTGAAAGACTGAACTACATTCATTCATTAATCATTTTAATGCTTTCTTGTCGTTTTCGAGACCCACTTAACGACTTAAGAATGATTTGAATGAAATAAATGCCCAAAACAACAATTCTGTAGTGAATTTAGTTTGCTTGGGAAAAAGTTTTTTAATTCATAAAACCATTGAATGTTAATCCAAACTGACCATATTAAATGACTTAATTACAGGATCAATAATTATGACGTCATTGACCTGAGTCATATATCGTAGACGACACTACCTAGTACTTTAACATTAAAAAGAAACTTGGAATCCTCTTTGATTCGTAGCTCGATTTAACCAAGCATAAAAAGAGTTCCCGCGTGAGTCAAGTCACGAGATATTGTCAAATCCCAGCCACTGGAAGATATGTCACTTTAAATAGAATAGAATGTTTTAATTGCAGAATATTTTGGATGTGATATACAAAATCGGGCAGCAAGAAGTACATATATAGAAACACGCTCGCTTTGACCTATACTAAGGATCGTTTTGATTTAGACTGCCGCATACAGTCAATTTGATACATCGTGTAATCCTATGATTAAAAAAATGGAAATATAACAACTTAAATTGAGTAAAGTATCATGTGATCATATCACTGCAACATATGATGGTGGTCAGAATTTGGACTGATTATTTCATTAATTCGCCCAATTACTTATTCAAGAGGGCGGTAGAGAGACACGGGCCAGACGAAAGCACACTTCTTTCGTCTTGGTGACAAATGAACAGAATATCTTACAAGTACAAATGTATATATTACGTCAATTTCCTCAACCCAAAGAGTGACAAATTTTACAATTTTGGCAACTCAACCAGAAACACCCTGGTTATTTATTAGTGCTAGTACTCAGAGCGTGATTAGGTTAGCTTTCCGCAGTGCATTATCTGAACTGTGTATATATCGTGTTATATAAAACAAACTACAAGGTACTGAACTCTGACAAAAGGAAAAATGTTAATATTATGATTGTCAGTTTTCTTTTTATGCCCCCGGCATCTAATTGTGCGATTATCTTGTCCGTCCGTCTGTCCGTCCGTTAAGTAGATTTTACCGTTTTGTCTGCCGTTGTGATATTTATACAGTTGTTGCTTTGGACCATTCCGAATGCACCCATAACACCAACCCTTGATTTGACTTTGATATTGTAGGAGCTCGTGGTCTAAGTAGAAGAGGGTCTTTTAATAATTATTATATCGGTAAATGTTGGGTATATAAATATCGCATGGTTGAAACGTGGGTGATCGAATTTCGAAAGTTTAGTTGACTAGAATCAATGAAGGCCACATTGTCTTTTCCAAGGGTAGCCTTTATTCACAGGTTGGACTGTATTTCTTAAATGAAAAGTTTGTCTGTCAGTGTACAATTGTGATTTAACGAGCGCGCACCGTACTAACATCTGACTTCTACCACAGCAGATAAAGCTAGATAAACTTATTTTGGTCGTCTAAGGGAGATCACCCTGTAGGAAGTTAGAATTATAACTGATTTCCTTTCTGATATAATTCGAGTTGTGCCTCAGTCAAGTTTTGGTCAACTTTAATTTTGATTTAAAACTCAGGGCCTATCGGGTGAGACATAGCACTAGTTAGATGCGATTAATAGTGACACAGAATGTTAATTTATTCACATGAGTTGAGAATTTCACTGAGTTTACGAGGTGAAACAATAAAATTAGGGACTGGTCCTATGGAACTTTGAATTTGATGCAAGTTTGACGAAGAATATAACATCAAGTAATTCATTATTTGTGTCCTATTTCTGTTTATTTATATAGCCATGAAACTATTAGATATGCGTACACGCATGCACGAACATACTCTTGTAATGAAACTACCATCTAACAATAAGTAAGTTGTTGATTACTTGTACTCGCGTTCATGTTTAGGTCATGATAAGTATTTTAGTATGGATAAAGATACATTTTACTGCAATTCAACAAATTACCCGAGTCCACGTCTAATGTTGTATGGAGTTTAACTTTTTGACTTTTTGAAAAAAATATATTCGATTAACTATGAAATTTCCGATTGTTTTATTTTCAGTTAATATATATACGAAGTTAGATCGAATTCAGTATGAAGTCCTCGAGCATACGTACACATGTATATGTCTGTTTCCTAGGTAAAATTCACAGATAGTTTTATGCGATCTATAGTAAGTCATAATTAGCGTGATTCGCTTCAAATTTCTTACTACTAGGCCAAGCTATATGTATGCAGAGCCGATTAACGTTATACTATCATATATTCATCCTCAGTTCCACTTGTTTCATTTGTCCAATCTCTCGTGCACAAGCGCAACATATATCTGGTCTCGCCAGCATTTAATTTATAATTCATATAAAATAATGTGCTGTAAATACGATGTATTGACTGTGTAGTTCTGCTCAAAATTTCTTATCAGTTGTTGTTACCAAATTATTCATTATTCGTCGACGAACAATTCGTGTTTGTACATGTGTAACGCGTAAAATGTGAAGGAATTTGATTAAATTCGTTCAATGATGTCAGGGCAAATTTGCGACTTCATGTATATTTTTCTCGTGTTTCGTATATTTCCGCTAGTATATTCCGTAAATTACCGATAATGTGTCCAAATGCGAAGAGGGGTTCGCGTTTTAAATGTGTTTACATCTATCTTTGTTCTAACGAATGCTACGTACATTTATGCAGCTTATATTTAACTTTTTTAAATCTTTTTTATGTTTGCATTCTAAAATCAACAATAAACCGTTCAGATAGGAACTGCTTAGGATAAATTCAGTAGTGTTTACTTTTTACCGATATTTATCCTCCCCGCGCTCAAATAGAACCATCCATCTAAACAGTGTCTAGATCCCCAATCTATTGAGTTTACTAGCTAATACAGCCCAATGATACACACTGTAAGGCGACAGGGCAGCAAATGAGGGCATCTGATTCTAGATCTTTAAAGTCACGGCCCATTGTCGCCTACAGTAGCAAAATTGAAAATCAATAACTACGTACCTTAGAAAAGTAAATTTGAACAGATGAACGAAGCTATACAAGAATATAGTAAGATTTTAGAATCAAGACAGACGAAATGCAATGCCGCGAAATACACGTTATACTTCGCGAAATCGAAGTATGTAACAAGTGTGAATCGGGTATCTCCGCTAACAAATTCAGCGGTATTCGAACACTGAAGCTGCCGTGTAGATAAAATATTCGTGGACGTAATTGCCACCAAATCATAGTGCTGATGCAAGGGGGTCCCTTACATACATTTTGGTTTGGCACCGTCACAGATCTCCAATCGGCGCATTGATTTAGTTGAGAAAGCGAAGTCGGGCTACGTCCAGTACGTCAACGCATGTTCTACAAATAGAACAAAAGACTTTTGGATCTCTCTGAACTAAGTGTAATGCGTCAATGTACCATATTTGAAAATTCAATTTGTATAAAACGGCCAAGATTGAAAGGTGATGTTATAACCACTTCTCAAAAAATTCCCTTCGTTCATTTTCAAACCTTTAACAGAATGTCAAGTCTCAAATTGTCCGAAACAAGTCAGTTTGGCACTGACGTAATGTGATACTATGAAACGAAATTCCAATTTTGCGTTTTACTATTTCTTAACATTTGATACATCGGATTCCAGTCAAAAGGGAATTCAGTGGGTGCATGTGATTATTTTAGCGTACTAAGGTCCCACTAAGTCTGTTGTCTCCGTAAACATCGTAATTCGTGCACGCCAGTTATGCTTTGCACAGAGGGTTATTAAACAAAGCGATGGAAATCATGCCAGCTACACCCCAGCATTTGAAATTTATCCGATTTTTAAACGTCTGAATAAGTTGGTGCTCTGCGCGCACGACGGAGTAGACTCCTCCGATTAGTCTATTAATTGAGGTAAATATACGGCCTTTTAGTTGCTGATATTATTTTAACTTCGATAAAATATTTGTAACGAGTTGATTTATTCATCAGTATTATTACCTCGGATTTCCCACTTTTCGACGCAGGTTTTTTGTGTACGAAGCCGTTTCACACACCCCATAACAGAGTTAATTATAGGAACCAATCAAAATCGTTTTCGAAATGCAGCCGCAATAAAGTTGCCATGACAATAGGGTCAGTGTCATCTTCAATGGTTTGACAGGTGCTTGACAAAGCATCTCAAAGCATGTACGCGAAAGGAAAGGGATCGTCTGTCCCTTCGGATGCACAAGCAAGAGAAAAGTAAGTAGCAATTACACTGCATTTTTGTATCGATTATGTTCAGTGATTCGTATTTATAACTCGGTGCACGGAGGAAGTTTTTAGCGTTTGATTTCGTCCAATGATTTTCCACCTGCGATTCAGTTCGCGTTATCGGACTTGAAATTTTCTTGTTGTTACTAATTTCACTACTATGCATTCGCAATGTTTTTTTTCTGTAGTACGCTGGTATGTTATTTGATATTATGTACTCTCAATACGCTTAAACTGTTAAGAAATCTCCAGCTTCTTGTAGGTCTGCATTGTTTACATCTTATCAATCAAAGTACTGGAGGTAATGTGTGTGCAAGGTTGTCTCCCTTGGACATACAAATCCATGTACATGTGGTCGTGTTAAAGTTTACTGGTGTTTTCGATCTACATTTGCGAATAATTACGTATATCATGCCAATATATTATGTTATTGTTTACTTGATGGTCTGAAATTTTGATTATACTTCTTTTTATACACTGACTCCAAGTGTGATAATTTATGACAGTCAATTATGATAAACTTGTTATAATGATGACCTAGTTTGAAACAATTTTATGAAGCAAATAGATTGATTATTTGTTAAATAATTGGGCTTATAACTACAAGTTCGATATCATACTGTTAAGAAATTCTTGCCCCGCATATATGTGTTACTTTAATTAATTATGGGTTGGCTGCTTTGGAAGATGTAAAATCAGGAGCTGATGTAATATCTTTCAATGTATCCATCATCTAAAGATAGATTATTACTGTATTTGTCTGTCATTATTTCTGTTACTTTTATCTCCTAACAAGAAGTTAAATGTGTGCAAGGCATTGTATTAATTTTATCAGCTTAGGGTTAGAGAATTTATCTATCCTCATGATAAGATGTCGTTAGATGGTGGCTTATCACTGATAGTTATTGCATCATTTAGTTGGTGTAAAATCAGGAATGCAGTACCTCAGAGTCGGTTCTTTTCTGATGATAATGTTAGTTTAAGTTCTTTTTTCATTTATAAAGAAACATTTGCTTGTCCAAAGCATGGATTTATATTATTCTTTGTTTGAACAACCCAAGTATGTAATGTAATTTTTGTAGGAAAACTCTTGAAAACAGACCCTCTTAGGACTTGGTCAAAAGTCTGCTTTTCTGAGAAATCTGATTTTTAAAGAATTCAGACAATCTGACTAACTTGCAGAATTCAGTCCCTTTATTAAAGTCATAAACATATGTGCTTGATTTTATTCAAAGTTGTTTCAGTGTTGCACAGGCTTCTCGAAACTGCTGGAATACTTGCCTGACATTTGGTCAGGCAAAGTTAGAATTTCCATCTGACCTACCAGTAATGAAAATTTGTCTGACCAAATAAATTATAAAAAAGTGATAAATGCTGATTGAGCCTGACTGTCAGGCATCTGGTCTGGTACTCGCCGAACAGTTATTGGACCTGCCCGGCCTGAAGCCTGGTAACTTGTTGAATTGTTGTCCGTGTCATGTAGTGGTCTGAAGATGCATACATGTATGTTAAATCTCTTTTATAGTACTGGTATCTTATTCTTACATAAATTGTTACTATATTACCATGTTTTTTTTTGTAAAAAATGGTTGCTAAGCCATTGACAAGATAGCTGTTGTTATTATTGTAGCAAGTTAAATGCTGCATTTTATCAATATGATTAATTTAGAGTTTCCCCTTGGTTTGTCATAAATTACTGATTTCTGATTATCTATGTAATTAGTCTTGCAATGTACAACTTATACTCTTGAAACAGTTTGCCAAAATATGAGTATTTCTGTTGTTTTACTGTATGTTTACCTTTGATTCAAGTCAGCTGAGTGGCTTAGTCATTGACTGCTCTTAATGGAGATCTTCCTTTGTAATAGCGAAAGTACATTAATTTACATAAAATTCATCAGCCATGCTACATGGTTGTTTAAGGCGCATTAAATCCAAACCTTTGTTATGAATTACAGTGTATCAATGAAAATCAGACCCCCCCCCCCCTCTGGACTGAGCCAAAAGTCCAGTTTTCTTAGAATTCTGGTTTTTTGAGAAGTATTGATTAATGGATAGTTAAAAAAAGGGACTTGAAAAATTGTCCGATTTTCGGAGAAATCTGATTTTCGGGGATTTTACTGTACTTAGTTCAGTTCATTTGGTAGATAAATTGATAATTTGCTTTTTATAAAATTAACTTCAATTTAATTTGCACATACTGATTCATAGAACTCTGCCAACAGAATCAACCCAATGCCCATATATACTAGTATATTTATTGTTAGTAGTGCCAAATAGGAGAATATTATCAAAAAAGATAGTATGCAGTGACACATTGTGTGGTTGGAGTTTAAAAATATTTGATTCATTCATTGGACATGCCATACATACCATTTCAAAATGACTAAACGAAGAACAGTTTATGGATGTTTTTTTTTTCTTGTAAGAAATAATACAATTTATGATCTATCTGAATCAATAAATGTGCGGAATTGCATATAAATTAACACAAAAATTATTTTGTGTTCTATGAATGAATGATTTAAGTATTGCGCTTGAAAACCATTTATGGAAAAATCATAAGGCCCAGTTCTTGGGTCTACATTTGTATAAAATCTGTAAATCTTTGTCAAGAATGAGTTTGTACAAATTAAATCCATTGAAAAAGCATGGCCATCAGTTGAATGGTAATATTTTTTATTGATATTAAATTATATCATGACTTTAAATATTCTGTTTCTGTGAAACTAATGCTCAGCACTTTGACATACAAAATGATGCATGTTAAATTTTATACAAGCACTGGTCAAGTTACTTATCCAGTTCACTTATCCGGCCTTTTATGGCCATACAAGACTAAAAGTTTTTTTCTGTTATGTATACATAGATTACTGAAGTCTACTACTCAGTATTTAGTAAATTTTTTACAGTATTAATTATATGCCTGGTATAAGATTGTCTGTATTAGCCTATCTGTCAGTTCTACTGTCCAGTATTACTGTAAAATGATGGGTTGAGTTTTATTGAGACGGACAGCTTTGGTGATTCTAATCTTGTGCTTGATCAATAGAATGATGAATTCGGCTCTGAAGTATTGGTACTAGTTGTCACCAGTCTCTCATTGTCAATGCCTGGTTTAGGAGCATGTAGCAAGAGTTTGAAACAGGGCTTTCATTAGACCCTTAAAACAGTATTTTGACTGTTGAAATTAGTAAAATAGTGCTTTTGACTCTTAGGAATTTCTACCAAAGGGTCAAATTTACTATAAAATCAGAAGGAATTTTGTGGACTCTTCAAGTTCAAATTATCATCAGTCAAAGGTCATTTTTGACCCTCAACTTTTGACATCTTGTGAAGACCCTGATAACTTTGACTTAACTTCACATTTTAACACATGGTGTTTTATGAAGATTTAGTCTGTGTCATGGGGAGGAGACCAGGATAACTTTCAGCATGTTCCTCTACATCCCGACACCCTTCTCTCAATTTATTGGTCCGATTCAAGTCAAACTTGATGCATAGTATCAGCATCATGTGCTCCCATCAACGACCTGTTATCAGTGTTAACTGTTTTACTGTTGAATGCTTTTTGCTGTAACTTTCTCTGGGGTAAATATTATTTACCTAGACTGGTGTGGTAGTGCAGTATGTTCTAGGGGCAAGATGTAGATTGTAGTGTCTTGACTCTTGGTCTGTGTTAGCATTCAGTGATATTGTCAAGCGTGTTAAAAATTTAAGATCAAAATGAAAGTAATGTTATTGTTCTTATCAAAAATTCCTAATGCTGGTCATTTTGATCTATTTTATAGTAGAAATACATACCCAGGGATTGACAAATCCACTCTTGAATAAAGAAAACAATTCTGAATAAAATTGTTGAGCTGTGCCTACCTGTATCAAAAATTAGTTTGGTATCATGTGTGTTATGGTGATTCACAGACCAAGTCTTACCCATACTGCAATATGCTTGTATCCCTAATGCCCTGGCTAATCTTTACACTTCCTGACCTTTGACCTACAGTCCTGTGCTCCATCAATTGTACTGTATAGGCTTCCTATCATGGATGTAGATGACATTGTTCAGTGTTGTTGTGGAAGAGATTTATGTATGTAATTCTATACACTGTAGTTGATTCAGTATTGCTCACTGTACATAAATGCATGTTCCATTAATACCGAAACATTTCTCCATTCTATCTGGTAAGCTTCCTTGTTGTCCTAGTGATCTGTATGTATGTTGAGATTTATATACGTACTGTACATGTTAATATGTTACAGAGATTTCCAACTTGTTTATTTGTAATAAATTAGAAAGTTTGCTCTTAATTCGGCTGATGCTGATAGAATTATGAATGTTATTTTGTTTGTATAGAAATCTCAACTTCCTGCTTGTAAAATATACATAATCTAAATTTAGCTTTATCCTCTCAGTCTGATGACTAAGTGGCTTGATGATTAGAATTAGCCTGGTTTAGCTTCACATTTAAACAGTTCTGAAGATGAATACAATCTCAGACATCCTCGAACCCAAATAAGCGTCAAAATTCTGGTATTTTTGATAGCTGAGAATTTTTCATCAACTTGACTGATATTGCATGTATACGCCTCAGTGTGGTCCCTCCTCTGTCTTAACTGACCCTATCTGTATATGGAAATTACTTTTTAAAGTCACTCATTAATATGAAGATTGGTTTACCACTTATGTGAATAACATGCTGAAATATATTAAGCGATAGACCTCACTTGAACATTCAAGTTTGGCTATTGAACTAATTGTCCATGTGTCTTCTGAAGAATTAAAACATTAAGTGGCGGTTGTTGAGTCATATTTATATTAAATCAATACATTCTGTTTGTGGCATTTCATGATTTTATAAGCCTGACTATATGGAATAGATTCAGGTAGGGCGCATGGCTAGTGTAAATAAGTTGGCTTTCATTTTTATAAGGATTTCTTGTTGCTAAGTATGGTCTGTTAGGCATATAAACTATGAAGACATAATTATGTGTAGTGTATAAACTTAGTTGTTAGATTTTTATAAAATTCATGTATACTTGTTTAAATGTTCATAGCTTGGTGTTTGGGAAGAGCCAATGTATCTGATCAGAATCTTGCAGATGATTTAACTTAACAGAAGTCGTCTATTGTAGGGGCCATTTATAGGCATCTTCCTCTCAAGAAAATTCTTTAAGATCATGCAGTTTTCTCCCAAAATTCAGCTTACATCAAGTTTTTTCTTCCCCTTTTTGCAAAACTGCTGCGTTATTTTTTCCAAAATTTAAGAAAAAAGCTCTCTTCCCCTACCTGTGAAAAAGCCTTGCTTAAACTTATTTCTGCCAAAAAAACACTTAGACAATTTCAACCAAATTTAGCAAGAATATAGCTAAGTCAGGCATTTTCTTTTTGTTCCATTAGGCAGCAAATCAGGGGCCATCATTGATGGCATAAACTTAAGTCTTCATCTACACATCCAGTATAATAAAGTGGGTCTTCAAAAGTGAATATGTTTCTTGTTTTATATTTCTTTGTTAAGTTCATTGAAGACATTGTGTCTGCGAACTACAAACCTGTGTTAGATTTGTGATTACTAATGTCGATGTTATATTTTGTTGTGTTTATGAAACTTGATGTAGATTGATGAAGATTTTAGATAACGAGAAAAAAAGTTCCTTGTTTCCACCAACCTGATTAATGCTATTTTTTCTGCTGTCCCATTTTTTTTTCATTCACAGCAATTTTTTTTCTTGCTGATATTTTCATATGAAATAAATCTCTGAAATTAACTAAAATATATTTTTAAAAAACAAAACATTCTGCTGACTTACTATATACTTTTAGGGATGTTTGTAAAAACACTGTATTTATTTTTTTGCCTAATGATGCTGGACACGTCAAATATAAAAATATTGATTTGTAGACTTTTCATCTAATTTTATTGTAAATTTAACCTTTTGCTGTTTTAAGGGTGAAGTGAATACCCTGGGAATACTATTAAAAACATTAGCTCACTGCATCACTTTTGGCACAGATTTTGCACCCTAGAGAGAAACTAATAATGAAAGGTTGCAGATTATCCATAGTGTCTTACATTGGACCCTCACATTGAAAGGTCAAGGTCAGATCTTTCTTTGCAAAAAAATTCTTCTTTGGTGGATAGTATCGTTTTTCACTTTACAGCTAGATGGCAAATGTTGAAAAATCCAGTTTTCAGCACATAGTAGCTAAATATGAATAAATATTGATTTATTGATTACTCTTAGGCCCATGAGAGAAATATCTTCATTTCTCCATAGAGAAGTTGAGAACATGTACTGAGATATTGCAGTTTGGGGGGAAGAGCCTGCAGTAAAGGTTAAGATGACGTATATTGAGCAGAAATATTGGCATTCATTTCCTCATGTTTATGTTGTTGACTGTAAGAGAAATACTCAATGTATCTGTTGTTTTATTTATATTGTTACATCTTATGGAGTTAAAATAAGTTTCATCTGGTATTAAATAATCAATATTACATACCGTTATAAAACTTGAAGCAACCAACTGTAGTTGAATTTTATTCTCTGGGATTTCTTCATATTGTCTGTATATTAGTGTTACTGCTTTAAGATGCAGAACTTTTTTATTTTTATTATTTCACGATATTTATTCAAATAATTAAATTAGAACTGATTTTCAATAATTTATCTGAGAAACCATTCTTTGTGACAAAATGATATTTTAATAAAATAATAATTTTTATGCAAAATTTGACATGTTTGGAAAAAAGTACATTTGTAGTCTAAGAAAAAGACTTTGTAAAATTTTGTCTCTCTCTTCAAAATGTAAGTATATACTTTCTGATAGAAAACTGAAATAATTTTTTTGTTTATTGTCTGGAGCTGTAATAAGCCACCTGCAAAGAGGGAAGAATAAGTTGTACAGCTTTAGCCCTTTAGTGACTTCATATTTAGTATTAAAGAGAGTTTAGTCTCACTTGGTTCGAAGAAACAGTCACATAGTGTGTTTTTTTTAGCGAACAGTTCAGTTAAATCGTGTGAAGTCTAGTTTTAATACATCTGTATATCTGTAGTGTTTATTCAGATAAAATGTTGTATAATTATTGATTGAATCTAAGAGGATGTAGTACTACTTGTTGGTTTATTATGACATACATAAATTAATTAGAATTTATTTGGAGCCTCCATGACTGAGTGGTTATCATTCCTCACTGCTGTTAGTTAAAATCTCATCCGAGAACTTGACAAATTTCACATGTTAGGAAGCTGTCCAGCTAGCTTACAAATGGTTCACGGTTCTACCCAGGTATATGTCTGGGGTTCATCTACTGTTTAAGCTGGAGAAGTCGCCAAATCACCCAGGCTGTCAGTGCAATATTTAACCATAGAGAAAAAAAAGATCAAAATTTATTTAGTTCAAAATATATTCATGTAAGTTAGTTCTAGTTAAAAATTATGGTGAAGTTCAAGGTTTGGCCTTTGTTAATGTTTGATGTTTCATAACTTCACAGAAGTTCTATCTCAAAGGTCACATTTTACAATGTAATTATCTGAATTATTTGTAAGATGTGTCCTGTTCTACAGAGAGAATAACTGGCTTATAATTAATAGGTACTAGTGGAAAATAACTTTTCAAGTGGTGTGCCTATTTTTTAAGTGTTGCATTAAGTTTCATAATATGTTTAATGGCTGATTTAGCTGTCAGTGGCCTACATTGTGCATTAGTGTTTCTTAGTATTAAAATTTTTATAGTTCCAAAAAAAAAATTGTTTGTAGGTTTGTGAATGGTATTGGTGCAAAGCAGGTTAAAATTCATGAACAACAGTTTCAATGATTCTTTTTGCAATTTTGGGAAAGGGTCCAGGTCCAGTCCAAATTTGAGAAAAACATGTGGTGTGATGCCAAAATCGGGAATTTTAGGTCAGGATTTGGAAAAATGTCTTTACTTTCAATTAGTAAGGGTCTAGTTAATGGACCTAAACAAAGAAGGACAAAAATTGCTGAATTCAAGTTTCTTGTTTTATGAAGAGTTCAAACAAATGATGTATTACTTGAAATGTTGTGCCTTTACATTTATTGTAGTTTGCTATGTTCTCCAGATAAAGTCAGCTTTACCCAACATTAAATACTTTTCTGTCTTCATTACTATTACAAAATTTTCCATCTTCTTTGCCAAATTGAATGGATTTTTACTAGACAGGCAAATAGAATGACATACCCTCCTCTATTTTCAGTAGTTGTTTAGGGTTGTTGAAATTAGCTGGAAGTCAGAAAAATCGACCAGCTATTTGAGCATTAACGCCAGCTGCTTTTTCCCCACAGGGGGCATTGCCCTCTTGCCCCCTATTTGGGAAACCCTCAGACACCCCTTCTACTTTTAGTACCTTACTGGCTACATCAAAACATTTCTACACCCCTGGTTGCTATAATATTACACTGTTTGTTTAATTAATTTTTGAATTTAAATTGATATGAAAAATTACTTAATATCCAAATTTATGATCACTGGGTAAAAGTTTTTTTAAATGTGATTTCCATTTTCAGGCTTTTGCTGGATTTTTTTATTGTTTCCAGGGTGCCATGGTTGAGATTTCCAGTTTTTCAAAATTTTCATTTTCACCCTGTAATCAGTTAAGAACCAAGATATGTGATACTGCATCAATTTTACAGCGACCTGTTTAACTATGTATTGTTTTTACAAGTGTTTGTACCTACTATGTTTAGTTTACCAGGTTTTTTTTTTCTTCGTTTTCAGGTTAGCGTTATATGTATATGAATATTTATTACATGTTGGAGCTCAGAAAAGTGCACAGACTTTCTTGTCAGAGGTAAGTTTTATAGTTTTATTTCCATTGTTTAAGTTATTTCCCATTAAAATTATATCTACACATTTTATGTGTTCTAGACAGAGAAGATGTTGTCTTGATGCAAAAACATTGCATCTTGTGAGTACTTTGTTTAAAGATTGAGTGGGTTATGCTCTACGTGTGGATTTTATGTAAGATTATTGAATGTGGGTGTACCTTGTAGTGTGTGTTTATTTTCTGACGTGGTCTGAACTCAGTTACTGTTATTTCTCTATAAGTTAAGTTTACGTTATCTGAATTAGTCTGTTACCTATGACAAAATGTACTTACCATGAAAGATGGTCCTTTTTTTCACTTGAGTTTAACATCTTTTACCACTTATCCATCTGTAATGGTGGAGGAAGACCCTGGGTGTACACCTTGGTAGAACCAACAACCTTCAATATGCTATCTTGACCTTTTCCTCACATGCGTATTTTTCTGGTTCCGTATGGGCTTTGAACTTGAAGCAGTGAGCGGTTTGTGATTACTTGCGAAACCATTACCACTCTATCATGGGTTATTTCTCTCTGACAGAGTGAAAACCTTTTGGCAAAAGATGCCATTACTCATTACAAGCAATGGCTTCTTTTGCCACAATGTTTTTAAAAGTTGTCTGCTTCAAATGCATTGGAAATGTGGCATTATCTGACAAAGGGTTAATAATTAAACAGAAACATGACTAACTAATAAGGAAAGTTTTCAAATTTACCAATCTTGGTGTGTCTGTGTCTTTACTAGAAAACTTACTCTTACTATAAGATTGATCATAACTTACCAAAGCTGTAAAAACCACCTGTTTTTTCTCTCTAGTTTCTTGGTATCTTGGTATAAAATTATGATAGCTGTACGGTGTAGGTCACATATTTATTATAATTAGTTTGGTATGTTTGTTGGCGTGTTTTCTATCTTTTGTAATCGTTAGAAGTTAGTAGATACATAGTAAAGATTTATTTCATTTTAGATCACTTGAACTCCAATTAGAAGCAGACAGTGCACTTAATTGCCATTTCTATGGACCATATTCTTGCTAAATGAAATTTAACTGGGGGCCTCTGTGGTCGAGTGGCCCTCGCTGTTTGAGTGGTTATGGTCTCAGACTCCTAATCACTAGCCCCTCACCTCTGCGAGTTCATTCCCACCCAGTACTTAATTTTACTAGCTGGCTTATTGAAGGTCAGTGGTTCTGACCTATGTATTCACATGAGGTCTTCTTCACCATTAAAGCAATGTTAGACCCCAGTGAAAAATCAAAGCAAATTTAATACTTGATCAGGAAGCAGTTGATGTATAATGTTTGATTAAAAAATTTGGTCATGTGATAAAGCTTCAATCACCTCATATACTCAATTTTCAATCAATGAAATGAGTGATAATTAACAATTAAGAATTCTGTAATCCCCTATCTATATAATTGTCTGTGTTTCCAAATTGACCGATTGTATGATTTCCGTCTGAGATTGGCCTGAAAACTCAAGCTTTATGTCTTTGGAACCTTGTACATGTATCAAAGTATTGCTAAGGATCGGTCTATAACATTTTTACTAGAAATACATTGGAATCGTAATTCACATTTCAATATATATGAATTTTCTTTGTGGTTTGTCTCTTCAACTAAGTATAACATCACCCTATGTTCTATATTTAGACTGGCTGTTGTACTAATTCTTATCTGTATAAACATGCTGTCTGTGAATCTTTCATTTCTTAACCCTTTGCCTCATAAGCATATTTTGTTCACTTAAAAATTCAAAACTAATATACAAAAGATCAATTTTATTAAAGAAAATTGGGTTATTCCTTTCTGACATGAGTTATTACTCATTACTAGCAATGGCTTCTTTTGCCATGATGTTTTCAAAGGTCGTCTGCTTCAGATGTGGGGGTTACCGGCAAACGGTTAAAACAATAAGTAGACCAGTCCAGCATTAATAATACATAGAAAAATCCTCCTATACTTTATATAGATACAAGATTAATATTTAAATGAATATAATGTATTAAGGAGTGGTAGTGAAGGATATAACGCTCAATTTCAGCAGTGTAGTTATATACATGTATTCAGGAGAGACTTCAGGGCATGTTTATAGCCACATTTCAGTCCTTTGTGTACACCAGAGGCCTTTATTTGAACTTGACTTTATGTATGGTGCAATTTTACTGACTTTATGTAACATTGCAATTGAACCATTGGTCAAAGATCTGATACTTAGTGTAAGAATGACACTTCTTGATTTTATTGTGTATAAAGATAAAGGACTTGTGTGGACTGTGGTCAATATATTGTTGGTCAGGTTAATATTGTGTATTGGCTTGTAGCAAGTTTAGTGTGTACTGGTTGTAAGCTTGTGCTGAATGTAAGCTGTGGATGACTGGTTATGATAAAATGTGTTAGCTCATTGATTTTAGACCGAAACAATGAACTCTTCTTGTGTTAGGCTGGTCTATACATATTGTTTAACATGAGATCTTAATTTTGACCCAGTATTGTTGATAGTGTTCTAGAGTGGAATGTTTATTAACTTATATACTTTATGTATAAATCTCCCCTGAAATTGAAGAGAAATTTGGGTTAATGATATTAATGTTTTATACTCATAGATTCAGAAATCTCGATTAAAGCTGTGTTATAATGATAGCATTAAAATACATCTCTGAATAGTTGGTGCAACTTAGATTATGTGAAACACTTGCTAAGTCCTGATACATAAAGTAAGGAATTGTTACACATGAAATAAATACATTTGATTTTATAGCCATTACTTAACCAGAAAGAGACAGACAGCAGTTTGTTTTATGATACAGTACATAGATGTATAGTTGCAGGAGATAAATATATATAATTCATTGTGCACAAAGATAATGTTAAGTTGTGGTTTCAAATTAAGTCTGAAATAATTATGAAAGTGAAAACTGTTGAGCTTTTGGTATTCTGACCGTATAAAACTTGTTTCAGTTTTAACTTTTATTTGTTCACAAACCTGAGGATGATAATGATAAAGGAAGTTATTTTTTCATTATTTTATTAATTTCAGTATCTTCATGTGCATGTATGTATGACTCAACATTTAGGTCCTTCATGCTGTTTAAATCTTGTCTAAAAAAATCTCATCTAATTTATGCTGAGAAAAGGGTCAGGGCTAGACAAATCCACTCTTCAGCTCGTTATTTTGTACAGTAATTAACTCTGGATGTGTTAAAATTGCTTTTAGAACTAATCAAAATTCATCCTGCAGGATGAGTAGCCTGATAATAATATCAAGCCCTGGGGTGCCCTCCTGTGATTGAGTGGTTTTGGTCTCTGACTGGTCAGCAGTCATTAGCCTCTCACTGCTGTGAGTTGGAATCCCAAATTTGACATATGGGGAAGCTGTCCAGCTAGCTAACAGAAGGTTTTATGTTTTTACTCAAGTGCACACTTGAGGTCCTCCATTAAAAACAGAAATGTTGCCAAGTGATCATTCTCAGATGTATGACCTTGATAAAAAGATACTTTTGGCATTCCTCCTCTTCATGGGGCATTATAATCATATCCCTGCTGATTCTAGATCACTGGTCACTGTAATAGTAATAGTGGTGCAGTATGCACTTAGGTCAGTGTATTCAAATCTGCAGGCATTTTTTATTGTGGTGTATGATAGATTTTTTTCACTGGGATTTAACATAACGCCTACAGCCAGGGTCATTTGGTGACTTTCCAGCTTTAACAGTGTTGGAAGTCACTAGGCGTAGAACCACCAACCCTCTGTAAGTTAGCTTGACAAGCTTTCTCACGTGTGAAATTTGGTCCTGGGTGGAATTGAAGCTCACAGCAGTAAGGGATTATTAATCAGGGACCCCGAAGAGACCCCCCATCAAAAGTAGATAATGTTTGATTTACATAGATTAGTTGATACGTTCACACTTAAGGGTTTTGTCTTATATTCAATATAAATAGGCAACTGTACACATGTGATATATTCCTGGTATAATACTTACAGAATAATTAATCATCAAGTTTTTGTTAAATTTCAATCTGAATTAATCAAGTGAAACCCAGTTTGTTGTGACTTTAATGTATAAAGTTGTCTGATTTTTATGCTAATATCTGATCTTATCTAAAACTTACTCATTGTTATATTATTGAGGTTTTCATGTGTTTATATGCTAATAGTATACATGGAAGATAAACTGTAAAAGAGAGTTAAGTTACAAGGCCAAGGACAACTTAACTGGCAGAAATAGCTGACATTTAGTACAAGTATTTGTTATATTAAAATGTCTGTTATTGAATGTTTATTTATGTTGTTATTAATACAGTTTCTTTGTAGTATTTTACCAGCAAAGGGAGCTAACTGTTGAAACTACTTTTGCCAAAGGTATTTTTTTTAAAGGGAGGTTATTACTCTCATTACTTGTTAAGGTTATTGCTGTGGTTCATCACTCTCTAATTTTACCTACTGTTAGTGTTGTATACAGTGGTAAAGAGTATGTAGAATAAAACTCACCAGGTTTGTTCTATAAATTGTGTCCAGGATTAAATTTATGTGTTAATTAATGTCATGATTTGTTTTCATTTTAGATAAGATGGGAGAAAAACATAACACTTGGGGAGCCGCCCGGGTTCTTACATTCATGGTGGTGGTAAGTATATATCATTTCTGTCACCTTTAAATACAGGGTTTATATTAGATATCAAAAGTTGAGGGTCAAATATGACACTGGCTGATAAAAATTTGAAGAGTCAACAAAATTTCCTTATAATAATATTGCAAATTGGACCTTTGGGTACAAATTCTTAGCAGTCAGAAGCTTTATTTTACTTATTTAAGGAGTCAAAATTCTGCTTTAAGGGTCAAATGAATGTCCTGAAATATTTTATTCCATTGTGATGAGTTTAGATTCAGGCCCTATAGAATTATCTCTCCTATGTTTCTATATTAATGGTTGACCTCTATGACTTATATGCTCAACATTTTGTTAATATTTCCTTTTTTACTGGGGTTTAGAGTCATACCAACTGCCAGGGGCCATTTAGCAACTTTTCCAGCTTTAACAGCGTTAGAAGACCCCAAACATACTTCTGTAAGCTAGCTAGACAGCTCTCCACTTGTGAAATTTGGTCCCTATTGGGATTCAAACTCACAGCAGTGTGGGGCTGTTGATTTCTTGACAGAAACAATAACCATTCGACCAAGAAGGCCCAATTTTGAACTCTGAAAAATGTATTTAATGAAAATGTGCATGTTTTGAAATCGTGAAGTATGTATAAAACTTGATGTTGTCTAGATGAACTCTCACAGCCTGTATGATTTGTGTATTATATTTCAGATCACTGCTAAATAAATAAGGTCTGTAGTTGCACATGAGTTTATAGGTCATTGTAGACACTGATTTATTTTAGGATCATTGGAAGTACACCAATTCTTATGTGATGTTCTGTGGTTGTAGAAAAAAAAATATTTTCAGATCTTTTAGGTTATTATTGGAAGATTGACATGTAATTCATAATTGCAGTGATTTTTTTCCCTTTGTTTAGGTTGGTAAATGGACCCTTCTCAATTGAAATTAAAGACATAGTTTTCCAATTCCTGACCTAAAAATTCCCAATTTTAGCATCAAAGCATGCATTTTTTCCCAATTTGACTGGACCTGGACCCTTTTCCAAAATTGCAAAGAAAAATCACTGTAATTGAATTTTTTAGAGTGCCTATGTCACACCAATGTAATACATATCATATTTAGCACATAACTTTTCTTGTTGAGAGAAGTCAGGTCTTATATACATCTGTTTAATCATTGTTAGTGAAGCAAACATGCAAGTTATTCTATCCCTGATTCACACATTGTATGTTTAAGTTGTCAGTGGGTGCTGGGTTGTAATGGTCAGTAACCCTAGGTTACTAGCAGTGTCCACTGATCACAGTAGATCTCTGAAGTACTATTGATACACAGTGTGAACCTGAACATTGATTGACAAACTGTTCATTCCAGCGTGTTTTGGGATCTGTACTGTGCGGCACCTGAGAGACGAGACACATGTGATCATTCGAGTGAAGCAAAAGCATTTCATGATTATGTAAGTATATTTATATGGTGAGAATTTCATTTTCCATCCAACTCTACATCAAGACTCACCAAGGACTAGGCTCATTGACTGATTGAGGGTGTTTGGTTCCTAGAGTTATAAGATTACACTGGTGTTTGTCCATTATTTTTGTTGGCTCTGGTGTTTCCATTTTATTTGTCCTGTTTTAATTGGACTGCACTTTACTCTAAGGTGTGTGGCATGTCACTGTTTCTGATTCATCATTTACAGGTGTGTAAGTATTTCTATTTAACACTGATATATTTCGCTTCAAATTACACGAGCTGCTTTCTTGTTTTCTGCTCATTTTCAGGTGGCAATATTTCTACGTTCTTGGAGAACAAACTGGTGGCTGGTCTTTTTTTGAATTATAAAACTTCAGTTTTTATCTTATGTAAAATGTTGCAGCATTATGTCCTCCAACTCTTTTTATCGTTTTATTTAATGCACAAAACATGTAAATAATCGGAATATCTTGTATAAGATGATTACCTGTTTGCAGAATTTAAATGTTGATTAATAAATCATTATGTTCATTTCTGGCTAATTTCATTAGAAATATGTTCATTTAACTAATTATGGATGCATTGTGGAAGAGTGCATTTCTGTTCATGCATGACTCATTTCTTATCTTTTGGTTGTCATGGTAACTATGGATCAGCCATCTTTAAATATTTATGTTTTTGTTTGCTATAAATCTTGGACATCACTGTATGTTTTATTGGGTAATGAAGACTAGTTAATGGAGAATGGTGTTTGTTATTTTGTTTGAAGATGATTAACCAGTCTGTGTTATTTACAAGTTCTAAGACTTTCTTGTTCTGCTCTTCTTTGGTTGACTTCCTTGGACTTTTCACTCGGGGAGGTGCAGTTTAGTACGGTCTTTTTTTTCTCCGCTTTTCTATTCAAACTTTATTTGAGAGTTTCTATGTCTTTGTTCATTCTATTGGGCACTGTTGTCCATTGGTTGATTTCTCATGTTTCTCATGTTGTTTGTCTTGGAAATTTGAGTTATCGCAGTTTTCAGTATGATGATCATCATCACTAATGGATATGTGGATGCTTTACCTGCCTCATCATCTGCCTCATCATCATCATGCAGTCAACATTACACTGTCATAATCACACAGACATCATTACAGCTCGGGCTTAGTAATACAATATGGAGTGCATTTTAGATGGCACCTCATCCACTGTCTTTTTTGTCAAAATTCGCATCTCATCAGTATGTAGACTAGTTGGCATCATCTGTCTGGTTATTGTCACCACCATCATCATTTACAAAAAGTTAGGCTCATGAAATATTTCTCTCTTGGACTATTTCAGGGGTTTGTTAATTCAGGGTACGGTCTAAACGGCATGGCTCATGTAAGTAAATCAACTTCTGACAGTTACCAGAATCCGTCTACATGTACTCACCTCCCCAATCCTGGTTTGAGTTCTCTCCCCTGAGTTCCTGCTCTTGACAGTCATTGGTTCTGTCTATGTATTTCTGTTCCTCTCTTATTTTCTTTGGTGTGTTATGTATGACTGGACTTTCTCTAGTGCGGATAATATCCTGTGTTTTGCCAGCTGTAGGTTTTTAGTTCAATCCTTAATTCCTGTTTTTATCTTAGTTCTTTCCAATCCTCACGTTAGAGACTTGTTTCGTTCATTATAGATTTTTTTCCGTTTGGTTACTGGTCGTACGTTTTGTTTTGAAACATTAATGTTGTTGTATTGATTTGCACATAATTTTAATTTAATTTTGAGTTATTTTGTAAAATGCATTCTGTGTAGTTCAAACGGTGTTGTATGCAATATTTTTGTGTACTTATAATTTCATTACATTCTGAATAGTTAATAAATGTTGTACAATATTTTCACTATTCATAAGGTGACCATTTAAGATTTTCATCAGACTTAATGTGTTATTGAAGATAATTTAGATACAAAATGATGAATAGTTCTTATGTAGTGTCTGTTAATACGTATGGTGAAATTCCTATTTAAGGCCCCCCTGGGGGCATAACATTTTCCTAAAGGGGGTACCTATTAAGAGTTTTTTACCTAAATCATAAATCAGGGAATACGGTTTAAATTGAGCTATGATATGTTTATTGAGGGTTACTGTATTAAGATAAGGCTTATGTGACTGTAGTCGTGTGTTTAAAATTTACAGCGTCAGTGATTTTGGATTTACTCTTGTTTTTAGGACTTGGTGAGCAGAGTTTGAAAAAAAAAATGTGGGGGTGGAGCCTTTATTAGGGGAGGGGCTTTAAGTAGGAATTTTTCAGTATTTTGAGTGTTTGATATCTTTCTGTAGGGATATCGCAATAGACTTTGTATAATAAAGTCACTGCTTGTGTAACTTTTTTCTGCTTTTTACAGTTGGAGACATTGAAAACCTAGATTTGGTCTGTTTTTGGTTAAATAAGAGTAAAAACATCCATTTATAATCAGAACTTCAAGGGTCAACATTGAAAGTGTTAATGTTTGCATTATTTTTTACTTTGTATACAAATACATTTATGTATGTTAACTTTTATTCTTCTGTTTCATTTCAGAATCCCTCAGCCCCTAGCCCTATAGGTCAAATGCCAAACCAAGATGGTATGCCTGGGGGACCGGGTATGCCTCCTGGTTTCTTTCCAGTAAGTATCACATTATTTAATGAAAAGGTTTTTGACTGTGCACTAGGGCCGCAACCTTGGTCCAGTTGTTAGTGCACTGGACTTGTAACCCGTCGATCCCAGTTCAAATCCCGGTTGCGGCAGGTCATACACTTCAATGAAAATTTGATAAAAAATGTCAATTTTCCTCCATATGTGGAGCCAGTAAGTTGCCAGCTCCTTGTGGAAGGGTAAGTTAGTACTTGTTAGTGTACAGTCCAGGAAAATTGGTTAGGTGAACAGGTCGCCTTATATAAAAGAAAAATTGTTGAAAACGGCGTTAAACCCCTGTGACAATAAGTCACATAAAAACAAACAAACTCTGTACAAAGCAAGAGTTGATTTGTCAGATACATTTGATAAAAATGTCACAAATTGTAGAGTTGTTTCTTACATGTATGCTCACTGGTATTTTACGTGTTAACATTAAAACACAACCCATGTACTCTGTGCATTTCTATTTAGCCATACCAAATTGGTTCTGTAAAAGCAGGGTTTAATTATATTGAATAAAAGATCTTGGATTTAAATAATGAATAACTACTACCATCTTTATATATATCAGGTATGATTTCAAACAACACATATGGAGATTTGAATGACATGCTCCCAGACTTAAACTTGTATGATGAAGAAAATCTATCAAAATGAAAACATACAAGAAATAAACTCTTTTGTTTGTTTTTGTTATAAAATTTTGGTTGCCATCATGTTAAGTTCAATTTTAAACATTCAGTTTTTTTTTTGTGTTTATTTCAGCCATTTATGTCTCCACGTTATCCAGGTGGTCCTAGAGGGCCAGGTATTCGTATGCCTCCTGATCAATTCAATGTAAGTACTGTCATCACAAGACAAGTTTTTTATTCTGTTCATATTGTTTTCTGGTAGTTAACATCACACCAGCAGCCAGTCATTAGGTGACTTTTCCAGCTTTAATAGTGGAGGAAGACCAAGGCTTATACTTAAGTAGAACCTCTGATCTTCAGTAAGCTAGCTACCCTGCTACCTCATTTGTGAAATTAGGTCCCAGGTGGGAGTTGAACTCATGGTGGTGTTTGTACTGTTCGTAATGTAAGGCTGCGCACTAAAATCTGTCTGATTTATTTATAACTTTGAACACATTAACTGTATAAACTTCAGATGCATTAGTTCAGTTATTACTGGGTGTATTTTTTACAATTTCAAAGTATTGATTTAAAAAATACTAACAGAGAATTATGAGGTGTCCACTTGTTTGGATAAGTATTTATATGGATAAGTAGTTATTGACAGGTCTTTCTGTGTTTTGGGGGAATATGGCCAGCGCCCTTCGAAAGGGGCATTTTCTTAGCATTTCTTGAGGAAAGGAGGAATTTGTATGTTATCTTGTTAGATTTTTTTTTCTATTAGTTGGGGACTTTTTTCTTCATTTTCTTGGGGGGGGAAGATACTATTTTTAGGGGAGAATGGGACCGAATTTCAGTCCCTAAAATCATCATAAAAGGTTGATGATATGTGTAACTATATATCTGAATAATATTTCAGGGTCCACCAGGCAGCGCTGCAGGTCAGATGCCAATGCCTAACAGTATGGAACCTAGACCTGGTATGCTCTTCTTCTCTTCAGTTAAATGTTTACTATTTATACTACTCTTTGTAAAACATGATACATGATATGTAGTTTTAAAGTTTGTATACACAACATGCTGACAAACTAAAAATCATGAAATTTGAAGTTAAAAAGCTATGGATATGCTTTATGAAAACAATTTTTAAGATCGGATTTTATGTTATGATGACGGATTATGAGGTAAATATTGTGAGAAAATGAGACATAGTGCTTGCGTATAATACAGCATAACATTGACGTGTTTTGAAGTTATTTGTGTTGCCCATGTATCTTTGTCTATTAGACCTCCATCAGGTTGTCTTATTATTTTGATGAAACATGGACGAAATTAGGCTGAAAATATGTGGTCTTAATCTTAGGGAGCTATTTTAGGTATTAATGCATCATTATATGCCATCCTTTCAACCATGGCCTGACAAATTTTGTCAGGCTTCTTGTCTTGCAAGACGACCAGTTTAGAATTTTAACTAGTTCTGCTGCAATTTCAACTCGTCTTGAGTGGATTTCCACTCCTGCAGACAAGTGGATTTGACAAGCTTTGCCTTTCACTAGCCCCTATGGTCTTAATACTGAGATAGCCTTAATATTGAAGTGGTCAATATATTTGTGTCGTTACTGTATGTTATATACATGTATTACAGGACATCCTGTTATGGGTCCTGCTATGCAGAGAATGAGTCATCCAGGAAGTAGAATGTCAGGTCCCATGAATCCAGTTAGCCCTATAAATCCAGCTGTAAGTATTTTTTAGTACCTATCAGGGCTGGGTATTCCCTGGAAAATTTATACGGTAAAACTTATTACGAGCATCGATATCACAAGCTCTCAACTTATCTTGAAAAGACACCTGACATAAATACTACAGTCAATCCTGTGTTTGCAGCCAACTCTGAATAAAGACCACCTTGTGAATAAAGGCCATTCTTTGAAAAACCTTCACAGATGATTTAGAACGAACTGACTTCTGAATAAAGGCCACTGGTCAATAAAGGTCACAATTTTCTTTCCCGAGGGTGGCCTTTGTTAACAGGTTTGACTTAGTATGAAATTCACATTTATTTCCAATCAAACATTCATTTTAAATATTGAAGTGTAAATGCATAAATACAGATTGACTAAAGCATTCAATACCAGTTGACAATATCAAAAACAACAACAGTAGTCATTAAACAACAGCAGCAACAGAATCTGTGTATAAAACAACAATATGAAACAAACTATTCACAGATAATGAAACAACAATTTGTATGGAATGAAATGAGTCATACTTGAATATTTTTTTTATTTGCTCATAAAAGAAATCTGTTGCTTCTAATGTTGTTGTTATGGATTAGTGTTAATGGTGTTATGGGTTGGGGTTAATGGTGTTTGTACATCTCACTGGGCAGTCATATTGTAGATGTACTTATTGTATTTTGTATCTCACTTATGTGTGTTTTCTATTGTTACATTGTTATATGCCTGAGTCATCAAATTGAAGATTGTCTTTGAATACATTCTGTCAAATTACTATAAAGATAGTTTTAGTGTTGACTCTGACATATAGAATTAGAACTGCTAAAAGAATGTTTGTATCTATCTATGATTTTATTGATGTTTTCTAGCATTCAAATATGTTGGGTTGCGACCGTGGTCCAGTGATTAGTGCGTTGGACTTGTAACCCTGTGATCTGGTTCAAATCCCAGTCGCAGCAGATCTTACCCTTCTGGTACTGGTCAGTATACAGTCCAGGAAAACTAGTTGGGTGAACCGGTCAGTGTATACAATTGTTGAACAACAGCATTAAAAACACAGTGACAGTGTCACATAAAAACAAATCAGATATGGTTGTAGATAGATACTTATATCCTTTCTTTCCTGCACCCTGCACAACACCAATTACTATCCATATCTAATAATGACTGAGTCTTTTATCTCTAGTCTCACTATTTCCTGATGCTTATTGTAGCTCAGATTTTAAATCATTTTTCGCTTCCTCCTAACAAAACTCTGTCTAGTACACTTGTAAGAGAGGTTGACAGTACCAAGAGATTGATAGATGGTTCTGTATTCTGTTAATCTTTGACTTTCAGGTTTATGATTCAATGGGACCAAATTATGGGCCTGGTATACGAGGTCCACCCCCCAACAGTATGAGCCCAGGTGGTCCGGGACCTGGGGGTATGCCTCCAATGTCATTGTAAGTATTGTTTCCTGTCTCACAAATATTTTATTATTTTTAATGGATTTCACAAAGTACATTGTTTAATTATAATGAGTTTATTTTGAGAATGAGTAATGTTTAATTAATGTAAATACATGTATTTTGTTAAGTGTGTAAGTTACCATTGAAGTGAAAACATGTATTTTGTTATGTAATTTATCATTAATTTTAATGCTTGAATATTGTTAAGGGAGTGTGTTTTAAATGTGATATTTTGTGTACTTCAGACCTGGGGGACCTGGAGGAGGTAGTCGACCGTGGCCACCATCATCATCATCGTCATCATCAGTAAGTATATAAAATCCTTGACTCTTTAATTATTATGGAAATGAATGAAGTCATATAAGTAGAGTTTTCATTTGGTGTCAAAAGTTGAGGTTCAAAAAGTACCCTTGGCTGATGATAGAAGTCAACAAAATTTCCTTCTAATTTTATTGTAAATTTAATCAAATTGGTACAAATTGTCAAGAGTCAGAAGCTTTATTTTACTAATTTCAAGAGTCAAAATACTGTTTTAAGGGTCAAATGAATGCCCTGTATACCTCAGCAGCTTGATAAAAATGTTGCTGTTGTTCACCAGTATGTTTATCTGGAAAATAACCTTTGTTTTATCTCAGTTACTGAAGAATATTATGCTAAATATTAAATCAGTAGCATTTGGTACAATTGCAAAGTTCAGGGCTTGACAATTTTTTCTCAGGCTACCCATCATGCAAGACAACCAGTTAAAATTTTAAGTGGTTCTACAGCAATTTCAACTTGTCCTGAGTCAATTTTTACTCGTAATTATGAGTGGACGAGTGAATTTATCGAGTCCTGAAGTTCATATTATGTTTACAATTCTAAAAGTAAAACGCATGCATAATGTTATCTGTATGTGTTGTATATTAGAGTGGTATATTAACCCTATATTTCTGTTCTCATATGTTACAGGTTCCCCAAGGTCCCCCAGGTACTCCTATCATGCCTAGTCCTCAAGGTACATGTAAGCTTCAAATTTTCTTGCTTTCTCTGTTGTGTCATCAGTGGTGTAACTAGGGCCAGGCTGACTATACACTCACGATATTTACAGTAAAACCTCGATGTTAAGATCACCTTTAGGACCTGAAAAAATGGTCTCAACATTGAGGTGGTCTTATTATCAAGTTGAAATTTAGAAGAAATATCAAAAACTGGTCTGAAAGTAAGCGGTCATTGTAATGAGGTGGTCATATTGTTTAGGTGATCACTAGGTGAGGTTTCACTGTATATCACTTTTTGTGATGAACAAACACTAAATTTCTTGTGTTCTGGCATCAACCAAGTTACACCATTGTATTTAGAATAGTTTTTTTTTATTATTTCCACACATTGTAAATCATCAAGAATACTATTCCTGGTAAAAACCAAAAAAAATGTCCAATATATTCCATATTTTAGATCGAAATCAGCTTATACACTTTAACTCTTAGTATTATGTTTTTAAAATTCCTTTTAATATATTACTTTATCAATTACAATACAATTAATACTGCTAGTTTGGTCAAATTTTATTCAGAATTGAACTTCCTGACTATTTTTATCTTTTCCTTGATGATTTGTGATTTGTACTGTTAATCTATTGCATATTGATTAGTTTACATGATTTAATGGTCATTATTGATGGTATTTACTCTGACTGTCGCAGTGATTTTGTATGTGTACCAATGACCGTAATGTTGTACAAGCTAGGTTTAAGTTGGAGCCAAATACTTCCTGTTGCATCGATATACCGTGTGACTGCAATCTACACATTATTTATAATGCAAGCTGCTTGATTGTTTTTAATAACTTCATTTTATAAGTGACTATTATGGGGCTGGCATAATAAGTGACTATTATGGGGCTGGCTTATGTATTAAGTATCATTATAATAGACACACAGTTTAATCCAAAGTCCGGATTTATTGTCCCAGACCCAATTTTTTTTCTAGTAGTAGTTTTGTTTACCAACCTGGTTTCTAAATTTAGTTACGTTGACCTATATATAATTAGTTGAAAGATGTAAAATGCAATGATTTATTATTCTCTCTCAACTTCGCACACATTGTTTTCTTGTTGAATTGTGAAACTTTGATATCTCATGCTGCGGCCATTATTCTGTTCTTAAACCTATTTATTATTTAGATATTCTTACATGCTCTTGTGAACCATCCTGAGAATGTGCTGTGTCATACAGAGAATTGTTATTGTACATTTTATCAATAATAGTATTACAAAGTCCTACATTTCATGATACATATAAAACATTCTGTTGTCTAGTGGTTATGGCCTGTGACTAGTAATCACTAGCACCTCTCTGCTGTGAGTTTGAATCCCATCCAGGACCAGACATAATTTACATGTGAGGTAGAAAAAGCTGTCTGGCTAGCATATGTTAGGTTGGTGGTTCTATCCAGGTGCATGCCTGGGGTCTTCATCCACCATTACTGCTGGAAAAGTCGCTGAATGACCCTGGCTGTTGGTCTGACACTAAATCCCAGTGAAAAAAAAACAAACGAAGTAAATTAAGTCTTATGTTATCTTCATCACCTCTTAGATTGCCTGAGAAAAGACTAAGTTTGACCTAAAGAACTGCCTGAAGAAGCTGAGATATGAAATGTTTCACTTTGTTGTCATGGTGACTATTATCTTGACATACAATATTTCAGATTCTACAAGCTCAGGTGACGGGATGTATGGAATGATGAAAGCAGGTCAGGGCTCAATACCTGGCATGCCGGGAGGGGTATGTTCTCCTTGATCCATTCAATTAGTGAATCACTTGTTTGATGTATGGCATGATTAATGATGTTATAGTTATCAAAATCGATATGACATGGATGTTGAACTTGTAAATTGTGTAATGTTATCTGTGTGGTGGGGCTTTTCTCTGATTTGCTCTTAAAAACATTTCTTTATGTGATGTTGCTTTTGAAACAAATGCTTGTCGATAATGCTGACTCCAAGCATAAATAAGTGCCAGATATTTACCAGAGAAAATCTTCAAATTTTCTCATTTGGTTTGACTTGATTATTTATTTTCTTTATATAATATATCACGCCAGAATGAATAAATTGTTATTGTATAAGACAGCTTTACAATCAATATCTATGTTTTGCTTTGTAAGGTTTAGCTGTACTCTATAGGGTAGGGGTCTGTACCACACCATGTCAGTAGGTCTTGTATCAAATCCACCAGTCTAGACATGATTCTTTAGACGTGTTTATGAACATTAAATTAAGAAAAAAATCTGATGAAACTTTTTATAATATTTTTCACTGGACAATTTATTGGACATTTTTCCAGGTCCTGAGGGTGTTCTGTTTTCTAAGGTTTGACTGTAAATGTAACATGCTTTTATTACAGTTCCCTGGTATGCCAGGTGGAGGAGAACCTGCAATGGGAATGGGGCCAGATGGAATGCCTCCTGTAATGAATGGTATGGTTATTTGGTTTAATCTAGTACAATTTAATTATTGTAATAATCAGATGATTTGTGTATCTAAATTGACCAAGACTTAAGTACATATTCTATAAAATCGCTTAGTACTAATGTAACCATATTCTCGTTCCATTTTGTTCTACATCAGTACCCAATTGTTGTAAACATTGGTTAACATTAACCACTGGGTTAAATCAGAGTTTTGGTTAAAATTTTGGTTAAATGGTCGGTTAGCTGTTGTAGAAAATTTTGTTTTAATTTAACCAAATGATGGTTTTACTTTTCTAGGTGATATGGACGGAATGAAAAATTCACCCGCAAATGGCCCAGGTACTCCACGAGACGATATTCCCCAAAACGGAAATGGGCCCGGACCTGATATGGGCGGTTACCCGAACTTAGGTGGTTATCCTGACAATGTAAGTACTCAGTGTTGTTGATACTAACTTATTTACTCAATAAATCTTTGATTCTGTTTGTACTTTCTTTTCGTAGTAGATCAGATTTTTTTCTTCACTAAAAAAAATTTTGCTTACGTCAAACACCAAAATGTCAAATTCATAAGAAGTTAAAATATTGTTTTTTTTTAAGTTTGGCCCACAGTGACTCGTCTCGGAAATTGTTTTGATATTATACTCTCTGAATATTTTTTCCTTTATTCTATACAAATATAATGTTCTCCCATTTAGTTACCTTGTATTCTATGAAACGACTTTGTTTTCGGTGTACTTAAACACTTTCTGTCAAATCTACAGAAGTGTTTTTTTTGCATGTTCTTTATACAGAAAAACTCTTGAGAGATTAAAACTATGGATTTTTTTTTAAAAAAAGTAATTAGAATATTAAGATAGCCACATGGGCCAAAAAAACACGCACCAGTAATGGTTGAAATTATTATGATTTCATTGTTATATAAACATTTTTTTATCTGTTGTGTTTGCTAACCAACTTGTACACGTTTCATTATTAGATTATATATGTCCGCACTACGAGTAGTTTGAACCTGGAATTGGATGAAAATCAAGTAATTAATACATTATGGCATTTTTAAATGAAATATTGGGAAGTTTCTTCTTTGATACTTTGATGCACTGTTTTTATTTCGGTACTATTTGATTTTTATGTTATGAGTAATTTGGGTTGTTAAGAATTAATTGATGTATTTTGATTCATAACAGTCATCTATAAAAAAGTGATGGGAATAGCTTCTAAATGTCTCTTAGATTGATATATTTTAGTTTTTTGTAAGTTTTAGAAAAAAAAATGAAAGAAAACCAATGAAAGCAGTGCATTGATAAATTTGTAATGACGATGGGTGAAGACATCTTTTGGGTTTTAAACAGGTGTTTTAATCAATGTACTGGTCTTTGAAGAGATGGGATGAACTTCAGTGAGGTACAATCTTAGATCTGAACCTCATGCATACTCTATTCTGACACTAACCTTTTCTTAAGAAAGCACCAGTTTTCTTCTTGTTTACTCTGCCTGCTATACTCTGCTGTGACATGGATAAAAGTAATCCAAGAGTTGCCCCCCTTTAGCTTTAGTAGTTGCCGCTACCACATACAAAACTTAAGCACATTACATAGTACGAGAAGGAAAGAAATGTTCTTTCTACTTTTACACTTATATAAATCATGTTTGTAAAATATACAGTGCAACCTGTTTGTAAGGACCACCTTTATGGAGGATCATTATGGACAGTTTCTACTAACAGTTGATATATTTTAGAGGATTTCTGCCTATGGGTGCAGTTTTTACTGTCAGTTCCATTGAGTAGAATATTCTTAACACATTGGTCAGGGCAGTAGTAATTTGTAATTATAATCACATAATTAAAAACACGCCCTCACATTATAGCTTAGAATAAATATGTAAGTAGATACTATCTTTCATTGGGTGATAAATAATGAATTCTTTATTCAATTTGGATTTATCGTTTAATTGACATTCTGTGTAGTGATATTAATGGTGTCTTTGTTGTTTGACAAAGTCTGAATTCTACATACCCTTATTACTATATGAACAAGTCTGAATTCCACACTTCTTTGTTATGAACTGGATATAAATGTCCATGTCTGAACTCCATACACCCCTAATTTATGAACTGGATTTACATCTCTGTCGCTGAATTCCATACACCTTCATTATGAACGGGACATACATGACTAAGTCTATGAACTTGGATATACAAGTATCCAGGTCTGAATTCGAAACACCTCTACATAATAAACTGGATATACAAATATTCACATCTGATTTCCATACACCTCTACATTGTAAACTGGATACACACATCTGTATGTGAATTCCATGCTCCTAGATTATGAACAGGACATTCATGACAAAGTCTTGACAAATTCTACACACCCTGTGCATTGTGTACATACCGATACTTAATATTTCATCATTAATCAGAATCAAATTCATTAATCAAACCTTCATTTATGTTAATACATGATTGATATTGTTTCATGATGCAAATGCTCGCTGCATTTCATTGCCTAATCATAAAAATCTATTGTATTGAATAATTTATAAATTCATGATATAGGGATACGAGCGCCTGCAGTTTGATGGGTATAATGCTATACATTACTTGTACCACCATTTTTATTTGTACCTGACCTTGTTCAAATAAGTGAATTAACAATTTGAGATTTTGCTTTAACTGATGTGCTAGCTCGTGAAATTTTTTCGCATTTCGAGCGTTTCTCGCTGCATTCCGGTGGTATCCCGATTTGAAATTGTGTTCACGAAGATTATAGAGAGTAGATGCTAAACAGACGAAGATATCTGCGAAAGATTCCTACTACCTTATGTCAGTTTTGCTCACAGACCATGCCATGACCTTGACATTTGTTGCCAACGTGAAGAGGAGTTGGATAATGTTTACAATGTAAAATCTTTTGTTTCATTTCTATCAAATTCTTTATTATAAAACGTTTATAAAAATGTTTAATACTCTGATCATAGTATGTCCACTCAATTGACTTTATTGAAGCAGAGTTATGCAGGACTTAAAAAATTAACTTGAAATAAAATTTTGTCATGAAACAAGTGCTCCAAATTTATGTACTATGGAACTAGTTATGAAGTGCCATACAGTGTGATATATAAAATGGTTGTTACATAGTTATAAAAAGTTTGATATCTTATGTATTTGTAAACCAGTAAAATACATTTGATAGGTTGTCTGGTATTACCTCCTTTTGTAGTATCAGTATTTTGTGTTTGAAAAACAGATATAAATATGACAAAAATACTAAGATTATGTTTTTACTTGTATCGTTTTCTGTATATTGGTTTCCCATGGTCATTTAAAACTTATTTTTGATGTTCAGTCATAGAACTTGCTATTATTATGATTTTGTAATTGTTAATTGCAAGCTTTATGTATTTGAATTATAATTATGTGAATTGTTCTAATCTGAACGGCGACCATTACTTGCATGGCTTATTTTGTGTGTGTAGCCTTTTGAGTTTTGTATGCTGGCGTATTGGTGCAATTTTCAAATCGTATTTCTGTGTAAAAAATTTTTGTCCATGAATTTCATCTTCGTAGATTTGTAAAACAACTTGATTGTATGAATGGCTATGGATGCGACATTAAAAATTAAACATAAACAACCAAATATTAGTGAAAATTTTCTTTCAAATGGTATCATATCGCGACTACAAGTTATGAACGAAGTCCACCGCATTGTTGTAATTTTGTAGTGCGTTTATTCTACTTCAGCACGGTACCGACGTTTAGTTGAATGTTACGCAATTTGTTGTTTGTACTCAAATAGTGCCACTATTATTTTTCTGCCAGTTATTTATCTAGTTGTTGAGGTGTGCGTTATTTGGCTCATGTGGTATCTTACCTTTGTTATTTTAGTTGTTTTTTCATGACATCAATTTACATGTATACCTAGAAAACTTGACCTTTGGCAGCATGTATTCCTACCTTAACTTCACCCACCTGTTACTGTGCGTTTCACAAGGTGTATCTCGCTGAGTGCACAACTTAAGAAATTCAGGTTAACCTTGACTAAAAGTAAACCACCTGGCAAATACATATGTGCTTAGGTTAACCATAACTAAAAGTTGACTATCTGGCTATAATATATTTGCTGAGGTTAACATGAATATCTGAAGATCTGTTCTGTTCTCTCTGTGCAGTATTCTAAGCAAAGTCTACATTGCAGATCCATACATGCATTTTATTATTCAATATATTCATATTTTTGGACATTCCAATATTAATATCCTGCATGTCCAGTCTAGGCTTTATTCATTTAGGTACAACTTATCTTAATGTATTACACTATTGTTAAATTAATGTAAATAAGATGTGAAGCGCACATAATATTCACGTACCCCGTGTACGTTTCCATAATTGTTGTTATCTTAAATTTTCAGGAGGGAGGTGAGAATGCGGCTATTTTAAAGATTAAAGAGTCTATGCTGGAAGAGGCCAAACGTTTTGAAAAAGAGGGAGAAACAGATTTTAACTTTATGTCACAATGATAGTGATTTAACTCTCCATTTGTTTCCATAGATCTATATCATACAGATATATATTAACATTATATGCCATTTCTCTTTCATTTATTAATGTTCAATTTCTCAGAAATAATTTACAGAATTGTTGTAGTTGTCTCAAAAAATGTTTATCGTTGTATGATAAGAGTAACTTTAGATGATTAACTTCGTTTTTTTTCTACTTGTTTTGTTTTTTAGTTTTATTTTATACTAAAATGCTTATGTCAAAGGTCAAGAATGTTAATTTGCACCTGCTTTAAATTTGCTTTTGTAGATTGTTAGTTCAAAAAACACGTTCTATGATCAAAACTCGACATATTTCACCACAGATGGCAAAAATATCTAACATTAATTTGAGATGTGGCATCCGTTAGTCAGTCATACATTCATAGTTGCATACATGTATACATATTTTTATCCATAAGTCTTTTACACATGCATGTTTTATGATTATTGTTGTTAGTCCATTGGTTTATTTCCCTGCCAGAACAGCTTGGAATCTACTGTAAAACGTAGGTAGTGAATCTTGCTGAGAACTATCTTCACAATTTTTTAAATATCAAATTTGAAAATTGGTGGAAAATAATCTAAAAATTGACTAGTACGGTAAAACCTTGTTATTTCAAGGAGTCATCAGAACAGACAGAATGCTTGAGTTTACCGTGGCACTCGTGATAATGAGATGTTTTTTGGTTGGTTGAAAATTAAACACAACTAATAACAAATATTGACAGGATTTTAAAAATTCCAAGATATGTTGGGAGCTTGTGATATTGATGCTCATAATAATGAAGTTTTTTGTAATTTCTTGATGTAACATTTTGGTCATTCCGTCACAGGTAAATTTGTGATGTAACTATTGTATGGCCCTCTTAAAACTAATATTCTTTTAGTCATATAGTTAAGATATGAAACTCTTAGGAAATGCTGATATCGGTATGTTTGTATGAAGTTGATCAAGCGATCATTGTTATTTTCCAAGATCCTTTCTGACCAATATCATATGATGCAGAGTGCTCACTAGACACCAAAAGTTGATGGTCAAAATGATCCTTTGCTGAAGATAATTTGATGGGTCAACAAAATTTCCTGCTTGTGTTATAGTAAATTTGAATCTTTGGAACCAATTCTCAAAAGTCAAGAGCATTATTTTACTAATTCCAAGAGTCAAAAATGCCATTAAGAGAGTCAAATAAGAGCTTTGATGTAATGCCATTACTTCACTTTGTCTGCAAATTCAACACAGTAAAATACTGTTACGGTGAATATGGATATTGTTAAGAATCAGGTAAAGTTAAGTGTTAATCCTTCCCAAAAGCTCTTCTTAATGTCAATGTTACAGATATAGTGAAGTATGGATGTAATAAAATAATTATTTTCCCGCTAACGAAGTTTTCGGGGTATACTGGAATCACCCTGGTTGGTTGGTCGGTCGGTCAGTCTCAGAGTCTGACCCCATTTTGCAGGGGTATTAAATCACAATTCATTGATAGGTCTAGTTCTTTTGGTTCCCAACTTTCAGTTATTATTTTGAACTTGAAACACAGACTCGTCTTCATTTAAAATTTGAAATAGTCGCAAAAATATTTACAATTCTGTTAAAAGTCATGTCTACCAATAAGCATTAGATAAACAGTCTGGAAGCTGTCATCTAGGTTCTTTTGGAGGCCTGGTTGTAAATTCTGGGTGTATATAGTAAGCTTGATATCGTTATACTTGTACCAGCTTCTTACTACAAGTATCTTTGCAATAACAATTATTGATGGATCAACTTCATGTAAAACACATCAGCATTTCCTACATGTTAATCAAATATTTCTCTGTCTACTAAATCATTCAGTCTGGTTACCCTTCATAATAATTATCTGTGAAGGAACAGCAGTTGGGTACAAGTCCTGTAAAAACCCATTGATGTGTTTCTTCTTAGTTTCATATGTTTGATTTATTTTCAAGCAATTTCTATGGCATTATGGTCAAAGTCATGTTATTATTTTGTGTGATTTTATCTGTTGTCGGTTACCCGTCATTTCCTGCCATGGTGACTTCCCTCCTGTGTCTGAAACTCACCAGTCTTACACTCCATACTGGATTAATCAAATATACCTATGATATATGCTATCATGTCAGTTTTCAGTCCAATAGAGATTTCTCATTACAAGACAGCTTTATTGTTTTTATTGAAATTTTGTAATAAAACTTTATTCATTTTATATTCTTGTTGTCCAAGTATTTATTTATTTATGCATGTAGTTTTTTAAACTAGTAATAAGTCTGGTCTTATGTACTTAGCTTGTATTTATTATTTTATGTTGTATTTGTTAGAGAAAATGCTATTGAGATGTTATTGTATAGAAATCACATATTGTATATTTTGTAAATAGTATTGTATGATTATTTATTTTTTCTGAATTGACAAAAAGCCAATTATAATATTTTACGCAATGATGTTTATAATGCAAATTGATCAGTATAATGAATTATGCATGTATTTGCCACATGAGTCATTTACGAGTAACTTTCATTAGATAAAATCTACAGTCCATTCACAGTTAGGTCCCTTTGATGTGATGGAAAGAAATAGGTTTCAAAATATCGTGAATTCATTTCAGTAATGTTCTGTTACTTTGGTTATGGGTTGACTGAACTGATATTAAACATGTATGTGTATAAACAACCATTGTTTCTTCAAAATAGAGGTGAGAAAGTGTTTAGTTTTAGTGTTAATCCTTTGCCTCATAAGCATATTTTAGACTTGTCCAAATTCAAAGCAAATATACAAAACATCAATTTATTTAAGAAAATTGGGTTATTTCTCCTTGACAGAGTGGAAGACATTGTGGCAAAAGAAGCCATTACTCATTACAAGCAGTGGCTTTTTTTGCCATAATATTTTCAAAAGTCATCTGCTTCAGATTTGGGGAAATGCGGTATTATGGGGCAAAGGGTTAAGGGAGATGATAGGAATGACTTAAAAAGCTGCCAGCGATGGAATGACATTCCCGGTACTGTATTAGTTACGTTTTAATGTTGCGTGTTGAATGCTCTGCTTTAACTACTGTGAAAGATCAGGCGGACATGGATGTTCTGTTCGGTGTATTGTCATGTAGATTGATGTTTAGATGTAATTTTGACCTAGTATCATGAAAGATTGTATGTTTGTCTAGTATTAGATCTGACATAACTGAATTCACTTGTTTCTCATTACTTTGGTGTGCCTTAGGCATTTTGCCAAAACAGAGTCCGAAACTAGACTTTATATATTGCGTAGATTTATGGTTGTAGACTGGGTACAAGTTATAAAATATTGACTCAGTGATAGTGAAATAGACTGGTTTTGTGTTTTAATGTTGTGTACAAAATAGGTTTGGTTGAGTCAAGGTCTTATATATATTTGATACAAAGAGTTCAGGTTTAGGATTAAAAATTTGATCAAGCAGTAGGTAATGTTTAGGTTTTAGAGAAATGAAAATTAATACTCACATGGTTACTGCTTGTTTGAATTTTGTCCCATTCCCTTTTACAAACAACATAAAACTTGCATACAATGTTTCCCAATAATCTTGATAATGGCTTTCAGTATGAAAGATTAAGAGACAAAAATCAGGTCAAATGTTTGACTCCTGTTCTGAATGATTTCTGGTAGTGAATAGTTCAATATTGTAGGTTTACTAGAGGTAGTTGTGAATAGTTGTTTGTCTCTGTATTTTTCATTGTAAGACACCTACCTATGGACCCCTCATCTCCTGGCAGCCCTGGTCTGTCTCATATGTACCCGTATACTCCTGGGGAACAACAATGGATAGATAGATGTATAGGAATTTTTTAAAAAATCTTGTTTTATCAAGCAAGTAGGGCAGTCATTAACTTATATATTTTTATCATATCCACTCATGATACACTAAAGTCTCTGATTTCTGCTAACTCTCTGAGGGTATAAAACTTTGTTACCTAACTGGAATGGACTGTAGCATCATTGTTTCTCATTATTTCTGGTCTGGAGGTTATAAAAGTTGAGATTAGTCATGTTATCAAACATTTTATACGTCCATGGGTAATAAATATTTTGTGCGTGTTTACATGTATCACATGCACATCACATGATCATTGTCATAATTTATTTACCCATTATAATGTTATCCATAATGAATGCCCCTAGATATATATTGTATTTTAGTAAACTCAAATTTTGTAGCTGAATTGCAGATTTTTTACCCCTGGTTGAGTTATTGTTGCAATGATTTTTAAATGCAATGAATATGACTGATAGGATTATTTATTGTGAGTCGTGATTTTATGTGCTTTGTGAAAAGGGTTTGGGGTTTTTGATTTATTGAAGGGGCATTTTTTTTTAGCAATTTTTTTGTAAGAACATCCTTGTGATTAATCTAAACATCTATAACCTCTGGTTCAGATTTCCATTTGTTGAGGGTAAAACAGATATGTAATTGATATGCACATATTAAGTCATGTTTGTTATTCATATTTCATAATTTATGAAAGACATTTATTTCGTTAAGGACTTTTTCATAATAATTAGTTTTGATAAAAGCTTGGAAGGTGAAGATTTTACACTACCTATTTTCTAGAAAATGAAGATTATTAAATGCTACCTATTTTTTTGCGTGACTTAAATTAAGTTAGTCCATCTTTTAGGCCATCCTTAAAAAAATTTATTCGTTGCAGTTGGGTGACGGACTCATTCGAAATATGTGACCTGAAATATTTTTTAGCGATTTTGACGAAACAAATTTTGTTTTTATATTCCTGCTTTTGTTATCCATACAAGCATGTACAGTACATAATGTTAACAAAAATAATAAAAAACAACCTATCTACCCTCTAAGTTTGTGTTCCGTAACTGCAAACCAATATCTTTTTATGGATGGCTTTGTCCCTTGCATTTTTTGAGTTGTGTATCTTTCAAAAAGACCATATTATCAGCATCTATACTGTTCAAAGTACATTCCTGTAGATTATGTACAAAGTAATTGTTGTATTTAAATACTTGTTGTATGTTCATAAAAATAAGCAATACAAATATACATGTATTAATGACTTAGTAGTTTTTATGTTACATTCATATTCATTCATTACTTAAAATCTTTTGTTTCTGGCAATAATGATTGTTTAAATTTTTTAAATTCAATATATTCTTACGTATTCAGTTAAATGGAAGTTTTTTTTTTATTTTTTCAAAATTTGATATAGTAATTCTTTCATCTTGATGTATTAATAAGTCTGGCTAAATTCTGTTGTATTAAACATGTTGTTATGAAATATTATTAAAAGCATTTGAAGAATATATCGAGACATAATGGATTTATGCATTATTGAAAATATATAAAAATGTGCTATTGTTACCTATGCATTATAAGTATGGATAGATTCCTATAAAATACATTATTTTTCACCAGTTCGTTTTTCACCATTAGTTTTAAGAAATGGTGCTTACATTGACCTGTGTCAAAATAAAGGTTGTTCAGACAAAATAGTTCTTTTGTTTGTGATATTGTATTCAATTCTTCATTAATGTTAATGTATGCATGATTTTGTGGACATCTGTTAACATGTTGTCATGTACATAATCAACATTAGGAGAGTCATGACATTGTACTATTATAAGATCACTCTGTAATGATGTTTTGTCATCAACTAAATCATTTTAAATCCATCTTAAAAGGTTTAAATTTGTTCCTTGGTTCGACAAGAATTATTACAAGCCTCCAAGGACATTTGGACATTATGTTCCGAAATCCTTCATGATCTTGCCTGGACATTTTCTACATGAACATTTTTCTTGCTAAACAATTAAGTTGGATACAACAATGTAAGATGGTCACTGATCGAATGACTGTAAAGTTAATGTTATTGTGTACTGGTATTCTGTCTCTTTTATGGATATATACTAATTATTCCTGTTTAGAATATTGAACAGATGTTAATTTAATGCTACTGTTATATTATATGTCACCCACTTAATTTGTACAATTTCTTGGGCCAGTATGTAAACTAAGTCTCCATTCATTAGTTATCTTTTTTTTCTAAATTTAGTTTAAAAAGATTAAATTTTTATTATCTGTTTATTACTTGGTAAATTTTGATGTTCAAAATAATGGTATCTTAGTGCTAACATTGAGGATTGGTGTATTAAATTTTTTCAACAATTTTATATCCATTTTATGTTTCATTTCCAGTTCAACTTGAGTGATAGAGACTTACCATCATCTGTGTAACTTACTTTCACTTTCAATTCATTATTTAACGTACAGTACCAAAGTGCAAACATTTCTATGCAACTTTTTTATCTTTTTTTTTTTGAAGGTTCAATTTCAACATTAAGACATCGGTCAGCAATGTATGCTTCTGATGTAATGTTCAGTTTTATTATTATTCATGTATTAAATTCAATGGCTTACCATTAGCACTTTTCATCCAAACAATATTTGGAATCACCGGAACCATTTGAGATAAACATGGTGTTCTTAATAACGAGGTATTTGTTTGTTTATTGAAAATTATACATAACTGAGAACAAAAATTGACTGTCTTTAAAAACTCAACAAGATAAGATAGGTGCTCGTGATATCGATGCTCGTAATAAGGAATTTTTACTTTGCTGGAATGACAATTTCTTCAACTGTTCTTTTCTTATTATTGCTATTATTTTATTTACCAAAATTCATTTTTAGCGTTAATCAATACAGTAGATTCTAATTCTATGTCTATAACACATATCTAGAACAATGCGATAATAGAATACATGAGAATATTGCCGAAATATTACTAAAATGTTAAAATTTATATAAATATTTGAATGTGAAATTTGTTTTGGTATTACATTGCTATCTATTATTATTATTAATATAGGTGTGTAAAATACTACGGTTCTTATAGATACTGGTATTAGCTTTTGCATTTAAAACAATCGAAAATATTATTTTGTGCTTGATTCCTGCGATTTTATCAATTTTTGAAATTTTTCCTTTTTAAATGGAAGAGAAATAACTGAAAGTATTTTATACATTTAAGTATGTTTGTTCAAAATGAAAGCAAATACATGTTGATAAATTCCTTATGTTTTATTTTGTTATCAAACATTTACTCTCCATACAATCTCATCATATGAAGATTAACACAACACATGTTTGAGATATGATTCAATATTGGCCTTGATTTGTCTCATACGCTTACTATTCTTATCCATAATATTTTGATCAAGTTTCGAGCATCAATCATTAAAAGGTTGTATTCATTAAGATCCTTTCATCTTCATTTTATTATTTCTGGAAATGTTTGTGTGGAATTTTTACTATTGGAACTTTTTTTTCATTCATTCACTTGTTGCATTTCAACCGAATAATTTTTAGTTGATTTTATTAAAAGTAATGTCTGATTAAGCTCATGGTAGTTTGTTAGTGATAATCTTCACAAATTAAATGGAAGAATCTCAAATCTACTTCCCCTGGACATCTTAAGCTTACCTGGGGAACCTACTGTGTCTTCATCTGTACGATATGAGCACTTGGAAATGGGGTGGGGTTGGGGAAGTCAGCTGACAGGAAGTAACTTGTGCATTCCTCCTCTTGACCCAGGTAATGACCTCAATATAATCTAGCCATCCTTGACATTGATTTACTTATACCTCGGAATCTCAATAGTGTTAAAATTCTTCCTGGCAAAGATCTTCGTTCTTCAAGTTCAGCACTGTTTTATTGTTAACACTGAGAGTAAAATTATTTCTAGGTAGGATAATGGGTAACTGTAAAATACATGATTAAGAGTTTTCTAGAATTTTCCGGAACCTCTTTTTTACTGGTCCAGACCATATTGGTTTTTATTGTTTCCACGGCACCAAGGTTAAGATTTCCGTTTTTTTTTAATTTTCGACTTTCACCCATGAAAATAAGCGCAGTGATACTATTAGAATATTTGGGACTATACAGTATTGGTTTTATTTGTTACAGATTATCATCCAAAACATTTGCTATTTTGTTTTTATTATTATTTTATTTGTCATTATATCTTTTTCAGATATATATATATATATTATGTATGTTTTGATTTAAACATCAATCTATAGCATTATTTGATTCTCATATTTTTTGTATGAATGTTACGATAATACAATGTATATGTCTAAAATGATTTTGTGTAGAAATTGTTAAATATGTTGGAATGAATCAGATCAATAAAGTCTGCTACTATTGTGAACTTGGGTTATTTATTCAGACCCCTTTATTCTACCTTTTAGGGGTAACCTTTAAGTTTGTCGACCTAATTATCAGTTTTGCCACCTGAACCATTCATTTATTTTGCCTTTGAGAAGACAGCAAGGTTCTTATAAATTTCTCCGCTTAATGTTACATTTGAAATATCACTATGATGTTTTATTTTCAAACTAAATCTTATTATAAGGACACTCTGAGATGACAATTTACACTGTCCCTGACCTTCTGTATTGTGGCATTATGGTATTTTATATCAATTCAACTAGATAGTAGATATTCTAACTTCTATGATATAACATAAAAAAGGCTTCTAGATATACTGTAAAACCCCTGAAAACTGGATTTATCTGAAAATCTGATGATTTTTCAAGTCCCATCTTTTATTCTTCAATAATCGATAGTTCTCTGAAAACCAGAATTCTTAGAAACCGAACTTATGGCTCAGTCCGGATGGGGTTCGGTTTTCAGGGGTAATGTTGTATCATGGTCATGTACATTCTAGCTGATTAAAATCAAATTGACCCCAGCAGTACTTGAGTAAAGGCAACATTAACTCTTTATCTTATTTTACTGTACTGTATGAAGCAGACAACTTTTGAAAACATGGTGGCAAAAGAAGCCATTTCTTGTGAAGAGTAATGGCTTCTTTTGCCACAATATTTTCCACTCTATTGGAGAGAAATTATCCAATTTTCTTAAATGAATTGATGTTTTGTATATGATGTATTTGCTTTGAATTTGGAAGGGTCCAAAATATGCTTATGAGTCAAGGGGATAAAACCATAGTGTAGCATGTCCCGTCAATTATGTGTTAATTTTAATGATAAGCCTGACACATTGACATATGATAATATATGTGTGTGTTAATTTTTAGGATAAATCTGATACATTGACATATGATAGTACATGTGTGTGTTAATTTTACTGATAAGTCTGGTACATGCTAAATGTATATCATGTATACTAGGAGTTTATACCATTGTAGTTACCTTTGTAAAAATCTCTTGCTGTTAAATGTGCAACCATCACTAATCATAGAAATCAGTTAATATTTTATAATCTTGTTTGGCTTCATAATACTGCTGCCTGGTATTAGACATGTCTATTTTGCTAGCTTATGATTTAATATTTTACTTTGTTTAATTAACTCCTTACATTCTCATGCTTAAGCTTCCAATGAGTTCAGTTACTTAATGCTTTCATTCAGTTCACATTTATCAAAATGCTCAGTTTTGTGGTAGTGGCTAACTCTAATATTTTATTTTTGAAATGCGAGAATAATGAACGTTGGAACTAAAACTTGTTAAAGCATTTGTTCTGTATTCCTTAATACTTGCTAATCATCCGTATAATCGAAGGACTGGATGTCCACCATAAAGAGACAAATTCATAAAAATTTAATGGTCAAAAACGACCCTTATCTAGTATAATTTGAAGATTCAGCAAAATTTCTTTCCATTTTAACAGTAGAATTGACCCTTGGTACTAATTTTTATGAATCATAAGCTTTATTTTATTAATTCTTAGAGTCCAAATGCCATATTAAGGGTCAAATGAGAGCCCTGAAATTGGATACAAGTATAAATTAATGACTTGATTTGTGTTTGGACTTGATAAGATCTATATGGTTCAATGTACTGGTATTCATTATTAACTGACTGTGGACCAGTGGTTAGTGTGCTGGACTTGTAACCTGGAGATACCACTTCAAATCCTGGTCATACCTGTCTATGAAAATTTAACAAAAATGTTGATTTTCCTCCATGAGTTAGTACTGGTTAGTATACACTCCAGGAAAACTGGTTAGGTGAACCAGTCGCCATATTAACTGAAAAATTGTTGAAAAATGGCATTAAACCCCAGTGAAAACAAGTCACATAAAAACGAATCATTATTCACACTGTCAATTTAAAATCCAGATATAGGTGCTTACTTATTTCTTGTCTTCTCCGGTCTTATTGTTTACTCTGCTTACTCACACATATATATTGGAATAGTTTGGTCTTTATTGGATTACAATGATTTATGTAAGATTTTTTTTTTCGGTTTCACACTTCATCTGTGATGTTTACAACATAGAGAAAATGTTTACAGTGCACAGTCATGTTTATATCTTATAACATATTGATAATTACTTTGAAGTATTGTTAATTATGATTAAATTTGCTTTTTTACGTTTTTTTGCAATGGATGGAAGTATGCTAGTAAATAAAGCTATTCTTTTATTATTTTTAAAGTGATAGGTTTTAAAATGAATATTTCTTGTTACAGTATATGCAATATTACTTGATGAAATAAATGTAGTTTTGTTTTAATCCAACTTTGTTTTATGATTGTAACTATGTGTATTCATGTATTTCTGTTATTCTTTTTTAGGCTGACCCATACAATGAGATGATATCACTACACAACTGATGTACAAATGTCATTGAACAATTCACCATATATGCCAAGTGTCTAAAACACTTACACTGACTGGTTATCATGTTTCACTGAATTGACAGTACACTATAATAAATTGAAACAGAAGCAGTCTCTCCTGTGGACTGGTTGTTTGAAATAATTGTTCAAGAGATATTGACTGGTTTGTTGACATTTTTTTTACAAAATGAACCAGTCTGTCACAATATACATATGAATTACTGAATGATTGATTAAAAAAGATCCAACTAGTCTTATGTTGACTAGTGAACAAAACACAATGATATCCTTAAATGGCAATAGTCTTTTGACTTAATTTCTGAAGATCATTCCTTTTGTTTGAGTTTCACTTCATCAAGGGGCTAACTGTCCACTAAACTGCGTGTTTCGATTATTTATTTAATTGCAATACATTTTCTTTTGAATAACTCGATAAAATCATAACTTAGATATTTTTGTGTTATAAGTCTATTGTTGTGGACATTCCAGGTATTTTGTCTTTACACAGTCAGTATAAGTTAGAAAGAACTTTCTTTATGTTTCTAACTGTGTATAAAACAGATCATGAAAACAGATCATGAAATGGTTGCCAGTTAAGTTTTTTTTTACATTGTCCTGTAATGAGTCAGTTGTTACATTAGATACCAGAGGTTCAGCTGAAAAAACAGAATGTTGTTTTTACAGGGTAAAATCCAAATGTGGTTACATATTAAAATGAATAAAAAATTTCCGTTACTGTAATATCTATCTTCTATTGTCTAGGACACGGTATTATCCATGCATTATGCTATAAAAAGTTTCCATGTGGTCAAAATATCTCTGTGAACATTGCACACTCCATACCATGGTCAATATTGTGCACTTCATACTATGGTCAATATTGTACACTATCATGGTCAATATTGTACATTCCTTACCATGGTCAATATTGTACACCACACCATGGTCAATGTAGTACTCACCACATCATGGACAATATTGTTCTTAATACCATGGTCAATATTGTACACTACACCATGGTCAATATTGTACACTTCACCATGGTCAGTATTGTACACTCCATAAAATGATCTTTGTGTAATGGGTTCCTGGTATGATACTTGGAAATCACATGCTTACAAATACAGATAGCCAATATCTAATACTGGTATTAGTAATGTCTGCTAGACTACCTGCACATTTTAATCCATAGTCTGTGAATTGTAAGAGCCATTGTTGGTATTTTATGGAAATACTTTTCAATAGTGCTAATGGATGCCGTGGTTCATATTTTATGGAAATTTTAAGTTGCATTTCTTTCTATCTTATGGGATACTTTAATAGACAGGATATATGAAGTACTATTTCTTACATTACCTGAGCAGCATGTAGCTCTCATGGTAGTTCTTGTGATCACCAAGTGTCCACCATTTTACCTGATCAACCTCTCTTTAATGAACATAACTGATATCTCTATCACTTCACAGACGCCGAAGTTCTTTCTTGAAAATCAAGGACTTTTCTTATTTTATTGTTCAGTTTAGAATTTAGACAAAAATATTCTCCTTCAAGCCTTCTTGGTTTGTTGAAGTCACAACTGACAGGAGATTATTTTGCTGTTAGCAATTGTTTAATTTTAACATAGATCCATAGTGGTGGTGATTCTTAATTAAGATGGTTCTAGTTGGACTGATTTGTTGAGGAATGAAGCCAAGAAAGCTTTTTTGTATGAATACACAGAAACTTTTTATATCTCTTTGTTATGTATATCTTTCATTCTATGTATTTTGGCTGAAAAATTTCTGATGAAGTCTTATGTGATGATTTTAATTATCATTTCAAAATGACACAGGTGAGTGATAAGGGACCTTTATGGCCCCTTACGATCAATTAATGCACCCTTTGATGGAATGTGTGCGTACTGGCCCTGAGGTTGTATAACTTGATGACAGTCTCCAAGAAAGAATCAGAATAATGTATCCATAATATCATTATGGTCTGATCATAATTAATTTTGACAAGATATGAAATTTACGTCGAAGACCAGTCTCAAGTTTTATGACCTCAGACTGTGTTAGTTGAGATGTTACTTGTGTTACTGTGTTGCACTGCCTACATCAAAGTCTTAAGTAATCCTTGTACATGTGTATGTAAACCTGTGTTCTTTATAGTACATCAAATAAATTGCTCAAGTGTTCATTCATTATGTTATATATTGTATCATCCCTATTAAAGGATGTCTGTATTTGTTTGTTTCCTCGTACAAACTATTTTTATTGTAGAAGATTGTAGTCACGTAAAAAATGGTAGGTGTAGAAATTGTATTGGAAATATTTGAAGAACATTTGTCAGCTCTATTACTTATTTTAAGAATTGCAGCAGTAGATAATTTAATATATTTATGTGCATTGGGGTTTGATATATTTGTGTGCATTGGGGTTTGATATATTTGTGTGCATTGGGGTTTTGAAAGCCAAGACAGAAAAATATTTTAAAATCAAAATGCTTAAATGATTACATAAGTATATATTGTTTAATGGAATTTACATGACCTGCATTTCTTATTTCTGTGTAAATCACTGGTCATTATGTCTGTATGTATTGTAAGTGACCTAAAATTTGTGTTTGAAATACTGGTAGATTATTTCATGTTGTCTGGTTCACATCAAATAATTTAAACATTTACTTGCACCACTCATATTTTTGTTTTATTATAAATATTTTTTGCAATATAATTGTGATTGTAGAATTTGTTTTGAAAGCTTTTCTTGTATATGTGTTTAAAGCCGCAGAACCCATGCCTTACCATTTATTGATTTTAATGCAGGTGAAAATTATTTACCGCAAATTTTCAGAAAACAATTTAATAACTAATAAACCAGTCATGCTCAATGTTGACCTACATGTTGAGACAATTGTATCTTGTACAAAAAAGTTCTCTGAAAAATTCTGAACTTCTTCAGTTGCTAAGAATAGATGCGTACTTTTGCTGTTGAACACACATTTAAAATATACACTTAAGATGTCCTGAAATGGGGTCATTCTTTGTAGTTTTAGATCATAATAAAAGTTACCAGCTGAAAAAAGTCTGTTGCTTTAACATGGTTTATGGATGATTTTATTCCGTTTTTTCCGAAATTTCCGTTTTTTTCCCCAGGTTTTTTTTTAATTTTCAACTTTCATCCTTGTAAATTGTGATAAAATTATGGGGACGATGCACTGTTTACTTCAACTAATTGTGTAAGAAATATTTAAGTAGATATCTTTATCACACTGTGTAGTATATTATTGAAGATTGTGTTTTACTTAAACATCTGTATATAACTGTGTTAACCCTTTGCCTTATAATACTGAATTTCCCTGCATCTGAAGCAGATAACTTTTGAAAGCATGGCAAAAAAAAGAAACCATTGCTTGTAATGAACAATGGCTTCTTTTGCCACGATGTTTTCCACCCTGTCAGAGAGTAATAACTCAATTTTCTGAAATAAATTGATGTTGTGTATATTAGCTGTGAACTCTGAAGAGTCCTAAGTAAGTTTATGAGGCAAAGGGTTAAACATCAGCAGTGGAGATATTCTGTTAGTGTTAATAATCCTAACAAGTTCTCATAAACTTGTCGATATGTTCCTCCACTTGTAACATTTTATGAATTACCACTACAACACTTGTATATTGCAGATAAAAATAAGTATTTAATGATAAATAATGATTCATCTCCTAATGTTTGCCTGAAATGATATGTATTATTTTAATTAATGTTGTTGGTTTTTTGTTGCCATTTAAACAAATGTTCAAATTCTGGTGTTAACCCTTTGCCTCATAGTTCCACATTTCCCCATATCTGAAGCAGACGACTTTTGAAAACATTGTGGCAAAAGAAGCAATTGCTTGTAATGAGCAATGGAGAGAAATTACCCAATTTTCTTAAATAATTTTGCTTTGAATTTGGATAAGTCCAAAGTATGAGGCAAAGGGTTAGTGTTTATTGTATCATGTTTGTAACTTTCCCTTAATTTTGACTGCCACTACTTTTGTTTACATATATTTTTTATCTTCTAGTTATTTTATGAAAGTCTGAATTTTTAAAAGACATATATTTTGAATCTCATGATACATCTACTATAAAATGGCTTTTCTTTTTGCTATGTTGTACATCTGATTTCACAAATTGTGTATAATCTTGGCTATACTTAGTATTTGGCACATTTTTGACTGGTTATGTTTCATAGATTAAAGTGAATGTTATAATAAGAATGAAACCAGTCCTTCAAGATATCCATTACATCTTTCTTGGTTTTTTGTGTGTTTATTTTGTGTTTTATAAAATCAAAATTAGCAGATTAACCAATGGCACCATTACAATCACATGAGCTTTTGATGGTGCATCTAGTTATGTTTTATGACATGTGTTTGGGGTTATGTTTCATCGTTTTCACATCCCATTTATCTGCCCAAATTGGGAACATTTATCTTAGATTTGCCTAAAGCATTTACTTTTTCAATTTTCATGAGAAAAATCATTTGTTTAAAAGAAAATAACGAAGTAAAGATATGGTTAACATGTATAAAATCAATTTTACAGACTTGGATTGTTGTTAATTGGCTTAATTTTCTTATATTTCGCTTGTATTGTAGATTTGTTTATATGGTTGAAACTGTTTTTTGAAATGTTCGTTTTTTACTGTCACTGATTTTTTCCAGGCCTACTAGGTGTTAAATGTGGGAACACAATTCTTCTGTGTTAGGTAAAAATTGGACATAGTGGTCCTGCATACCAGCTAAATGCATTTATTTATATGTTAGCATATCGTTAATGTTTCATTTGTTTTCTCTGTGTTTTGTCTGATCAAACTAACAATTTTTTGTATATAGTTTACACAGTCAATGCATTTATCATGGTACTTTTTTCACAAGATCTGTCTTTATGCCTGATGGATTTTTTTTGTGTTTCCTTTGTGTGTGTATATTTGAATTGTTTTGAATAATTGTTTTATAACATTCATCATTTATCATTGTTACATTTTAGCAGTAGTACATGTGTAGTTAACACTATGTTCATAAGGAATCTGAAATAAGCTTTCAGGCCATAAAAAAACATGCTTACATGGTTATAAGATTTCCGGAATTTTCCAGAAACTCCAGTTTCTCCTAGATCTAGACCCTACTGGTTTTTATTGTTTCCACAGCCCCAAGGTTAAGATTTCCATTTTTTTTACTTTTCAACTTTCACCCGTGTTTATAGTTACCTGACCGACCTTATTTTTTGCACTGACACTAAAGTTTCTCATCTCATTAATGTAAGGATAATTATACCTAATTCATGTTTCAGTGCTGTGTCACATTGTTAATTAGTCTTCATACAGTTTCACTTTTTTTGTGCGTCTCAACAGGGTGTCTCATCATTTGTGTGTCTCAACATTGTGTCACATTGTTTGTGCATCTCAACACTGTGTCACATTGTTTGTGTGTCATAACACTGTGCCACATTGTTTGTGTGTCTCAACACTGTGTCTCATCGTTTGTGTGTCTCAACACTGTTTCACATTGTTTGCATGTCCCAACACTGTGCCACATTGTTGTGTGCCCCAACACTGTGTCACATTGTTGTGAGTCCCAAATCTGTGTCACATTGTGTGTGTCTCAGCATGGTGTCACATTATTTGTGTGTCTCAGTATGGTGTCACATTGTTTGTGTCTCAGCATGGTGTCACATTGTTTGTGTGTCTCAGCATGGTGTCACATTGTTAGTGCATCTCCTGTTGCTATCATTTATCCTCATTGCTTATTTTTTATAACAATGATCAAACTCCGAGTTTAATTCATCATATTTACTATTAACATTATTGTATTTTGTTTTTTGTAATAGTATTCATTTAGTATGAGAGGGATATATACATATAAGTTTGAGTGGGTAGCCATGACATTCTAATGGCCTTACAATACAACCAAGTTGTTTTTTTTCTTAGAATTATCTTGTGCCAGATACTACTCCATTCTTAGAGAAATCAGCTGGAAACTGAAGCTATTTTGGACAGTGACGATTTGCACATGTTGATATCTTACTGAGCTAATATTTAATTTTACATTTCTGCTGTATGTTGGTTTATGTGTAATACAGTACTTGGTATACATGGGAATCTTAAGTTTTTATCAGTAAAACCATGTGTTTGTATTGTGTAATTTATGTAATTAAGAAACTGTCATTTGAAATCTGGTTGACATTAATAAAACCATGTGGAAAACTAAACTGCCTTTGTGTTGTTTGTTTGTTTGTTTGTGGGGTTATGGCTGTGGTCTTGTGGTTAGTGCGCTGGACTTGTAACATGGAGTTCCGGGTTCGAATCCTAGTTGCGGCATGTCATACCCTTCTATGGAAATTTGACAAGAATGTTGATTTTCCTCCATATGTGGAGAAGTTGCGGGCTCGTTGTGGAAGGGTAAGTTAGTACTGGTTAGTATACAGTCCAAGATAACTGGTAAGTTGAACCAGTCACCATATATGACTGAAAAAATGTTGAAAAACGGCATTAAACCCCAGGGACAATAAGTCACTTAAAAACAAATTATTTGTTTGTGGTGTAATTTTGTGTCAACCATGGAGGAAGATCTTTGACGTACACCCAGGTTAAACTACCTACCTACCAAGTGTTAGCTAGCGACAGCTTCCTCACTTGTGAAATTTGGCCCCACAGCAGTGAGGGGCTAGTCATTACTAGTCAGACACCATAACCGCTTGAAAACAGAGGCTTTCAAATAAGTTATAAATTTAATAAATACCAAACAAAGTAATTGCACAACAAGGATAAAATCACTTATTTTCATACAGAAGTTTCTTAACATCAGAATAAAAACAGGTTATGAAGGAGTTGCTGACGTAGACTTCAAAGTTGCAGAAATTATTTGTGTCAATTATATTTTTACCAAATATTCCCCAGTAAATGTTCCTGTAAGAGTTATGTTTTAACCCTTTGCCTCATAATACCATATTTCCCCACAAATGAAACAAATGGCATCTGAAAACATCGTGGCAAAAGATGACATTGTTTGTAATGAGTAAATGGCCTCTTTTGCCACAATGTTTTCCACAAAAGTAACATTTACTTTATGTAACTATGACATTTCACAACATTTCAGCTACTTGATTTTTCGACATGATGCTGTTCAATTGAAAACAAGAAAATATTCATGAATAAAAACCTTTATGACAACAATAAACATCTATGTAAGCAATCAAGAAACAGAATTTTAATTCTGACTTCCTAGAATACAGTCTACGTACGCATTCTGTACAACTTCTGTGTATATACTCATTAACACATGCAAAATACTTCTCAGAACAATCAAATACCTTGTTATTATGAGCACCTGATTTACGTCAAGCATTTCCTCATGACGACTTCTGGAGAAAACAAAGTTTTACTGTAATTTGAACAAATATCAAAGCTTTATAGTCATTCTCAATTTTTCATTTGTTCTCAAACAGGATGGGACCACTACATAAGCGTGGATGTTTATATGGGAATACTTAGTTCAGAAAAGTTGACATTCTATAATTTGCCTGAAAGAAAATTATTTACTTAGGAAACCATTTTCAATTCAATTTATTTTTAGAGAATTACAAATCAAAAATTGAAAAATTCTTTGAAAAATTCAGGACTTGACATCAAAAAATAAATTTAACAATCACAATATTTTTCCCACATCATCTTGTAGGTTGGTGCTTGTTTTAACCATAAAGAGTCGCCAGGAAAGAGGAAAAACAATTAGCTCCTTTCAGGATAGAGCAGAAAATTTATCACTTAAACAAGGAAAAATTAGCATAGGAAAAACACTGAGAAAAAAAGCAACAAACACAACCTTCAACCTTTTTGGTACGTGTACAACAAAAGGACAAAGGAACTTACAAAACATCACATAAATAATCAAAGTTGTAATAAACAAACTAAAGTTCAACATATTTTGAGAATGTTGATAAGAGATGCACACATACCTAACACTCCCCATTGGTCTATACAGTAAGAAATAAAAAATGTCACTGACTCGGAATGTTTTTCTCTTTTTTAAAAAAAGACATACGCTTTACAATTGACTGTCGTAAACATTTATTGTTTCCATCCATTTCAAACAGTAGTGGCTTTTCTCCAAAAGCCTGAAGAAGATTTGAGTACATGCATTTCATGCCATCACCTCTATCGGCACTTGTTTCCACGTGACAATGTTCATAATCTATTGTAACAACACAGTCAGCCATTACTGGGTGAACGTCTCTTATTCCCACATCTATTTTGTTTGCAACCACTACAACTGGCATAGCTTTCTCTGAAAACAGCAAAACAACATCAACAAATCATGTGTGACATAACGTAAGCCTTACAATATTTTCTCTTACAATATTGAACCACAAGAACTACTTTTAAACACTGCAACAATAAGCATGTTATTTTAACCAGATGGTTGATATACAAAAACCTGTTGCTGGACAGGATAATTCAAATCAGGAAGTTATGTAGTAGCCCTAATTTGGTAACTGATGGGCACTGGCTTAATCAACTGGTTGCCATAGATACAGTCCAGGAATATAGTCCTCCTGCAACTGTACAAATTTGTACACAAATTACAAATTGTTTGTGACGTAGGCCTCCAGCCCCGGACACAGAAAATACATGACATATACAAACATAGTAATTCCTATAATAGTGCATAACATGTGACAATTTCATCAATTCATATTAATGTACATCACAAGCCTATAGGGTATTTAATACTGCATTTTTCCTGTAATTTGTATGATGTATAAACACAACAATATTTAGGATATTTTTTTTCATTTTGAGATAATAAAAGAATATACAGTTTATGTTTGGGTTTACCCACACTTTCTGTGGTACATACAGGCTTTCTCAAAACTGTGGGAATACTTGTCTTACATTACAGGCAAATGTACAATTTCTGTCTGACCAAATGAAAATTTTTCTGACTGAATATATTATAAACAAGTGATAAATGCTGTAAATCATGCCTGACTGCTGAACATCTGGTCCAGTACTCGCCAAGTTATTAGACCTGCTTGAAATTTGCCGTACATGTCTGACAGTCCAGCAACTTTTGGATGAGGATTGTCTAAAGTCACCAAATACATGACATTTAAGAATGAAATGCACAAACCTTCCATGTTGGAAATTTCTGTGAGGAGTTTTGTGACATAGTCAAATGACTGCATGTCATCTACAGCGTAAATCAACATAATGGCCGCCGCTTTGCGAATAGCCAGCTTTCTGAGGCTTTTACAATAGTACCCATTAGTCTCGGTAAACTGAATGTTGATGTTCACATGTTTGTATTTCTCTGCTTGTTGACTTGTATGTATATCTTGCAACTGTTCGATAATTGTTGTCTTACCAACATCTCCCAGTCCCATTACCATCACTTGTTTGGTCTTACAGGTATCATTACTATTAAGAAAACATTAAACATTATTTATCAAAGCGCAACAAAATTTATCATAAAAAAGCAGGATTTGATGTCCAGGGTTTCAGGATGTAAAACTAGACTTTGGTCTTCAGGTAAAATTACAGTATAACCCCTGAAAACTGGACCCCTTTTGGACTAGGACAGAAGTCCATTTTTCTGATAATTTGTTCTTCAGGTTCAATTACATAACATCTGAAAACCAGACCCTTTTCACGTAAAAAGTGTACAGTATTATGGATATAATACCTTTAAAATGCCTGCCTCTGAACAATTGAGACAATTCTGAATTTCAAAATCATCACAGTATCTAAAAGGTACACAGCCATGAAACAGAGAAGCAGCTATTAATAATGGTGCAAAATAATACTACATTTTAATTTTAGGGTCTTGCAGCCCCTTTTTTATAACTATGTAATTCCATTTTCAAGAAGTAGATACAAGACAAATATGTAAACAGTCAAACCTGTGCTTGAAGCCATCTCCAAATAAAGGCCACCCAGTGAATAAAGGCCATTCTTTGAAAACCATCATACATTTTTTAGAACAAACTGACCTCCAAATTAAAACCATCTGTCAATGAAGACATTTTTTCTTCTCCAAGGGCGACCTTTGTTCAAAGGTTTGACAGTATAACTGTAAAAAGTAATAGACTTGAAATTGTGAAATCAAATATTTACAAATTCAAAAAATGTATATGATACTAACTTGATTTTTGTTGACGACATCCTTCCACAACTTTTAAGCCAAACAAATACAAAATTATAAAAAACGAACAATAGAAGATTCAGCAGCTACGACTTAACCAGGTACGTTTTTATCAACTCACTGGAGCACTGGAGTGCTGAACATTGAATCTCAAGCTTATATACGACATTTAATCATTTACATGTCATTACTCTCCGTCCATTGTTTATCACATGCAATAATGAAACTCTAAGGCTTCTTCCATGTAAGTAACATACAGACGATACACATGGAGTTATTAGTTATTCATTTTCAGCAGGTGTATCATTTTATTACCCATTAAAGAATTGACAAGATTTATGGACATAAGTCTCAGGTATTCAGTAAAACCTCAATAATGGGACCACCTTTGGGACTCAAAAAATCGGTTGTAATTATGAGATGATCTCATTATCAAGTTCAGTTATTGAAATTATTGATAGCCGGTTGGAAAATAAGTGGTTGTAATTACAAGGTGGTTGTGATATAGAAGTTGTTGCTATGTGAGGTTTTACTGAATATATACATACATATATATATACACCATCCATTTGTTTATTATATATAAACTGTATATATATACCATCCATTTGTTTATTATATATAAACTGTATATATATATATACCATCCATTTGTTTATTTCATTTATAACCACCAGTCAAATTTTGATGAAAAAAAAGCAGTGATAGAAATCATGTCTCCTTAGGAAAATATTTAGTGTACCAAGCTATGGTAACTTTCATTTTTATCATTCTGTACAACTTTTTGCAAAGAATCTTATGACCAATTTCTATCGTAATTGAGAACTTATGAAAAAGTTCCCCTTCACAAAATCTGTGGCGCGAAAACTGACGTTACTTTACAACTGTTGCCCACATGAAATGTTATACTTAAGGTATTACATCCTGAATTTTAAGTATCCAAGGTAACTGTCAAAGAAATACAGTAACTGGGCTTTACTATTTTTATAACGTTAACATTTTTGTATAGCATTAAGCAGATATATCAGAAAAGAACACTTTTATGGGTGTAATATCATAAAAAATAAATTATCAAAAGTTAAGATCTTAGGATAAATCTTATGAAAATTGTACAAAAGTGATCAAATTTATGCCATTTCGAAGTAAAGGCCTTTTTCACATTGTCATTGTTTTTGAAAAATCTCACAGTAACTCGTTTTCTATCCCAGTTACCTATAAAATGTATGAAGGTTCTAAAAATCTTTCCACTCTACAAATATTTTGAGATAATAATTTTGGACATTATGAGTATAAAACCTTAACAAAGTTCTTGCCCTCTGAGCAATTCTTTTATCCCCGACCATGTTCTTTATATCATGGTTACAGTCCTTCAACAATTGAAAGTCTGACATCTCACTACTGGTTTCTCATTCACTACTTCTTATCCTTCAAACTCACAGTGGTGAGGGGCTAGTGATTCCTCACCATCGACCATGGAGGGCCCTCTCCCTTTAGTAGTTCAATTCACAAGATGAACTGAATGTGATAGCAATAAAAAAGTGAAATAGGACCATAACAAGCTGGTTTAATATCATACTTCCTCCATTTTACTCTCATTACAGTATAACCTCAATATACCAGTACAAAACGCTTCTATGAGCTTATTACAGAGCTGGAATTCACTGAAACAAATCCTCCTATAAAATACATCCAACTTATTTTTTGAACGTTAAAAGATGAAAATACACCTGGTACATATTTGAAATCAAAGAATGGGAGAAATCAAATACAGTCAAACCTGTGAACAAAGGCCACTCTTAAGAAAAACAAAATGTGACCTTTATTGACAGATGGCCTTTATTTTGAGGTCAGTTTGTTCAAAATAATCAGTGATGGCTTTTCAAAGAATGGCTTTTATTCACAGGGTGATCATTATTACGAGATGGCCGCAAACACAGGTTTGACTGTAAGAGACATTTACAACATTCCCAGTAAATATGCCCCATGAATAAATCCATTCATTTTTAATTTCTCCATCCATGCACATCAAAAAAAATTAAACATCATCTTTGGTATTGTTTGGTTTCTGTTGACCTGTTGTGATCTTGTATGCATAAATCATTGACCGGCAAATGTCAGCATGTAGCAAAGCTCTCGTCCGTAACTCTTTAATTTGCTATTTCTGGTAAAACAGAACCATATGCATTGCATTACACTCACTGTAGACACTGTAGACACATTTAGCTTCCATTTGCGGGGTAAAAGATTTTGGTTCAGATGTACCATATACACCTTTAAGCATCTATATTCGTTACTTCATTAAATTCAAAGCCAATAATGTATTACAGGTCATTTATAGCAAAAATGTTTGCATCAAAATGTTTCAGAAGAATTTCCAAAAGATCAAGCATGTCTAATTCACTATTAGGATTCGTATTGCTATCAAACATTGAATTTACAAAACAAGAATTTTTCTTAAATGCGACATTTTCACTGTGTTTATGACATTTATTAAACAATTTTTCAGTTATATACAGCGGCAAGTGCACCTAACCAGCTTTCCTGGACTGTACACTAACCAGTACTAACTTTACCCTTCCACAAGGAGCCGGCAACTTCTTCATACATATGGAGGAAAATCGATCTTTTTGTAAAATTTTCATAGAAGAGTATGACTTGCCAGGACCAGAAATGGTTTCATTAATAAAAATAAAAATGTAAAAAAAACAATTTTAATGACCTTAAAGCACAGGAGCAGCATCTTTCAGAGATTTTCCTTGAACCAGCCTGATGTTGAATTTAATGTTCAATTCATAAGAATTGTAACCTTTTAAATAAAAGGACAAAGAAAGTTCTTTACTGAAGTTTATTATTCACAGTATTTTTACAACATAGCATATCACAGCTAATGAAATTTATATACAAAGACTTATTTTTCCGTTTCACTTCTTTTTTCCTTGACGAGCAAGTTTCTCTTTCCTCTTCTTAACATGTTTAGGAATTTTATTTTCACGTTTGTCCTTCTTCGCTTCCTTCACCAAGCGTTTCCTTTCCTGAGAGTAAAAAATACATATAAATATTAAATACATACAAAGATTTATAAAACAATTTCAAGTCAGTTAAACCTGAGATTGCCTAGTTCAAGTCTTTGAACAACCATAGGGCTTAGTTTGGAAGAAAAAAGGGGCCTCTGTTGTTGAGTGGTTGTGTAGGTATGGTCACCGTCTAGTAATCACTAGCTCCTCACCAGTATCAGTTTGAATTCTAGCTGGGAAAAGAAAAAAATCACATGTGAGGAAGCTCTCCAGCTAGCTTATGGAAGGTCAGTGATCCTACGAAGGTGTATTCCTGGGGTTTTCCTCCACCACTACAGCTGGAAAAGTAGTCAATAACTCTGGCAGTTGGCTTGACATTAAACCCAGAGAAGTACAGATGAAACCATATGACATGGTGTAAAAGAAACATAGTGTAAGTAATAAAGAAATTACATGACTAGTGTAGAGTATTACCAAATAATAAATGAACAAATGTTGAAGCACATTATCAATTAAGCCATCTCTAAAAAATCATTGGTTTTCCACTACATGCTCAGGTGAGCTAAAAAACAACAACTTTGAACAACATTAATAAAGCAAAAACTAGAGCTCCGCAGAGCAGTGACAATGCTTGTCTGTTTTACAAAACAATAAATAAGCAATTTTGACCAAACTTCTAAGTTAAAAAGGGGCATAACTCCAAAAATATAGCTTTCAGAATAATACCCCCTGTCTTGCAACTGTGCCTTGTCATTATAATCAAGCATTCCAAGTGTTGTGTTGATATCTTTAAAAGTGTTTGAGTAATGAGCTACGACAATGCCTCAGCAATCATAATAGTTCAACTCTTTCTTTGAAACAGATGAGCTAAAAATGTGACCTAAAGATTTCTTCATTTCTGAAATACAACCTTTTTGGTATTTGGTGATTCATCTCTTTGTCTTATTAATGTTCCTTTCTTCTTTTCACTATTTTCAATGTTATCACTGTCACCATCAGAATCAGTGTCTGACTCATCTATATCACTATCATTTGTTGTCTCTTCAATGTCATCATGTAGTCTATCGGATTGTTTAATAGGTGTTTGTATTCTGTCAGAGTCAGGTTTATCCTCTGTAGGACTTCCTTCACTTTTAGTCTGAGATGAATCTTCGAGCAATGTTGGAATCTGAGAGGTTTAGTTATATGAAAATACATACAATTTCTGAATAAATAACAACGCAATGTATGAATAACTGATGTTCAGCAGGATAGACAAGTACAAATGTATATGGACTTGATAGCCTCTTAAACATTAATAACTTTGCACTCAAATCAACCCATGACAAAATCACTGAAATAGATACCTGTACTATAATTTAGTTTTAACCTTAAATACTAATGTATGATTCTAGTTGGCTAAAGACTAACATGAGACTAGGAGAGATAAATGGTGAATACCTGTTGAGGACCAGATAAGTCTGTTTTAAGTCCAGATATCCTGCTGTACAAAAACTGAAAGAAATAAAATATCACATCAATAAACAAATAACAGGCAGAGTCAAACATATGATATTGAGTCAATTGATTCTGATAATTCAGGTTGGAGACAGACAGCCCCTGACTGTAAGAGTTTGAATCCCACCAAGGACCATCTTTCACATGTGAGGAAGCTGTCTGACTAGCTTACAGAAGGTTGGTGGTTTCTACCCAGGTGTACACCTGGAGTATTCCTCCGCTTTTAAAGCTGGAAAACTCACCAAATATCCTGACTGTCGGTGGGACATTAAACCCAGTGGAAACAGAGAAAAAAAAATTCTGCTGAAAAAAAGTCCAAAGGTCATTTGTCCCCTAAATAAGAGACTGCTTGAAAAGTGAGTGGAAACATGTCAGATCTGGTGACTAAACTGACAAATATAATTGAGATAGTAAAGAACAAAATGTATGTTCATGAAATTCAGGACACAATACCAGTACACAAACCCTTTCCTCTGCATTCTACAACTGACAACTTGCCAATATGAAGGGAGAGATAAATGAGGATGTAATATTTATCATGAAAATATGTACCTAACTTGAATAATTCTGTGTTCTGTGTTAAAAACATACCCTTATATGACATTCTTAACGACAAGTTTTGAAATATGTTGCCCCCAATTTTGAGACTTTTATCATTGTATGCGAATGAATGTGAACAGTATGAATTAACTTATACAACCATTAATAACTATACATACAAGTTGAACTAAACACCTTCAATAACTAAGTTAGTTTTTTGGCTAGTTGTGTACAATGATACGACATGTGACACACAAAAGTTAGTATGATGGCATCATTCAAAACTATACGTCTTCGTTTATAAATGGTAAGTTTCTAATTGTTTTTGCTACATTCAGCGTACAGTAAAATCTCAAATAGCGACCACCTTAATATTATATCCACTGGCTTCCAATAACTCCCCTGTAATTCAACTTGATAATAAGACCACCACATCATTACTACCTATTTTTTGGGTCCCTAAGCTGGTCACATCATCATGGATTTACTTCATAGATAAAAATGAACAGGTTATTTTAGCTGACTTACATAAAGGTAAAATGTCAACAAACAACATGTACTAGTATAGAAATGAAGAAAAATAGCTAATGTATCTGACATATTCATTACATTTATCAAAATATTTCCATTAAATAGAACTTGATATTCTGAAAATTTACTGCATGGAAACCCTCAAAACCGGTTCCTCTATAAACCAGTCTCCCCTCTAAATTGACCAAATGTTCTGGTCCCGACTTCATTACTATATGATTTGAAAATCCCCTCTAAACTGGCCAAATAACCTGGTCCCAGGCTCAGCTGGTTTAGAGGGGTTCCACTGTACATGTATGCATACAGAATTAGTGTAAATCATTTATAAAAGAAGATAAACTGAGTATCTTGCTATCATTTTTCTAGGTATATCCATGAGGCATAAAAAATTGTTTGTTTCTCATGAGATGCTCATCAAAATAAAGTAAATAGGTCAGGAAATTTTTATGTTAATAGACAAACATAAAAGACTAATATAATTCAATAAGTAATTCATCAGTATTTGTTATTTCAAAACCAATCTTAACACAATTAATACAAGAGGGCCATGATGGCCCTGCATCGCGCACCAGAATAAATATTAATTAACTAGTTACTAAAAAGGTAATAAAGGTACACTTGTGGGCAAATAATGGGGAACAATAATACACTTGATAAAGGACCATCAATAGAATATTCGTGATGACTGAAGGATGCCACAGACCAAATTTGGTGATGATCCAACCCCTGGTTCATGAAAAGGAGTCATTTTAAGGTATTAGAATACTATCTAAAGATGCTAAAAATTAAGTTTGGTAATAATCCATCCATAGAAACATGAGAAAAAGTCATTTTAAGGTGTTTCTATTTTTAGCTCTAGGCCCCTAAAAGGGGCCAACCATTCTTATTTGAGCCAATCTGATAGAACATTATCAAAAGATGCTAAAAGCCAAGTTTGGTAATAATTCATCCATAGGTTCATGAAAAGAAGACGTTTAAAGGAATTTCTACTTTTAGCTCTAGCGGCCCCTAATAGGGGCCAACCATTCTTATTTGAGCAAATCTGATAGAACACTATCTAAAGATGCTAAAAACCAAGTTTGGTAATAATCAATCCATAGAACATGAGAAAAAGTCATTTTAACTTTTGGTTCTGGTGAGCTAAAAAGAACATGTCATAAACTAGCCAATTAAACGCAAAGCAATTCTCACAGTTTTTAACACAGCAACAGTTGTTTGTATAACAATATATAATTATGTGTGAAAACACATCTTCTAACTTCATCGAACTATAAGCAGCGAATAAGAATTTTATCACCGACTTTCATATTACTTCAGCTCATTATTCAAGCTGGTTTTGCATATTTTCCATATATCAGTATTTCAACTTGACGAGACTACCCTAACAGGCTTCCGTGGTCAAGTAGTTGTAGTCTCTGACTAGTAATCACTACCCATTGACCACTGTTAGTTGAATCTCACCCAGGTCCAAATTTCAAATGTGAGGAAGCTGTCCAGCTAGCTTACGGAATGTTGGTGGGTCTAAAAAAAGTGTATGCCTAGGTGCTTCCTCCAACTGTTAAAACTGGAAAGGTCGCCAAATGAGTCTGGCTGTTGGTGAAATGTTATACTCCAGCAGAAATAGACTTTCCTATAAATTATTATAACTTATGTTTTATACTAACCTCTTCTGAATTACCTTCCTTAGCTTTATAATAATCTCTCTCAAAATCGATTACTTGATCTAATGTTCTTGGTATAAATGAATTCTTGAAAACCTGCAAGACATAAAGTACACTTCTAGCTATAACACTGAATCCTGAGTGATTTTCCATATTGATCAATCAGTTGAACAGCATACAATTCACCCATTGCAGGACAAAGATATATTTGCCCAAATGTAAACCTTGCAGATGACAAAGTACAACTTACAATGACCTTTAAAAGCTGGCAATTCATTAATTCTTTTTTTCTCAGGTATAATGGGACAACTGTTTAGAACAACAAGTAGCACTTTACTCGTTGCCTGCAATAAGGAACCTGGACTATTTACCCGACCCGCTGAAATCCGGCTGTTTAACACTAGTCAGACACTAACATATATTCATGTATCTATCAGCTTAGTTATCATACAAAAAGGAATTGTGTATGAGGATGCTTATCAGGGGTGTAGAAATGAGCCAGAAGCCAGAAAAATCAACTGGCTATTTGATCATTCTTGCCGGCTACTTTTTTCCCACAGGGTGCATTGACCCCTTGATGGGAACCCTCAGATGTACGTAATGTGGTCACATAAACACGTAAGCATGCATGCATGTGCAAATAAGGAAGTTAATACAGTCACCCTGTGAACAAAAGCCATTCTAGGATAGAAGATAAAAGGTGGCCTTTACTGACAGGTGGCCTTTATTCAAAAGGCAGTTTGTTCTAAATAATCAGTGATGGCTTTTCAAAGAATGGGCTTTATTCAAAGGATGGTTTTTATTTGGAGGTGGTCTCAAACACAGGTTTTACTGTGAGTGTGTAGTATACAAATGTGAATAAATGTAAAAAAATCTCTATGAAAAGTAACATAAATAATTGTTTAAAGTGGATTTCTCAATTCAATATTGCAGCATAATTATCAAATAATTCAAAGGAAGACATAAAATATGAGATAGGTACACTTAAGCATACAAAAAATTGTTTGTTTCTGGTTACATGCTCATTAAACATAAGGCCATAGTTGAAGCCATGGTTAAGATTACTTCTGAGCAGAGAGGTAAAAACAAGTGAGACAGTGGATGTACCTTTCCTTGAGCCTGATAAAAAGTCTAGGGGTTGCTGGGAAAAATAAGGGTAAGTGGGGTTACCAGCAGAATTTGTTTCACACCTTAACAACGGCAAAACCATTTACCTCTTCATCAATTTTATCCTGTTCAGTGACATCTTGAACTGTTCTGTTTGCCGTCATTTTCATACATTGATCTAGATAGTCGTCAAGATTGTCAGCTGTTATTGTTATGTCGGTCACAAAATCAAATAATTCCTTTACAGTCAATGTACTTACGCCTTTCTTCTTAAAGAATTCTGTAAGAAAAAAGATCTTGGGAATTCACTGATATTGTTTTTGTCCTGATTTAAGAATATGAGCAAAATGCTTCTGACTGTTAGGAAACACGTGACTAGAGTACTGCATTACAGAGTCCCCTACCTGTATGTGAATTTAGTGGACAAAGTATCTCTGGTTTAACAGTTTTCCATTTTTCTTTTAATTGGGTTTAATGCCATTTACAACAATTTTAAGTTATATGGCAGCTGGTTCAAATAATCAGTTTTCCTGGACTGTATACCAACCAGTACTAACTTACCCTTATACACGGAGGTGGCATCTATGAAGGAAAATTGACATTTTTGTCAAATTTTTATAGAAGGGTATGACTGCATCGACCAGGATTTGAAACCGAATTGCTGGGTTACAATTCCAGCATACTTACAACTGGACAAAGGTCATGACCTCCATTTTTCATAGAGAGGATTATATAGACATACAAATCTTGTACTGTCACGATGGCAACAGTTTATATGACTGTTGTTTGAGGCAAAGTGAGCACAAATATAAACTGGACAGGAAAAATACCTATTGACCTTCAAACTACCACTGTGACTTTGACCTTTCAGGCTTTTTTCCTTTTATAAAAGGGGCCGTTTATAGGTGTTTTCTCCTCAGAAAAATCTTTAAAATCATGCAGTTTTCCCCTAAATTCAGTTTACATAATGTTTTTCTTCCCTCTTTTTTGCAAAAATACTGTGCTATTTTCCCCTAAATGGCCCCTTCCCCAACCTTTGAAAAAAAAACCTGCCTTTGAGTAAGTGGATCTGGTTGTTTGAAGCAAAACATCGTCTCTTAAAATCTGGATGACTGTGATATGGACAGGACAGGAAAAAGTAGGCAGACAGATGGACTGGCTGACAGAAAAATGCAAACCTATAGTCCCCAAGGCTGGCTTCCAACCAGAAGAGGACTAATAATTTATAAATTTCACTTTGTAACAACTTGGTGAAATTTCTGACAAGGGCCAGCAGCCAAACAACGAAATATGTGAATGTACTTAAGAAGATTAAATTTTATAAGATTACAAAACATAAGGCAATTCCAGCATGACTTGATCAAACAGAAGCTGAAAATCAGTAAAAAAGAAATCATACCAGTAACATTCGTGCAATCTTTCCGTAAGAATTCCAAAGCATGCGGATGATCGTGCTCTACAGATTGAGAAACATCTATAACATATAGGTTACCTTCATGATATCTGAAATGTTACAATGAAATCATATAAATATGCAAAGCCTGATGGCATTCTTTTTTAACCCTTTGCTTCATAATACAGTCAAACCTGTGAACAAAGACCACCCTTGGGAAAGACAAAATGTGGCCTTTGTTGACAGATGGCCTTTATTCACAATTAGTGAGTTTTTCAAAGAATGGCCTTTATTCACAGGGTGTTTTTTATTCAGAGGTGGCCTCAAACACAGGTTTGGCTGTACTGCATTTCCCCGCATCTGAAGCAGATGACTTTTGAAAATATTGTGGCAAAAGAAGCCATTGTTTGTAATGAGTAACAGCTTCTTTAGCTACAATGTTTTCCACTCAGGCAGAGAGAAATAATCAAATTTTCTTAAATAAATTGATGTTTTTATACTAGCTTTGAATCTGAAAGAGTCCAAAATATGCTTATGTTGCTCTGTGAGGACCTCAAGAGAGGGGGCCTCTGTGGTTGCGTGGTTACAATCTCTGATAAATAATCATTAGCCCCTCCATGCTGTGACTTAAATCCTACTAAACACTAGAAAAAAATTCACAAGTGAAGAAGCTACCCAGCTGGCTTATAGAAAATTGATGGTTCTATCCAAATGTATGCCTAGGGTCTTCTGCAACTGTTAAAGATGGAAAAGTCCACAAATGTTAAATATGTTTATTTGTAAGCCAACTGGATAGCTTCCACTCGGATTTGTTACTGACGAAAATTTATATGAAGCCTAAAGCATATATATGGTTGACAGCCAATGATACTAATGTACTTACAATAAATTAAATTCGCTAAAATCTGCATGAATCAGATGACATTCATGATACAATGTACGCAGAATCTGTATGCACTGTAAGTATAGTTCTCTCGCTTTGGAATCACTAATATCACTGTCCTTCAACAAAGGTGCTGGCCTATCAATAGAATACTACCAGTATAAAATAAGTTGTCACCAGATTTTGTCAGCATTATACCATGTCAGTGTAACACTAAACAATTATATCAGTATTACATCATGTCACATTTTACGCTGATTTATCTATGTTTTAATCAGCATTATACCAACCACCTTGTTGTGTTAATTGACTTTTAGATCCTGCCAATGTCACTGTAACAGGTGCAGACTGTATAAATCTCAAACAATGTATACAGAACAGTCCTTGCAGTGTACAGAAATACCACATAAGCATAACCATGCAAAAATAATAGGATTACATGGGTGAAGGTTGAAAATTTTCAAAAAACTGGAAATCTTAACCTCAGTGTCGCAGAAACAATAAAAACCAGTAGGGTCAGGACCTGGGAAAAACCAGAGGTTCTGGTAAATTTCAGAAAAATTTTAACAATGGGAATATGTAGATAAAAATTAAATTTAGAACAATTGCAAAACTGAAATTTTATCTATCTTACATATTTATGAATGTTTGAAAGAGTCTGACTTTGCAACAGACAACAAAACAAACAACAGGAAGATAGACAATAATACAATTAGTGAACAGTAAAGTTTGTACACTTTGAAGAAGAGTAGAATTACCAGCTGTCTGTTCCAATGAAACCCATAACTAGCACATGACTTCTTAGAATAATTGGTTCTGGACACAGGATGCCAGCTTGGTGAATCCTGAAATAACATAAGAAATTTACAGTTAGATAAAACTAATATATATGAAAATAGATCATTCCATACCTGTTTGCCCATTTGTATGACCAGGGTACTCACCAGACGTCAAAAGTTAAGGGTAAAACAATGACCCTTGGTCAATATAAACTGAAGGATCAACAAAATTTCCTTTTATTTCAGCAGAAGATTTGACCCTTTGGTACAAATTGTCAATAGTCATAAGCATTATTTCAAAATGCCATTTTAAGGGGCAAATGAAAGCCCTGATGAAAGTGAAGGGAAGACACGTTACATATCTTATCCCAGTATGTCATTTGTATGAAGGTAATGTATAGACACATATCTTATTTGTCACATGTATGAAAACTGAATGCCCTCTTTTGATAAAGTAACAAGAATATATATAAAAAATTAACCTAATCAGATTTCTCATTTCTTTTTCTGCCCAAGTTTTCACCATCTTTCTAGGATTATGTTTACAGTAACCATGACGAAATCGGAATTCTCCGCTAACATATTTGTCCCGGTCTTTGAATATCAAAATAGAAGTTTTATATACCTGAAATGGAAGTTTCATGTATGAAGAAATGTTATAAAACACAGCATTAGTTTTATTGTTATTCTAATTAACTGGGAAATAAAAACTATGAATTAGAAAACCAAGGTCTGTATGTACAGACTTTCTAAATGCACTATAACAGAGTATCAGAATACTCAATGTCAACTGATTTATGTCAGGATGAGTACGATAACAGCTGTATAGAACCCCACCCATAGAGTGGTTGTTATACAACAGAAAAAAATTCAAGAAAGGACAATGACTAATTAAACAACAAAGTCCAGGGGAGATAAAAGTTAATTAACAATATTAACAGTTACATGCATAGAGTGTTAGCACATTGAAGGGATGGTGTATAATGGTGTATTAGGCCTAAAATGGCCACACAGACCAAAAACACATTTACCATATACATATACAATGGTTATGACTTCTAAAATGAGAGTTTCTACATCAAGTTTATTTAACACTACATAATCTTTTCAGAAATCACTCAAAAATTCCATTATACTACACATAACCAATAAGCACTTCAGCCAATTCAAAACAATGAAGCACATATTTCATCTTTTTTCTCCAAAAAATCATAAATTTCCATTTCGTAAAGTTGCCATAACAAGAACAGAAATATGGTACAGTAGAACCTCGATTATCCGAAATCGATGGACCGAAAAATTATTTCGGATAATCTGGGGTTTTGGATAATCTGGGGTAAAGGAAATCTAGAATGTCTTATTATGAAAATAAAGGGAGAACACTCCAAAATAAATTATGACGAACATGTATATTTATAAAACTTGATCATTCAATGAAATACAATGTATACACATGTTATGAAAATATTGTAAGGAGATCCCTTTCAAAACATCAAGGTAAAATACCTTCACAGCTCTGTCTGAGCCATCTTTTCCTGTAGCATGATACACATTGGCCTCCTTCCCTGTGCTGATACAACCATTCACTTCTGTTATAACCCCTCTACTGATCATTTTGAAAAGGATCATACGTGTACGAGGATCCATCACTTGTTCGGCTGTAGCTCTGTCTGCTTTATCCTTACCTCTGTATCTGGTCATCACACAATAATCAAACATCAAGCATTTCCAAATAATGTATACTTCACATGAAAAGTCAAGACAGTCTAAAGGCTTTTTTTACTACTTATAAAAGAAAAATTAAGTACTCAATTTATCAGATTTAAGATCTCATAAGGACATCAATAGTGCTCTGTCCCAAATGGTACCATGATAATAAAATGTGATCTTGCATGGAGCTAACTGATTACTGCACACAACTGACAGTATACTATGAAAAGCTCGGTATAAATACATATATATGTATATATATAATATAAATAACTCAGAAAATCAAGGTTCAATATTAATATTGCAACAAAATATTCTACAAGCAAACTGTTAGCATCCATTATCAAAAAATGAGCTTAATGCAATAACATTCAGTATCAAGGCAATTATAGGCATATGGTAACAAAAAATCTTGCCATCAATTATTGGCTTAAGATGCTGAAAAACAGAGCAGTAAAAGTCGGAACTTAAGAGCTGGGTCTGATATTTTACAGACTAGTTCTGTTACTGTTACAACTACCTGTTGATGATTCACATAAAAACAATTCATATCCAATCAGTAATAGCTTTAAACTTGTAGGATAAGTAATTTTTGTGTGAAGATACAGTGGACTCTCAATGACTCAACTCCTAAGTTGTGAAAATGTATTGTCCGACTCTGACATGGGAATAACAGAGAAATATTGAGCATAGCTGATTCGTTGTACATTGAAGAATATTAAACTGTACACCGAGTTGCAAATCAAGTTGTACAGTCAAACCTGTGCTTGCGACCACCTCTGAATAAAGACCACCCCGTGGATAAAGGCCATTCTTTGAAACACCATCACTGATTATTTGGAACAAACTGACCACTGAATATAGGCCACCTGTCAATAATGGCCACATTTTGTCTTTCCCAAGGGCGGCCGTTGTTCACAGGTTTAACTGTATATTGAATTGAACATCAAGTTGAACATAGAGTTGAACAAAGCAAATTCTTGTGCAACATTTACCTTGAATCATCCTGTCTTTTACCTTTAGATGTCAGAGCAGAAGATGCTGCACTTGTTAAATTCCCTCCAGTGTATTTTTCTACAATTAATTATAGATAAATAATGAGACAGTCGTGTTAACAGATTGGGTGAATCTTATCAATCATAACTAATTGGATAAACTAAATTACATTTTGAGAGATAAAAAACAACTTTAACTTGAACTTATTTAGAATTTGTAATGGAATTTATACAATGAGTTCAAAATTGCACAAATTCTCATTTCCAATTCATAACAAAATGATAAGTATTTATCAAGGAGGCAGGTTACATTGGTTGAGTGGTTATAGTCTCCTCACAGCTGTGAGATAAAATTCTGCCCAGGCCTGAATTGCTTATACAAGGAAGCTGTCCAGCTAGCTTACAGATGGTCAGTGGTTATACCCTGATGTATGCCTGGTGTTTCCCTCCATCACAAAAGCAGGAAAAGTCACCAAACTGGCTGGCTGCAAAACAACAAGAAATTATAGCCAACTTACCAACATTAATTTTGTCAATATATTTCCTCATCACCTTCTCATTTGGTTGAAACTGTCCAGCAGATTTATTTTGTTGATTTAGATGTGAAACACTCATCTTTCATGAAAGTAAAACAAACAAAACTCTGATATTCCAGACATAATTCATGGCAAAAATAACTATATGCTTAAGTGACGGGCCTCCGTGGTCAAGTGGTTATGGTCTATGACTAGTTTGAAGCCAAACTGTTTACTCCAAGAAATAGACTTGTTCCCCTTGTATACTTTATATTATCAGAGCACTGTATATTGTGATCATATAACTACAAGTACATAATAAAACATAATTCAAGAAAAGCAATGATTTTGCGGGGTTTTGTATTATGAGACATTAATCTTGACATTTTGAATTAATTATTGTTTGTTTATTTCACAAATAATTATAAAGTAATCACTCATCAAATATCATTGCAGACACAAATTCGTAGACCAACATAATAACTAATAACGTACATACAATCAGTTATATTTAGGGTTTTAGTCAATTCAAACAATTATTATTTCAGCGATTGTTTCCTTGTTTGTTTGGGTCCAGTAAACAGACCCTTCCCAATTGAAAATAAAGACATTTTTTCCCAAGTCCAACCTAAAAATTCTCAATTTTGGCATCACACCATACATTTTTTCCCAATTTGACAGGACCCGGACCCTTTTCCAAAATTGCAAAAAATCCCTGTATTTGTCATCAGTTTGGAATGGTATCTTCACATTCATGTGTCTGTTTCATGTATCACGTAATATCAAGCAAACTTTGACAGCCACTTACTTTGAAGTTGTGTGAATGTATAGTAGGTCAAAAACAGTAAATATCGAGCAGGGGACCTGATTATATGTTAGAGCATTCACATTAATGAGGTTCTGACCTAAATAAAACAAAATTATAATGAAAACAAATAGGACTGGAGAATGAGTTCCGGTTTTCCAGGGTGTTCAAATTTACTGAGTTTCAGCAAATGAGAGTCAGTCATAGTTTAGAAATATAAGAACACTTTATCATGGCATAAGGCTGCAGCCATGGTCCAGTGGTTAGTGTGCTAGACTCGAATCCCAGTTGCGGCAGGTCATACCTATCTATGAAAATTTGACAAAAATGTTGATTTTCCTCCATATGTGGAGAAGTTGTTGGCTCCTTGTGGAAAAGTAAGTTAGTACTGGTTAGTAAACAGTCCAGGAAAACTGGTTAGGTGAACTGGTTGCCGTATATAACTGAAAAATTGTTGAAAAACGGCGTTAAACCCCAGAGACAATAAGTCACCTAAACACAAACAAACTATCATGGCATATCATACAAAGTTGGGTGTTACGAGAATTCCTGGAATACCTACAAACTTGTTCAACACTATCATCCTCACATAACTAATAAGGTAGGTAGGTAAGTACTAATGACTTTGAAAGCACAAGCATTTCTTTTGGTCAAGATGTCATGTTTGAACAGTTTTTTAAGGTTATTTTGTCACAGGAATATTATTAAACAAACTTTAGGGTGCATGCCTGGAGTCTTCCTCCATTGTTAAAGCTGGAAAGTCACAAAATTACCCTTGCTGTTGGTATGATGTTAAACCCCCGTGAAAGAAGGCAAGCAAAAACCTTCCTTTCCAATTCAACTAAGTTCAAAAATATTCCACCATAGGACAATAACTCTTAAAAGGCTATTTGAACTCAAGGGTACTAATAAGTAAGACACATGCACGACTGTCCAAACCAATTTTTCTGTGGAAAAATACTGTGACTCATTATAAAAACAAGATGAGTAATGTATGTTCTATTTCTACTCTTTCATGAAAGAATACCACAGTGGCTTTTTCACCTTGATGGGAAGGTGGCAGGGCCCTTTGGAAGGAAAAAATATCATCTTGAAGGGAAATACAAGAAAATAACAAGACAAGGCATACATATCCTGCCAACAAATAATCACCAATAAGTTATAACCTTGATAGTTACCAACACAATATGTTATTTTATATATCAATTTTACAATCTTTTTATGAAGAATTTCTTCTACAAAAATAAAATTTAGTGGAAAGGGAATTTTCATGATTAGACAAGAAAAAAACATATACTTTTTGGACTGGAGAATGCGGTCAAAATTAGTCCCATACAAAACCCACAACACTGAGCCAGGAAAATTAGCCAGCCTGTTTCTAGAGTTACTCTCTTGGGAATAATGTTGTATCAACATCCAAGTTCATTTGGGAGGAAGACCCCAGGGGTACACCAGGTTAGAACCATCAACCTTCCATATACTAGCAGGACAGCTACCTCACATGTGAAATTTGTCTAACCATGGGTGATATCTGAACTCACAGTGGGTGAGAGGCTAGTGATTGCCAGAGAATGTTAGGCATGTGTCTTTGACTTTGTAGGTTAAAGTACCAAATTTGTCTTACAAGTATTCACAATTTCTATGCAAATCTGTTGCTATTGTGGTCATTATTAAGACTTGTGAATGAAATATACAGTGTATTGTAAAGGTAACATGATTGTGAAAAATGCCTGTTTTTCTTCTTTTGTGCTAATTGACTTATAGCATATTTCAATTTTTCGTTGATGAGTATCCAAACAATCTAAAACATTGGTTGCTGATTTTAATACCTATCTGAAGGCATTTATAACAATGGAAATAACTAGTTTTTCTAAAGTACATCATGGTTCTAGATTTCATTGAGCCTACACACATAATTTCAAACAAAAAATCTTTTATTGAAAAAGCAATTCATAAAGTTCTATTTCCATATCTCAGGCTTCCCGAAAGTTGCTGGACTGTTGGACATGTCAGGCAAATTTTGAGCAGGTCCAATAACTTTTGGGCGAGTACCAGACCAGATGTTCGGCACGATTTACAGCATTTATCACTTATAAATCATATATTCAGTCAGACAAATTTTCATTTGGTCAGACAGAAATTCTGTCTTTGCCTGACAAAATGTCAGGCAAGTTATCCAGCAGTTTCGAGAAGTCTGATATCTGACACATGAAGACGTTCTACCTTGGAGTTATATCTCTTGGTAAGATCTCCAGTTCCATCATCATCCAAACCGAAGTATCCATCATCATCATCTTCTTCATCAATATCATCATCATCAATTAAATCATCAGCTGCCTTGGAAGGCTTGAATAAAAATCCTTAAATAAAATAAAAGAAAAATTGGTCCATGTGAAAACTGCCTGTCTTCTAATCCTGACTAACAAAAAAGAAATTCCGTCTGTCAAAGTTTTGCCAAAAATATTGTCTTTATGCTGATCAGTCTTGTGACTGACACATCTCAAGCACAGACGGTAGTAATGGACCTGCAATAGCAAGACTGAAATAATTCTGACTGAAGCATCCCAACTCAACCAAATACTACCTGTTCACAGGCTGTTTTCGTACAGACAGAGATGTGTTAAAATGTGACTTCATCTTAGTACATGAGTATTTTTCTTAACTCATTTTTTCCCTAATTCTACCAGATATGTAAGTTATAAATGACTAGGCCTGAGTATTGCCAGGAAAAAAGGTATTGCGATATTTTATTAAATATTGGGATACATTGCAATATATTGTGACCATATAGAAATCCTGGAAATAAAATGTTTGAATACTGAATATAGCTATTCCTGTTTTATGTTTGTGTCCCCATATGTGACTATGTTCTAACCAGTACTTCTACGCTGTTTTTAAATAAAATATAAAGCAATTTAATATAGAAAATTTTATAATTATCCTAAAATTTTAGAAACACATTAACTGAATAAACAATTTAAAACAGTAGGTTTTAGTTTCTTATGGTGCTGCAAGTCTTTTATCAGTTTATTTCCTACGACAGAGCCTACTATCCACATTATCATGGAAATTTGTTTGTGAAGTCCCTACCGTTAGCCAAATAGAACACTTGATGAAAAGGACACATATCAAATTTAAAATGTTTTGTATTACTAGTGTAAAACTTTATAAGACAGGTAAAGAGCTGATTTTCATAATTAGATCCGCATTTCATTTTTAGTATCTGCTTTGTGACTCCGATAACTGGACTGGGAATAAGCAAAAGTAAACAAATTCGTTTGCTAGGTTTTCTTTTTCTTTTTTTCTTTCTTTCTTTCTTCGAATGCTAATCTTCAACAAATTAATGCTTTTGGACATAATTTATTGATCTAAACATTGAAATACCTGTATTTGAAAATCATATCACAATATTATATTGTCAGAAAATATATCGCAATAACCGGTATATTGCACACCCCTATAAATGACATATTATTGAAATCTCTTGAATTCATTTATAGATGGCTGAGACAGATCTGTGAATTAATTACATCATAATCAGAAATAATACAATCCATCAAGAAAGAAAAAAAATTCTAATTTTTCTCATAAAAACAAATGGGGCTGTTTTCTAATAAGAGAAATCAACCAAGTAGAAAACTTACCAGAAAGAAGTGACTCTTTAATTTCTAAACGTTGATCCCTAAAAAAGAAAAAAACACCAATGCAAAGTTAATGCTTATAATTTGGACTTGCAACCCGAGGTCTGGATTTGAATCCCGGTTGCGGTATGTCATACCATTGTATGAAAATTTGACAAAAATGTCGATTTTCCTTCATATGTGAAGTTGCAGGCTCCTTGCGATAGGGTAAGTTAGTTTTTTGTTTTTATGTGACTTATTGTCACCGGGATTTATCGCCGTTTTTCAACAATTTTTCAGTTATATGCAACAACTGGTTCACCTAACCAGCTTTCTTGGACTATATACTAACCAGTACTAACTTACCTTTCTGCAGCATGGGTAAGTTAGTACTGGTTAGTATACAGTCCAGGAAAACTAGTTAGGTGAACCGGTCACCATATATAACTGAAAAATTGTTGAAAAACCCAGTTAAACCCAGGTGATAACAAGTCACATAAAAACACAACATCAAAGTTGTGCATTCTTTATTTTCAATTGCACACAAGTTGACACAAGTTATAAATAGGGGTAGTGCAGAAGTATTTTGTTTTGGCAAACTAATAAATTATCAATGATACGTTTCATAAAAGTTACAGAGTGTGTGAGATCTAGTTAAATGATAGAATAACTGAATATACAGACAAAAATCAGTTTTAGAAAACAGAAACAGAGAAAATTGTTCGATAATACATAGGTTATTTTAATCATTAAAACAGATTTGTGTCACTAAATCATTTTCATTCACACTATACCTTTCTGAGTACACATCATCTTCTTCAACATCATCAAATTGGCCTTCAACAGTCTCCATAGTGGTATCGTTCAATAATTAAATTTCACAACAGTCGCGAAAACGAATAACAAATTACGCATCAACGTGCGAGTTAAACTGGTACCCGTTGATTCTAATTGTACTTTTGGTGCACTACAACAAGGAACGGGGACCAGTTTACGTGCTGGTATGGCTAAACTACAAAATGGAGATTTTACGCGAAATGGGCGAAATGGAGATTATTTTTCAAAAGAACCTTAATTAGCGTTAAAGCATATTTAATCAAAAAGGTTTTCAATAATATTTTTAAATTTGTCAGAAGTAATTACTGTTCAAAATTAAAATACAAAGCATTTTTGAACAAAATGTTTATATTTAACTTCAGTATTAAAATAAAATTACTGTTGCCAATTTCGCAGATTAATTTTGTTAAATTTTATCATTATATGTTCTGTATATATGATTACTATATAATTAGGATATCGTGAATCCAGTGTATGAATTCTAGGATCATTAACCTAGCCTATTACATTGGTGCCGTAAGTGCGTGGCTGGCCTTGGAATCCTAGAGCTAGGGTGAAACCGTGGCTGGGTTAGCTTAAAGAACCTGTGGTTGTCGCTAATAATTAATACCTCCAGAATGTATTATTGTTGGATTTATTACCGTATGTTTTACAGTGTATCCATTTATGTCAAAATTGAACATATCTTTATTTGATAACCATGCTTCATTAAAAAATATAAGACCGTACTCCGTTAGGAATGAAACAAAGTTCTACATACTACTTATTTCTGCCTAGAAGACCGTTTATAATCCATCCTAGGATGTTTAAAGATATTATATAACTTCTTGACGTCTCTATCATGTCGATGTTGCGTCATGACAATATTCTTCACCATCCCATCAATGAAGTGTCGTACTGATAATTTCACGCTTATACCATTATCTTTTGTCTTGTTCATTGCCATGTAGAGCGACTTTTTGGCAAGACACACGTTCTTTAGAAGTTTGCACCGATCCCTTTCACCTTTTTAAGAAAATCTTAATGCCTTACCACTGTCCTTTTCCATAGGGTAATGGAACTTTGCAACGATGGGTCTGGTATTCAGTTTTTTTCTTGTCAATACTATGAGCTCGTTCAATAAGCATGGGATCGACTTCCGCTACTCCCATTTTCAGGTGTGCTTTCATAATGTATTTAACCATTTATGCAATTTTTATCGCCTCCCTCCTTTGTTACGTCGTAAAACACAAGGCCCCTTGCATAGATTTGCAAGGTTGCTAGATCGATCACTTTTTCGTCAATTTCAGCGTTCTTGTTCTTAATTACCTTTGAAAAGCTTCCAAGAGTGTCATATGACTGCTTTAATAACTTCATTTCACGTTTAACCTTTTTCATACCCTTTTTTGTTCAAGTCAAATTTCATGTCCACAAGACTTCATTTTCTACACACGTTCCTAGCTCTTGCGATTTAAACTTTACATTGAACTTAAAAACTCTCGACTCGATATCATATTGACTGTTTTCTTTCTCCCCTTTCCCCCATTGTTTCAAGCTTTTGTTTTGTTTGTTACATTTCATCAAAAAGCGCCCGTAGCCTACGGAGGGGCGCAAACGGCGACGACATGTATGAAGTTTGAACAGGGCTCGTCATATACGGTGTCATTCCAAACGGGGGTTGTGGAAACGACATGTTTTGATATGCATGTAGTCTATGATATTATGCACTTACAGGTTGTCCATTTTGTTCCCCGTAATGTCCACTCAGTTGTTTATTTTTTTTCGCCGAATGATTTACTCTGTGTACGACACTGGGTCACCTTGTGTAATACCAGCTACCATGTAATACGTGCAATTCACTAGCATGCAATGCAAAGGTAGCTGGACGTTTAGTTAGTTTTCTTCCTTTTCAGTTTCGGTGTATCTGTAATTTCTGTAATACTTTTAGGAAACTATAATTTGATAAAAACACACGAAATTAGGTAAAATGTAAGGCTTTTTAAATCTGTTAAATAAATTTGTTAAATACTATAAAAAGAATAGAAATGACTGTATTTGTGTATAATATCATAGGCCGTTCCAGGTTTAAATACCCTTGTTTTCACCTGAGACCATAATGGTCTCAGTTTTCACGCATTACTTAACATAACGTAAGTTCATTTTAATAATTGATACACACATTTTTACTGAAACAAAAATGGTGATACTGAAAATTTACGACACTTGCATATTACGAACATTTATAACAAGCCTCTTAGGTTGAGAGGTAAAGTGTGGTTCATAGGTTAACGCAAGGCACATCCTTAAATAAGGCTGATACTTCTTATTGTTAGCCTCTTAAACATTGTGTTGTACATTTCTCGGACAAATCTAAGAAACCCCATTTCAAAGAAAAAAGTAGATACAACGTTCATGATTTATGAAATTTGGATTTAATAATCTTGCCACGGCTTATCAGAAAGTTAAATGGTTTGCATGTTTATTCTCCATTTCTTACACTGATGGAAATGTCGTTGGTAAATTGTAATACAAAATAGAGCAGAAAACTATGACGTAATTGAATTGTTTAGGATATATGTAAGAATATGATTCGTACAAAAATAAAACATGCAAAAAATCCAATCTTCCTCAGAATACACAAAAAATGAGGACAGAACACAGTCTCCTGGAAGATACAGCCTTGGAACAGTCTGTAGCAAACCTACATGGGGTTTAAACTAGTTTTGAGAACCCAACCTCAAACTTGCTCACGGGGAAACAAAACTAAATTTACCTAAATTAATACATGTAATACACAAAAACAAAATAAAAGACATTACTATCAACAACAAACATATATAACAAGATGATTGCTTCAAATCTCCCTAGCTTATAATAAGCCAACAATTAAACGAGGTAACATACAGTTTATTTGAATGTATTAGTCTTTAGGTATTAAATGACACCATGCCAACGTTACAGCCTTTCAATCAGTGATATTACCACGTGTACAGACCATATATCCGTATTCCGCCCGTCACTGATACTCTGGCAGAGGCGGCCTTTCGGGCTTTTTTCGCAATCAAATTGCGAGCGACCAAGTAGTCGTAAAAGACTCTCAAATCTGAACTGGTCCCCGTTCAATGTTACAGCGCACCAAAGGTCTCTGTACACCAGACTCAACGGGTACCAGTTTATCTCAAATCATGATGCGTCGAGTTAACCTCTAGCCACGTAAGTGACCTTTGTCCGTAATTATCCGGAATAGCGTTGATCTACAAACACCGTCTGTGTTCGCAAATAGAATAGTTTCTCTAAATACGGAGAGCATTTTATGAGCAGACAAATAAACAAAATACAATATTATGTACCGACAAATGCAACACCAATAAATACAGGCATTATTATATCAACACCAAATTTTAGAATCTGTAACAACATACCGCTAAATTATTTTAATGTATGTAATTAATTTTATTTATGCAATTTTATCAATCTGGCCGTCACTTATGTTTTATTTACTATCTGTAACAGCTTCATTATTTCTTGTTATAATTTTCTTTCGGACCAAGCCGTATTTTTTCTGTTACTGTTTTCCTTCTTGAATTTCGGTCACGCAACATCCATCATTTAGCCACTTTTTCCATCCTCATGTTCCGTTTGGTCATATTTGTGCTACTCATGCACGTAATAATCTATTAGTGTTAAAAATTCCAGCTTCATTGCTCATACAAATTTATCTTCATATAACGTATATATAGCTTGCGTCTTGTACATTCAGTATTATCAGATTTTATTGTGCTCAATGGTACAGCGGGAAACAAATCACTAGTGTGAACCAGGGGCTCTATATTACAATAATGTAATGTAGAGTACATGCGTGAACAGAACACAACAGAACAGAGGATACTCTAGATAAATTTCTACATTATTTTATAGACAAATTCGTATCATTTGTGGTACCGTCAAATTTTAACAGACATTTGTCCTCATTAACCATACATAAAAGAATGTTGACTTTAATACCAAATAATTGATTTTAAAAAAATAGGATAAATTTTCACATTTCAGCTGTACCTTACACTAGATACCACGATTACATGGCTTAATGTAGTTAATCAGAACTTTTGACAAGTCCACTTGTTAAATAAATAAAATTCCATGACTAGTAGAAAGATTAACAATTTATAAACGAATGTAGGGTTTCATTCGAAATAGTACTCTCATAGCTTGTCCATCCTAACTTTTGTTTAAAGACAACGCTTGTATATTCTCTATATATTTAAACAACACTTATTGTACAAATCCTTATATTAGTTAAGTAACATTTAAAGAACGGAAACCCGTATATACGGCGTCAGGCAAATAAATTTTTCGCAACGCAGAAGTGCCAACTTTGATTGCTTTTTTAAAGCGAGTTTCATGACTTAATAGAACGTCTTCAGGCATCCATTGGTCGAAGATTGCAAATAATCTGGCGCGTATATAGAATTAACCATAAATTGCTTTGAATGATTACAGTCTGAATTGTTATGTCTGACCTGAACCTCATGATCTACATCTTCACCGGTAAAGTTGATCACGACCTCTGCATCACCCAGAGAAATCGGTGGAGAAATGGCTTCAAAAATACCCGAAAAAGCTTTGAATATCATTCGTAATTATCCGCGAGTAGATTTGTCCGCTTTAAAGCCTATCGTCAATGAATATTCTATTAAAGTAAGTGCTTTATTACAGTTGTTTTTGTCATGCCTTTGGTGAAATATTGCATATTCTCGGATAGTGATTATTCGGACATTTTTACGTTGGCCTACAGTCGTTTGGACTATATTTTGCAGAAAGAGTTATAGTCCGAACCATATACATCAATAATGAACATGTGCTTCCTGCAATAAGACTTTGATTTATATTGTACACACACATATTTAAGTTTATACTATAATATGTGATGTGTATGGACAATTGTCTTATATATATGTATGAGGTATCATTTAAAATTATAATCAAACAATGATGATTGATTGAGACAAAGCTCCAGTCTCAATAAAAATCATTTTTTGACTGGGTAAGATTTTAGATAAGCATGCAATTTTATGTAATTTCAAGTTTTTCCACTTGCTGTATTATGGAAGATCTACATCTACATGATACTTCCAATTAATTAATCAATACTGATTATAACTGGGAGGCGAAGATGACATGAATGTTCTTATTGTTTTATTGTGCATTTACTTTGTACAAACAGGAATGATGCTTATTGATATATCCATAAGTTACCAGTCTTAAATATATTTTGATTAATTTACAGTTCTTATTAATTCTCGACTGATCCAAAAGTCCGATATTTTCTGAGAATTTGGGTTTTCAGAGAACTATTAATTATAGCAGATAAAAAATGAGGCTTGAGAAATCATCCGATTTTCAAAAAGACTTCCAGTTTTCAGTCATTTTACTGTATATATGTGCTAGATTTGTTGCATAATTGTATTTAAGAATGTTTTTTGTACAGTGTAATGATTACCATATATTCCCGTATAAACGCCCCCCCCCCTAATATACGCCCCATCCCCTTTTTGGACAAGAGGAAACAAAAGTGACTTACCATGACAGGCTATTTTAATCGAAGGTGAACAAAAGAAATTTGTAGAAAACACTTTTTAAATCCAAGGATTGACACAAACACATTTTAAATCCAGTACACGCGACAGCTCTCTATCGACATCAAAGGACTTGAGTTGCTTGACATGACATCACTTTAACCTAGATCGTAACAGCGACTTCAAAGAGATGAGAGTCAGCAGTCATTGCCGTATATACCTCACTTATAAGACCAGTATAAAGAATGTAATTGTTACGTAAAAAAGCTTAAAGAATCTGACATTTGGACAATTTTCAAAGGTTAGACTGTGGTTTTAATTTATTAATACATATTTGGCAACTTGTTTAAAATTTATTTTATTTGGGGCGTTTATTAGGGAATATATGGTGCTTTATTTTTCATGTGGTCCTACATTATTGTGTCATTCAATTACACTGAAAATCAAACATGGCAACTACTCATTTTTAATTAGAAGATCATAACATGAAAAGTTATTTTTTTGTCTCAGAAAAGGTCAAGAAGAAGCAGAATGAAGGGAACACAAAGTGGAAGGGGAAACAAAGGTCAAGGTCAACATATGACCTTACCCAGGATTGGATTTGAAGGTGGCAGCCTCCCCTATTATTTAAAAATTCCCAAAGAGCCATATTACAAGGGCCATCAGTATGTATTTTACATCTCTTTAGTCTGGCTGTCAACCACGTCCTATAATCCTATAAAATCCTATATTTTGGGCCATGTGTCCTATATATCAGAAAGTTTCATATAAATCCTATAAAATCCTATATGTTAGGCCTTGTGTCATATATTTTCACCATTTCTGGGAGATTTTTAAAAAATGTCCCCATTGATACTGCCTCCAGAACCGACAGTGCGTGACAAAGATCCAAGACTGAGTTGGATTTGGTTTTCAAGATACAGAAAATTGTGGGATCAGTCTTTATATAATTGTATAAAAGCTTAAAACGAATGTTTTTTTTCAAATACTGTAACATAACATGAGTTTTTAAAGTTTTCAAAGTTTTATCGTCCACAGTACTTTTAATTTAACAACAATTAATTTTAAAATTTAACGATCGTAGAGTGGATTTTTAATTCAAACACAAAGTCATAAGATACTAACATTCACACTGACAGACTAACCAAACTCTCTGTCTAATCTCTTACATAACAGTTTTGTTAACTTTAATGAAACGTTATGACAGATGGGATGTGGCCATAATTAGCGGATGAAAATCATAATTTTATGTAACTTCAGCCAATCCATACAGGCTGATGTAATCTTGTGAAATAGTGAATTCCACTAAGTCACTTGCCAACACATATATGGCAATTGTTTCCTGTTACCGGCCAAAATTAGCTGGAAAGTTTACCTTATATTTCAATTCTTATGAGATGTACTTAAATATTATCAGTAGTCATTTAAGTTCACTCACTTTTTCAACAACATCCTAAAGTTCAATGATCTGCTTTTGGGCCAAAATGTATTATGTTGTTGAATCTTGGTTAACTTAATATTTTATACTGTATAACATTCCAATAAGTTCTACTGCGCTTACTCACCACTTGAATAAATCTAATAATTAACTTTAATTATCAATTAACATAATAATTAAACATCCATGAATGTGGTCACTATGTTACAATACTTTGAACTCATAGCAGTCTTGGACTATAAGTATGTTTCTCTCTATATAACAGAGCATGAAGTGTCCTATATTTAGCCAAATTTGTCCTATATTTATTGTAAAACTTGTGGAAATCTCCTATATTTGTCCTATATTTGGTCTCAAAAATGTCCTATATTTGTCCAATATTTTGAAAAAAGTTGGGTTGACAGCCTGCTTTAGTGCCTTTTCTCGTGACTTTTTTCAGATTTGCTTAAGTTGTGTCCTTGAAGGATGGCTGATAATAATTGTAGCTTCTCTATATTGTTGATAATTAATATTCTTTCTATCACTCTGTCCTTAAGAATATTCTGAAATAAATTGGTTTGAGTGTGATGATATGTTTGAAAGCAAGTTTTGACTTATTTTAGTTTCATCTTAGGCAACCTTTAATGCATGTTTTTAATAAAAATTGGTTTAAAATTCTATGTTATCTTGAGACTTAAAGTTGTTTGTGATTAAATTTCAGTATGTAGTATTTTACTCTTATTGTTTTTGGGATCAGTAGGTCAAGGTTACAGTGACTTTCAAGTCAGTTGAGACAGAAAAGCTGACAGACCAATAATTGTAGAATGATTTTGTGAATGGACGTGTTTTAAATATTGAAGTATGAAGAAAATAAATGAATGAATTCAAATAATTTGTTTTTGTATTGACCATTTTTTACAGCATGAGAAGAGAGTATCCACGATTATCTTTACTACAGCTTCAGCGCATGGTGGACCTTAATCGTGTTAACCTTGATGAGCAAATTGATCTTAATACTCTGGTTAACTCCAGTGTGCTAAAAATAATTCCGAAGGATCATGAATTCGGGGTCAATCTTACCGATGAGGTACTTGTATGATTTATCTGTTCGGTCCTGTCTGTTATTTCCTTCTGATTCTTAATCACTCTTTATCTATGAATTGGAATTTAAGTCTTCAAAGGCTAAATTTTTGATATTGATGGTTTAATATAGAGAGTGAAGAACTTTCTAAGAACTTTTCTGAAGAAAATTCTACTGAATGCCAAGCCTGGAATGCCTGCTCTTATTGTTTCACACTTATGGTACTGATGGGGACCAGATTACAGTAGTTTGGGCTGCAACTGTGCACTGGACTTGTAACCTGGCGATCTGGGTTCAAATCCCGGTCACAGCAGAACATATCTCTATGAAAATTTCACAAAAATGCAATGCAATTTTCCTCAATATGTGGAGAAGTTGCCAACTCCTTTTGGAAGGAGAAGTTAGTACTGGTTAGAGTACAGCCTAGGAAAACTGGTCAGGTGAACCGGCTGCTGTATATAACTCAAAAATTGTTGAAAAAACAGTGTTAAACCCACTGAAAAAAAGGGAAAAAAGTGCTGTAGTTTGAAAGATTTGATTAAAGATAGACTTACAGTCAGTGGTAAAAGATCTGATATACAGTTGAATGTGTGGTAATCATGTGTGTGATTGGTATTGAGTTTATAACCAAGGTAACTACAATTGTACTTTGGACCCTCCAAATCTGTTGTAATTACATGTAGAACATGAATAGTTGTAGACTAATCTGACTTAGATTTGCAAAGAGTTAATTGCATATTTAAACTATTAAATTATTAACCTGAATTGTTCAGGGAGTTACTGCTAGTAGATGTATAGGCGTCAAAAAATGTTTGTTTCTGGTTACATGCTCATTAAAAAAAGGTAGGTAGGTAGGGAATATATTATTATTATTATTACTGAAAGCAGCTGTTGAGATTATTCTTGTCAGACAGTGGATGTACCATTCCTCTAGTCTAATAAAATTGTCTAGGGTTGCAGGGAAGAATTTGAGTAGGTCAGGCAACCAGAAACAAACATTTTTATGCCTTATCAGTCTTTTAGCTTTGCAATGCCACCTAGCTAAACTTGCTTGTGTTCAGTTAAATTTTGGCAAAGACTGCTATAGAATTTGAAATACACTCCTTGATGTACAACTGTAAATTAATATGCAGTCCTTTTTTCAGGGTGCCGATATTTTCAAGGCTAAAGTTAATATTGAAGTACAATGGGCATCTGAAGCTACCATAGCAGCCATTGAGAGAAATGGTGGTATGATAACTACACGTTATTATAATACAGAATGTCTGGAAGCCATTTGCGACACTTTAAGGTTCTTCTCAAAGGGTGTTCCAATTCCACGATGCCCGCTTCCCCCACAGGATGCGTTTGAATACTATACAAGTGCGGAATCTAGGGGTTACCTGGCAGACCCTGAAAAACTTGAGGAAGCAAGGTTTAAACTTGCTCAGAAGTTTGGCTATGAGCCACCAAAGTATGACATGGATAACGATTTATTCAAAATGAGGAAAGATCCCAGGCAAATATTTCATGGTTTAAGCCCTGGTTGGGTTGTTTGTTTGAAAGATAAAATGATTATCAAACCTAAAGATCCAGAATACATTGAGTATTACCAATCTTGATCTAAAAGATGAATAAAGTAAATAAAGTGGTACATGTTCTTAATTTCTTGTTTTATTATTATTTAAGTTCCATTGATGTAGCTTCGACCGGGGTTCATTGGTTAGTCACAGGCACTCGGTTCTGTGGCTTTTTTACCCATAAAGACATTATTTAATCCATTATTTTAGTCCGGGTTTAAATCCCAGTCCCGGCAGGTCACGCCATTCTATAATAATATGACAAAAAATGTTGATTTTTCGCCGATTTTTGAGAAGTGGAAAGGTTAGTACTGGTTAGTTTTCAGTCCAGGGAAACTGGTTTGGTGGACCAGTCGCTGCATAAACTTAAACCCCAGTGACAATATCACATAAAACATAAGAAGAGATGGTTTGCAATAAATGTGCTTCTTAGATTATACTATCCATGTGAAAACTTTCAGAACTCAATTTGTGACAAAAAATGATTCAAATTCAGCCTAATTTCATCATCTGAGCTTACTTGTCAAAGTAGTTAGTGACACATTCTTAGAGTTCATACAGACTGGTCACACTTAATGAATCCTTAATGATGTTCAAATTGGGCAGGTATTGGTATCAAGTTTAAAACTCGTAACTGAGGTACACTGAACCGAATTTTTGATAAAAATGAAAATATTGTGTTTATTATTTCATGTGAAAGGTTTGTTGAGTAATTCATGATTCAGTCCTTACTTCAACAACTTTTGGTAAGGACATTTCTTAGGAAAATTTTTACACAAAAAGGGGTGAATCAGTCCGTTGTAAATAGAAACCAGCTTTCATTAGTATTGACATATTTCACGTTGAATATTTGAATTACAAGGAAAACAAGCCATAGGTTGAATACTGTATTTTATTGACACATTACATGTTTTTATATAAAATATGCACATGTATAATTACTGTATGACAAATCAAACAATTACTGTATACCTGCAGGGATGTTACCTATAGTTACATAAATGATCTCTAATTGTACAATGTATTGGTTATTACAATACAGACAGTGAATTTTGTGTTTTTGTAAATACTGCGTTTTTGTCTGTTCATTTGATTTTATAACATTTTATAAAATATAGCTAGTAAAATTTGTGCATACCACGGCATCTTTGTGTGTACTTGTTTCATAGCTATGATTTTGATGGAACAAATGTTTTCAGAAAGAATTACACCTAGTTCGGAAAATGAATAAAATGTATACCTCAATATCTAAAATCATGATGTCAATATATATTTTCTATAAATTTCCTTGCGTGTTATCTGATAAAACAAATTTATATTTATGAATAGAAAGAAATAGTAATAATAGTTTATTTCTAAGATACAAATTTTCGAAAGACGAAAGTTTCAATGTGACAAACCTGCAAATCAATGTCGACAATATTTGTCTACTACTAATTTCTTCAGCAATAGGGCAGCGACCGTGGTCCAATGGTTAGTGCACTGGACTTGTAACCTGGCGATCCGGGTTCAAAGCCTGGGCGCGGCATGTCATACCCTTCTATGACAATTTGATAAAATATATTGATTCATCTCCATATTTCGAGAAGTTGCCGGCTCCTTGTGGAAGGGTAAGTTAGTACTTGTTAGTGTACAGTCCAGGAAAACTGATTAGGTGAACCGGCCGCCATATATAGCTGAGATATTGAAAAATGGCGTTAAATCCACTGAAACATTTCAGGAAATACAAATATATATAAGTGATAACTCTAAATTTCCATGTATTTTGTCCTGCAATAAAGATGCAATTGCTTTATCACTGATAATTAGTGATAAATGTTTATCAACTACTAAGTTCTGTAAAACATGGCATTGTACAAGTTCTATGATAGATTTTGAAACTATTGGATGGGATTTAGCAAAACATGCACTACTGTAAACTCACTTATTGATACACACGCTCTTTTAACCCTTTGCCTAATAAGCACAAATTGTACTCTTTCAAATTCAAAGCAAATGTACAAAACATCAGAATATTTAAGAAAATTGGGTTATTTCTCTCTGACAGAGTGGGAAAGATAGTGGCAAAAAAGCCATTGCTTGTAATGAGCTGTGGCTTCTTTTGCCACAATGCTTTCAAAAGTCGTTTGCTTCAGATGCAGGGAAATGCGGTATTATGAGGCAAAGGGTTAATGTACTAGTATATGTTTGTACCCAACTTGCATGATGTACATGTTAGCACTTCATGTCACAAAATAACTTATGAACATTTTTAGAATGTTGAGTTAATCTTGATAATAAATGGAAAGGGTGCGTGCAAAGTGCATGCCAACAGTTGACCGCATTTTAAAAAAAAATATAAAATGAAGTACATGTACTGTGTAATTTCTAACTGGCCAAATGATTGTGTTTTGTAATATAGAGCTGTATACAGGCGTACTAGGAGCATTCAGATAAAATTTACGTGTACAGTACAACCTTTCTAATCCGAACTTGTTCTGACACACAAAATGTCCGGATTAGGGAGTTTTTCGGAATACAAAGGTTCCAGATTACTACGTTTTTTTAGCATTAAATACTTAAAAAACGGGACCACCTGACGTGTTCGATTTAGAGAGAAATCCGGATTGGAAAGGTTCGGATTAGGGAGGTTTGACTGTACACTAAAGATCTTATTGTCAATCTCTTGCGTGTACCCAGAATTTGTCTCTTAGACACATTCCCGAGTAATAATTGTAATTCAAACAAATACTGGCCTTAGGTTAAACAAGACATGTGATTTTCAAGGAGAGATTAAGAATAAAAATGCAGAATATGAACAGTTAAACTTACAAACTATAACATCACAAGGATATAATGCGCCATTATGCAGTGACACAGGATAGTGCAAGATATACAGTTTTATGTACAATTACAACATCAATAAAATGTCTTACAAATGGTGGAATCTTCATTGACACCCATTATAATCTAGGACCCATATGCACATGTGCAAGGGCATGACGCCCATTACGTGCGTATAAATAATCCGCGACCTAAGTTGTAAAACCAAAATATCGTATGATGAGTTTTCTCTTCGTGCCTCAATATCGTATAAATGTTTCATTCCTGCCTATGCATGTGTATATTGGTCCCAGTTATAATTACGAAACTAACATGAATATTAACAGGTCACTGCAGATGCTATGTCAAGCTACATATATAATTGACACTATTTTATAACTATCCAAAATTGATTGTAACAAGAACATTGCCAATCCTTTGACCCAATTACGAAACATATAAACTCGTCAGACGCATGATTTCAATATCAAAATGTTAAGTATCTATTGGCGACGTCTGTTTCTTGCTGCAAAACGTGCTCGCCCTCTTTCTTCTCTTCTTGATGACAAAGTTCGCCCTAGTGCATCATCACCCTCAACTTTCCCCCAGGCTCCAAGAACGAACGACTCTATGTCACATTCATTAGATCCACGGGTTATCTTAAAGTAACCATTTTCTCCCCAGTCGGTCCCCCAAGAGTTCGCACAGAGCTGAAAACAGATATATATTTCATGTACTCCAGAATGCAGATCAAGGCCACGAGATTATAAAACTTGAGAACAGTCTCCAAGCTCAAATCTCAATTCCATTCTCAAAGTATTATTGTTGAAAAGATGGAGATCATTAATGTTTAAATACATATTCAGGTCAATTATGCTGTCTCAGTAATGTATCAATAATATTATTATTGTCCGATCATAATCAAAGCAGAAACATTGAAAGACAAGATTGAGATTTGAGCTCGGAGACCAATCTCAAGTTTTGTAACCTCGGACCCAGTTCCTTTTTTCAACTACAATGCTGAATGGTGAAAAACAATTTGAAAAAAAATATTCATAACTCGTCCTATCAGAAGTAAAAAGAAACCTTTATGATTATACTACATCTTGTAATCTGGTTCACTAGATAAAAATTCGGGTACTAAATTAAGAGCGATAAGGTTTTCTGTCATTAGGCCATCCTTAAAAAATATTTATTTGCTGTAGCGCGAACGAACATTTTTTTTTCCGTGAGTAGGTAGGTAAGGATTGTTCTCTTTTAAAAAATGCAGGAAAGCAATTACTAAATAACGAAAGGTAAAAAAAATTACCGGAACGGTAAATGCAGCGATTTTTATGAGTTGGTCGCGTTACTGGAAACATATTTTTAAGTATGGTCTTTATGATTCCGTAATCCTTTTGGTACAACGCCTCCTCAATTAATGTTAGTAAACGTTTTCAACAATTAGTATTCACTCTAGTATCATTATTAGTGATGTCTTCACGTACAGGAGTTGTTTATTAATGCATATTTATTGTAATGATTAAACTTACCCAGTATTTGAGATTGCCAGCTGGACCACGCTCCAGGCCCCAACTTAAAACAAGAAACAATACCAAGAAGTGTCAGATAGTTTTCTATAGGGTAGTTGGCAGCGTATGTCAAAGAAACAATTCTGTTAGGACTCGCAACAATTATGCTTGAAATTAGCTTGTTTCCGCCGCCGGCTCTAAAAAATAGTGTCGATAGGCCGGGATTTTTTTTGGTTTTTATTTTTAAATTTTCCAGAATATGACTGACATTATTTATATTTTGCAAAACTATAATTTGACCAAAAAATCATAGGGTCGGCGGCCAAAAATAGGGTCAGTCGGTGTAGCGGAAACAAGCTATTTGTAGGCTTTATTACACTTGTTTAATTGAAATAATCATGCAATATTGTCACGCGAATTAATCACAGATCAAATTTTCATATTTTGGGGGCAAAATTACTTTGATTTAACTGCACAAGAGATTTATAAGTTAAGTATCAGCTTTCAAATTAACTGTCAAAATTCTGAAAATGGAATGCAGTATTTGCTGAGAATATTTTTATACGGCAATTTCAATGTCATTTATAGACAGGCGGGGCACATAGACCTAGGTAGAATTCATACTCTCAAGTGTATGTTTCAAGCTAGAAATTGTTATTTTCAAAATTCTTGAAAATAAAAACTAGCAGTAATTTCAAGAATGTGTAATTTTTTTATGAATTCTGGAGAATTTATTAATTGCAGTCATCTTATGAAAATCATTCTAAAATGGTTTCTTCTTTTAATGACACAAATGATACAGTGATTAATTGCAAAGTGTTTTTATACAAAACCAAACAAAGAAGGGCCACAGCCATAGTCTAGTAGTTAGTGCGCTTGACTTGTAACCCGGAGATCCGGGTTCGAACCCCGGTCGCGACAGGTCATACCCTTCTATGAAAAATCGACAAAAATGCCGATTTTCCTCCATGTGTGGAGAAGTTTCCGGGTCCTTGTGGAAGGGTAAGTTTACTACTGGTTGGTATTCAGTCCAGGAAAACTGGTTAGGTGAACCGGTCGCCGTATATAATTGAAAAATTGTTGAAAAAACGGCGTTAAACCCAGTGGCAAACAAAAAATCCACTTACCCTATAATTCTAACCGAATGATAGGCGTATTTCTCTTCTCTGGGAGAAATATTTTCAGGTACCACGTTGGAGTAACTGTACACGCCAGATTTATACATATAAAAATCATTTTTTACTCTGAATGTTGCTGTAAAACAATAGACACAATTAACACATTTACGTTATGAAACACGATGACATAAATCATTAATACAGTCAAACCTGTGACCAAAGGCCAACTTTGGGAAAGACAAAATGTGGCCTTAATCGATAGATGGTCTTTATTCGCTGGTCGAATTATTCTAAATAATCAGTGACGGTTTTTCAAAGAATGGCCTTTATTCACAGGGTGGTAGTTATTCGGGGGTAGCCGAAAGGACAGGTTTGACTGTAATTCATTAATTCTAATAATTACAGCTAGTTGGAACAGCAAATGTATATCAGGAGTATAACATTTAAAACAAAACTGTAGCTTAGTTAGACTTTTGATAAAAACGATTACAAAGAAAATGGAACATCAACAAAAATCTTTGTAGAAAACATGAATATTGCTATGGAATCGAGTCACGCGATTTTTTGTCGCTCGTTAGCAACAATCATTAGGCAAACACATGCAATGAGCTTTTTTAAGATTAAAACATTCCATAGATAACACATGTTTATGGGAGCTGCCGACTGACGAATGATTTAACGGCTAATTTGTGCTTAACTAGAAAAATTCTAGTGCATGTTTATGTGTCTTCTTGAGAAATGGTGCAGAAAATACAACGGGTAATGTATGGTTTAATTTTTGTACTAAGATTTATTTATTCTAATTTTAGGGGCTTCTTGCACTTATTGCGTTAATTAGTTTGATTAATTTGTTTTTTTTTCTCTCCATGTAGAACAAGACTTACTGCGTTCACTGTATTTGCTAACCAGACCAGCAAAAACACAAGCCAAGGCCTTCATTAAAAGTATTGTTTGATTGCTGTAACGCGACCCAACATTTTTAGTGGGTATGTACCTGTAAGGATTTATTCCTGAAAGTAACTATTAATAACGAAAATGTATTTCTTTTACTGGGAGGGATAAAACAGTTGAGTCGTGGCGATTTTTTATGTGTAGGTCGCGTGACAGCAAGTATAATTTTAAAGGATGGTCCAAGCGATTTAATACGTTATGACAGATCTCCTCATCCGTCAGCTCATCAGAAAATTTGCGCAATGTGTGTAATCAGTTTGTACAGAAGTGGTATTGTACATGTATAAGAATTTATTGTTGTTGATGAAGTGGTGTGTGTGACTTTGTGTTGTAAAACGTCTACACATTTGAATTACGGCATTTAGTTTATTCCTCCAAAGAAGCTGATAAAATTGGTATGACAGTCCTTCATTTTTAAGGAGTGATTGTTCTTGGGAGATATAACTATATGTATATATGTATGTATGTATATCTGTCTTGGCATTTTGTTCCAATTATCACATATTTTTATGTGAGTTACATCATTGCTTATGATTGGCTTTTGCTAAATTCCATGACACTAATGACATTTTGGACGGAGACTTTTATTGACAATAGGATATTCTCAGACAAGGATAGTGAAAGGATTGTGAAAAGTGACACGCATCACAATATCAAATAATTTTGAACTTAATGTATGACAACTCAGTGACATACTTCTCAAGTCCCACGCATTGCGCGTGTATTACACACATGTGAGCCTTGAATCACGTTCACATACTTACTTGTCCAGGTACCTGACCTTGACCCACCGGGGGCCCTCTCGGCCCTCAGGCCCCAAGCTTTAAAAAATCACACCCCTGAGGCCAGTGGACCTTTGGCAGCTATGCAGTTAACACACAGTGTATATGTAGAACTCCTTGTCCTCAGAGGAGCTGTGGTTTGTTTGAAATATTTTCTTTATGCAATAATGCGTACTAATTTGACAAAAATAATCGATCTTCCTCCATGTGTGGAGAAGTTGCCGGCTCCTTGTAGAAGGGTAAGTTAGTACTGGTTAGTATTTGTGTCCAGGAAAACTGAACCGGTCGCCTTATATAACTGAAAAATTGTTGAAATCGGCTTTAAAACCAGTGAAAAAAATAATGCGCCCTGCACTAGGCATAAGCATACTGAAAGAGGATACGTACCCTGCACAGGGCCATTCATTTCTATCTCAGCCATTATGTCCCTCTCCTGTAAATGGAAGCACTTAAATGAAACATAGTTTTAACTAAGCAATTTGTGTGCCGTGTTTAAAATTAGAAACTTGGTTACAATTGTACAATCATTCATATATAGCCCTAATTATTTATTCTTCTCTGTGGTTTAACGTCACAACAACAGCCAGAGGAATTTCGGCGACTTTTCGAGTTTTTGATAGTAGATGAAGACCACAGGCTTACACCTGGATAAAACCACAGTCCTTCCGTAAGCCAGCTGACAGCTTCCTCGCATCCTCCTTTTTTCTGGTCCCGGGTGGGACTAGAACTCACGGCAGTGAGGGTGTAGTGATTACTTGTCAGAGACCAGAACCAGTCACGGAGATATGACTGAAATGACTTATATTACTTTACTGCACATTTATTATTTTGAACAAAACAGCTCACCAAGTCAATCAAATACATGTACATTGTAAAACTTAATACGATACAACATAAATTTACTGACATACTGATTTAGCACAACACGTCTGATGTAAAAAAATAATTACGAAATCATAACTGTCTAATTAAAACATCGGTACAGTGTAAGTGAATATTTATCAACTACAATACAAACTCTTCACGAGGACCACCAAATGTAAAACAATATGACCTTTATGTCATATAAACTGCCACTAGTTGATCTCCATTCAGGAATTAGTTTGGACAATCACATCAAAACTTTGTACTTAAGATTGACGATTGTTTACAAGTAGTCTCTATTCAAAGGTAGCCACGGTGTAAGGTTTTAAACTATATACAGAAACACTTTCACCATTGTTGATTAAAGTATTACCTCCCTAATGCTTAAAGTTATTATCTCAAAATGGAGCGGACAGATTTCAGAATAGTTTATGATTTTTACAGGTTTCCACGAAAGAAAATGATTTACTATGAGGCTTTTCAAAAACAGTGACATTCATGTGAGTTATTGTCTCTTTAAAGTTGCGCTGAAATCTATGGGAGTCGCCAATTTTTCAATGATTAAAGGAGAAAGAAGATCCATTTTAATGAAAACTCATGGTAAAAAGATGCAGTAACACAGTATCAATCTAATTAATATCATGAAGAAAAATAAGGTCACCATGCAATATGCTTAGATTTTTTTCTATTTTCAACATGGGCAACAACTCTTACAAAACTTCAAAAATGTAAAATAAATTGAAGCATTTGAGGTAACTATCAAAGAAATAGCGAGAATTGGGCTATACTATTTTTAGAATGTTATTATTTTCGTATAGCATTGAGCAAGTAGTAAGAAAGTACCTTATTTGATGATGTAAACTTACCGACATTGAGATCCTGTATGGTGGGGTGGCTTGAAACAATCTTTCTACCGCATAACCATTACCACTGGGACATCTTCCTCCTAACGAACGCCTTTGTACCCTACATGAACCCTTTTTGCTGGTACCTCCACTTGTGTACGGATAACAGTCATCAATTGTGATCCTTTCGTACATTAAATAAACCAATAATTTAACTTTGCAACAAGAAACAAATAATGCACAAATTATAAAACAAACCCTAATTAACGCAATTCAGAAATGAACACTTCGTTAGAACATTTTCCCAGGGTGTTTTTTTAAAAGATGTACAAAAATTTCGAAGTTTCTTGTAAATTCCTGACCGTAAATTCCTGTACTGTTGTAAATCTACTTGAATGTGATGGACGATCATTTACAGTGTTTTTATAAGGTTTTGTTAATCATTTTGAAGACGTGTTTGCCAACAGAAGGTATTGTTTGAAATTATTCCTTCAAACTGATATTTCAAGTTCATTTATTGTGTAGGAAAGAGGTATTAAGGCAGGCATTTCTCATTCTTGAGCGTAAAAAAGTTGTTTGTTACTGGTTACCCGATCTACCCTAATTTTCCCCGCGACCTTAGACTTGCATTAGCCCCGAGAAACGGTACATCCTCTGTCTCACTTTTTTACCTTTCCGTACGAAAATAATATAAACAGTGAGTTTCAGGAGTGATAATAAAATAAAAAAAATCCCTAACAACTTACCGACCCTAATTTTTTAATTAGCATGTGACCTGAAACAAGCATTTTTTACACCTTATACATATGTATTTTGCTGTGTCATTGACTAACTAAGAAGGCTAGTTAGGAAGTTCCTTTGTATTTAAAAAAATAGTTCCGTATTATTGAAGGAAAGTCGTGTTTACCCTCTTTTACGCATGAACCACCAGGCTCTGTCTAGATAGCCCCCTTGACATCCCCTTTGTCCATGATTGCTGCATGATAAAAGATTTTGTGGTGATAAGTCGTGTGGTGCGAGTCCTCCAGATTCAATAGAAAGTCTGTCAGCTGCCAAGGCTAAAGTAGAAAAAATACTGAATTGATATTTTCAAATTAACGAGTATTCAGTTCATGATAATGTCTTCTGTTTATAACATGCATGTACTTTGGGTCAAATTAAGTGGATATAGATACTAATGTCTTAGTTTTTTTTTGTGAAGCGCGCACTTCCCTTTACCTCGTAATACCGCATTTCTCCGCATCTTAAGCAGGCGACATTTGAAAACATTGTTGGAAAAGAGGCCATTGTTTGTAATGAGTAATGGCTTCTTTTGACACAATGTTTTTCACTCTGTAAAAGAGAAATAACCCAATTTTCTTAAATAAATTGATGTTTTGTATATTAGCTTTGAATATGGAAGAGTCCAGAATATGCTTATGAGGCAAAGGGTTAAGTGGTTTGGTATGCTTACCTGTCGTTGAAAATGCCCAGGATGCCGCGCAGTTCCCTTGGTCTTTAACACCATGGACCAGTGTAGACCATTTCTGTCTTGCGTCGAAATTTTCCGGGAGTCTGCCATCATGCTGAATTTCGATAGGGTTCATACTCATGACTAGGTTGTCAGGTTTGTAGGTTCCAAGACGGTACTTCATCCCTTCTTTTAATGTCATACCCCAGAATTTGGAATAATTCGAAGCACGCCATCTGTGTTTGCAGAAAATGGCGTATAAATTATCTCGACCAAAGAACAGCACAGGGTAACATCCAGGCTTCACGATCTTCAGTATTTCAGATATATCTTAAGGTGTGTATTGAATTGGATAGAATACAGTCAAACCTGTGAACAAAGGCCACCCTTAGGAAAGACAAAATGTTTCTCTGTAATAGTTTGACTTCAGAAAGTACTTGGTATAAGTAACCTCAGTATTACTGATAACTCCAGTGAAAAAATGTAGACCAACAATTTATTTTTGCCAAATTGTCATTACATTTTGAAGTCACGCAAGTAGACTTTTCGCCGTGATCGGAAAAATAAGCAATGAGATCGAACATGACTAAATTAGCGTTATCGTCCACAGATCACACGCAACTAAATATTTGGTAAAAAAATGCGGTCGGCAGCAAAAAAGACTGTCGGTCAGGTTACATGAAACAAACCTGCTTTTAGGCCTTCTGTTTCATGTTCAAGGTTTTATTATTAAGGGGTGATTGACCTATACTAACTTACAACACCGATAACAGTATTTGACACACAACTCGTATCTAACTCACCCATTATTTCCGTAATTTACACCGGTGATAATTTCATCCCTAATCAAACACTCTTCATTGTCACATCTCCAGTCAAAGCCAGTACTACTGCTTGATGTGGCTACGCAAGTACTGAAAAAAATTGTACCGATATTTGAGGCAAACATAACTTCACGTTTTTGCTAATGCTGGAGCTCTGTATAAGTCGAATTTGAAAATGAGGTCTATGTACCACGTGACTTAAATGTTTATGGAACAACCATGGTGCAAGTAAAATTCGAGTTATCGGGTTGGTAATAATTTGATGTGTTTAAAACAAGAAAATCGACTACCAGTCGTTGTAATGGCATGTACAACCATAGTGAATCTTAAAAGGATACTGACCAGAACTTAGGTATTTTACTGTTTTGGGAATTAGGCAAATATTGATAGATACATGAAATAATTGGAATTTAACATAAAAATAAAATCAAGTCATGAGAAGTTATAACGGTTTATACTTTTGTATATTCTTAACTTCGGCACTAGTTCAGATGAATAACAATTCGTCATATTAGAAACATAAGGGCTCATCTGCAAAAATCAAAATTTTGAGAAAAAGCTGTTTAAAGGTTTGAAGATGTACCAAAATTCAAATATTCAAGACACAACCAACAAACTTTGTACATTCAATGAGATGATAAATATCGTTTAAAATACAGTATGTTTGTATAAAATACTTGATTATTGTTTGTATACCAAACTTTGTAATTTGTTTAAAAAACGACAAAAGACCATAGATACCACACTTAATCTGTTAAAATGAACGCCATTAAAAAGTTATAAATGCGTCCTTCCTTTCAAACATAAGGTCTGTGTATGATATATAAAAGTAAAATAAAAAATGCAAATTTTCGGTCATCAGTTATGTTGGAAACATCAACGTAGGGAGTTGATCTGTGCAAATCGTAGTGTATGCATTGAGTTTTATGGCTTTACTTGAACGATTATTATAATTAACAGCTACATATGGTGAGCAATACGTGAGGTGTGTCATGTTAATCATGGGAGATTAAAGTCACGTTAAATCAAAGAAAATGAGATCGTGTCCACCATATTTTCTCACATCTGTCATAATAACGATCTTTCAAAATTATTTTAAAATGCTCTGAAATTTCAAAATGAAAAGATTGACGCGGTAAATAATTGTATGAATACATTTCCATATATCAAAATATACTCAGGCAATTATCTTTAACAAACGTCTAATTATTTTTTGAGTTTTTTTATCACAAATTAACACAAAATTTCCGACCGATTTACAGTAAAACTCCTCTATTATAGACAGTTGTGTTTCTGATGAAAGGAGCCCTTAATAGCGGGGTGTCCTTAATAGTGGAGCTCAATTGTCAGTTGAAGAATGTGTCTGTTCTTTCAAAAACTACCCCTAATGCCGGGGTGTCCGTAATTGCGGGGTGTCCGTAATTGCGGAGTGTCCGTAATTGTGGGGTGTCCGTAAGGTGAGGTTTTACCGTAGTATGTTAACTTACATAACTTGCGAAACCAATTTGCCTATCACGTCAATCAAGATGATTAATGTCGTCTGACATTTTAGTGATAAATAATAAAAACGGATATTTGGCTGACAACATGATTTTATCTAGGGTGAAGATTTGTGAAATGATTTAAAAAAGTAGCGAACTTTTATAATATTTTTACGAGCTTGTTGTCAATGTGTGTACTAGCGACAAGTTCGTTCATAAATTACAGTTGTTGATATTTGATTATTTATAAATAAACAACCCTGATTTCTGCACATCGAATAGTTTTTCAACTGTTCAAGTGTTTTTGATGATAGAATCAATAGGATTATAAAATGGCGAGACTTAGAGTAGCACATATTATCATTCAGTTTTAGCCAATAAATGAATGTAAATTAGCTTAAACAACATTATAGCTAGCATTGATTTAAGTCCTTCTTCGAGTAGTTCTGGTCTCCGACTATTAATCACTAGCCTCTCACCGTTGTGGGTTCGAATCCCAACCGAGACCAATTTTCACATGTTAGGAAGGTCGGTTGTTTGTACGCCTGGGGGGGGGGGTTCTTCCTCCGCCGTTAAAACTGGAAAAGTTGCCAAATGACTCCCGCTGTTTGTGCGACATTAAACCCCGGTGAAAAAATGTACATAAATTTAAGCCTACATATTTACTCTGTTTGCCATATCTAACATATGTGAACACGTGTGATATACAATGTATTGCACAAAGAATGATAAATTGTTGCACAATTAACTTACCATAAATTGCAGTTAATTTTCACAGTATCATTAAATGTGTAAGGTCGACCATTATAACTGCATGGAGCTGAAAAAGTAAGAAAATTATATAAATTAGTATAATCACGAAGTCGTTATATTTTTTTTATGAGGGCAACATTTTGATAAACAAAATGTGTTCCAACGTTGGTGCGCAGTTATTTTGATTGATCTGTCAATGTTTGAGGTACTATAGTCATAATACTGTTCTTATTTTAAGAATCTGTTCAATGCTATTAACAAAATTGGTAGTAGTACAGAAAATATCACTGCCCAAATATCGTTATTTCTTTGATAGTTACCCTAGATACTTTATTTTATTTTATGACACATTTTGAAATTTTTGTAAAAGTTATTGCCCTTGTTGAACAAATAGAAAAATATTAATACTTAAGATATTACACGGTGTCCTACATTTTTCTTATTAAATTAGATTAGTAATGGGTTTTTGCATCTTTTTACGATGAGTTTTCAATGGAATCGATCTTTATTTTCCTTTACTCTTCGAAAAAATGGATACTCCTATAAACTTCAATGTAAATTATAAGGGACACTTCCTATAAGGATTATCATTGTTTTTGAAAATTAACACGGTATATCATTTTCTATCTTGGAATCTTGTAAAACTTATATAGATGTCTAAAATCTGTCCACTTTATCATTCTTATCTTGAACACTTTGGGTATAAAACCTTAATAATTTTAATGCTATTTATCATTACTTTCATGATGATGAGCAAAGCTTAGTGCATAAAATATTGTTCATGTACATACATGAAGTACATGTAGTTCCACTTTTCATTGATTTTGCATATACATCATGTAAACATATAATAGGCTAAACATGCGTAGTACACAAATAAGGATATAAACAAATTTACAGTGCGACCTCTCGAGAGGGGCCCTTTCTTGAGAGACAACCTCCCTTCAACAACAGCATTTTTTTCCCACTGTACGATTTAACTAGTAATTAAACCTGTCTAAAGCAGCAACCTTTCAACAGCAACACAATTTTGCTTCTCCCAAAGGATGTTGCTTTGGAGAGGTTGCACTGTATAGTTTGTTTTGTAATATATTGAAGTATCGAAGGCGATAAAGATACGAATACTGGTTTCACAGTTTGTTCGAACACGAAATTACGAATGATGTAATAAAGAATTACATTATTTGACAAAACTACCGTATTTGTTCTAGTTAACATACTCAGAAAATCATCTGAAGTATGAACCTAAAATATAAAATTCCTATTACAACCTTTAGAATATGCACCAATAATTTAGCTATTGAAACGGGACGATTTAACGACAATGACCGGCAAAGGCGTTATTGTAATCAATGAAATATTAATATGATCAGAAATCTTTATCACTTCTGATCAATCTTTATCGCAATCTAGATCAATATCTATGGATGGCCTTCAGAGATACGGGCATTAGAACATTATTTTCATGGTTTGTTTATTTGCTCTGGATTTTATGATCATATCAAGACAAATATATTTTTCCTTATCAACGAAATAACAGTTAAATTAGATAATATCACTATTTTTCTTGTAGACTTTGAATTCACGACTATGAGCTATGATTTATATGTATGTCTATAAATATGTATGTATGTATGACGAATAAATAATTCTGTCCTATTCAGTTAAACAAGATTGATTAACAATAATACACATAGTTTACATTACATTTGTACATGTAATAATAAACTTTACAGCCATTGCATGATCATATTTAAGTTTAAACGAATTATCAAGTTTAAAGACATCGGCAAAAACATCTAATGTTTTTATTTGTTCTCGGTCTTTGGAAGTGACGTGACGGGAGGGAGCACTGTATGTACTAACCAGTACTAAATCAACATGCACTCCCTTCCACAAGGAGCCGACAACTTCTCCATATATGGAGGAAAATCGACAATTTTTCTTAGAAGAGTATTACCTCCCGCAACCAGGATTTGAACCCGGATCACCGGATTACAAGTCCAGCGCACTTAACACTGGGCCACGGTCCCGACCCCTACGTTTTTTTCTAAACAACAATGTTGGCATATTTAGGCCCAGTCAACGTCCTAAATTGAAGTTGTAACTTCACCTTACATTGTGAACCGTTGTTAACCATCATTATTAGGAAGGAAGAAAGATAAATATTCGTGTCACGGTGATATTTTTATGATTACGATCATTTGTGCTTTGGTTTCCGTGAGAAAAAAGACAACAACGATTTCGGTTTTGAAATTTTGTTTTTGTAAAATGGAAACAATAAACATAGACTGGGAAGTAGGTCAGTTTAAGCAGATCTAAAATTGATATCATGAAACGTATTATCTGATGATGAGTAGATTTGTGACTGACGTCCAAAGTAAACATCTCGTTGCTTTTTTGTTAATTTCGGACTGTTTTGTCGTACAGTGCTACATATCCAATGCAACACCCTTGGGAGAGAAAAAAATATGTTGTTACTGTAGAGAGGATAAATTAATTGTTAAATCGTAAAGTAGGAAATTCACGCTGTTGGTGAAGGGAGGGTGTTGCTCAAGAGAGGGCCGCTCTGAAGAGGTTGCACAGTTTATCTTGATGAGACAGATATACTTTATAATAAATATTGATAAATGAGATCTCAAAGATTTGTCATTTAAACTAAAACACTCGTTGGTATTTGAATGTAAGACTATTTTTTTTTAAATTTACTATTTTTCTAAATTTATGTATTTTATTGAATTTGTCCTCGTCCAGACTAGAGAAACTCCAAAATGTATTAATGGTTGAACAATATTCGTAAGACAATGAACGCATGTACCATGTCAAATGATGTTTATCGTCGGGAAAAATAGCAAGTGTCCGTTTTTCACGGGTGTCCGTTAACGCAGGTTGAATTGTACTACTAGTACTAGTAATTACTGCGGTGTTTAAAGGCATATTAGGGAACTCTGTGATAAAATGTGCTGATTTTTGAACATGTATAATGAAAGAAAAACTTCCTACACATGACCGAAACACTGTATCAGTTGAAATGTATTGGAATTAACTTCATACGAGAGTTTACTCTGTATGGGAGAAAATTATGTGGGAGAATTGTCTCCGTGTGGGAGATAAAATTGTATGAGATTTACATATGTAACCCTTCCTAGGGGACAGATTCATGTTAAATCCGGTAGTTGCAACATACTACATAAAATATGACAAAAATAGCAGATAATTACGGATTTTGTGCGTGGTTATAAGAACACTGTGAAGGCTGACTGTTCACGGCACTTGATACTCCATTCCCCTCCAGTGAAATAGTTTGTTCAGGTCGGTTCAATCATGCACATGCGTATTTTATGTTTGTTTTTTGTCTTATCACGCGTCGGGTGTTATTTTTTCTTTCTTTAAACATGCGATTGTAAATCAAACACCAGTTTTCAATCATGAATGCATTCGTCATGGCGAAGTCTGTGTAAGATATGTGTTCGCCATATTGTAAGCGGCAACCTTTGAAATTAATGACCCATCATAAACTTCTTACGAATAGAATTTATTTGATATCGTTGTGGTATAAAGTGACAATTTACCACCGATATTTACCTAAACACTTTAAAATAACGCCGACAAAGTGAGGGATAACAATGATTTCCTAACATTCAAAGAAAATTTAAATGAAATGTATAGTGTGCATAACAAGCCATCAAGGACATTGTGTTCCCACTAATAAATATTTGATATTAAAAACTGGTGTCTTTGAAGCATTAATAAATAACAACTGGTTGACAGAATGATTATATTCGGAAATAATCATTGTGAGCTGTGAATGTTATACTAATTATTCTTGTAAAGGGTGAGACCAAAGAGATATATCTGGATAAAATCCTATTGTCATGGCAAAGCCCTGTCCCCAAGGTTATAAAACTTGAGTACAGTCTCCGAGCTCAAATCTCAATTCCATTTTCAAAGTAATATGGTTGAAAATAGGGATGACTAACGTTTATATATTATATACATATTCAGGTCAATTATGCTGTCAGAATAACGTATCAATAATATCATTATTGTCTTATCATAATTAACTCTGAAACATTCAAAAACAAGATATGAGATTTGAGATCGCAGTCCAAACTCAAGTTTTATAACCTCGAACCCGAAGTCTTTGAACATGGGCACGATCATTCAGAAGATAATATGGCTGTGCTTTTAATGTAGTACACCCGTAATAGCGTGTCTGTTCAAAAGTATGTGCCCAATGCTATTCTAAGATGTTAATAAATGTAAATAAGTGGTACTGTCAAATTATTGTCATGTCTTTGAAAGTTACCCAATATTTGTTAATTTATTTAAGGACACATTTAAGAAATTTTATGAGAGTTGTTGCCCTTGTTGAAAAATAGAAAAAAAAACGATTATTTTTTTCGAGATTTGCACGCTAACCTATAGTTTTCTTTGTCAAATTAGTTTCATGCTCTGTTTTGCATACCTTGAATTTTCATTGAAATGTATCTACGAGTATTTTCGCTAATCTTCGAAAATGAAATTAGCGACTCCAATAGACTTCAATTCATATTCAAAAGTATTGTCATTGTTTTAGGAAAATCTCACGGTAGATCATTTTCTATCATAGAAACCTATAAAATTAATAAAGGTTCCCAAAATCTGTCCTCTCCATTTTGAGATATTCTAGAAAATTAAGGTGTAGTACTTTAAGTTGTTCAGCAAGGACTTTTATCTGATACTACCATTTTCATTTATCTACCCTGAAAACAACAAGATAGTACTCTGGAATGTCTTATTTTTTGAAAGCTCAAGAAATGAACCTGTGAACATTTCGCGCATCACAACATATACTTTATTTCAAATTGGTTAAAATATCATTTGTTGTTAATATGTTCTCATTCAGATTTGAATCGCCTTCGCAATTGCTTCATCTGGTCACATACAAATGATAAAATAATATTTTCAAATGCATTCAATTTTCATAGTTAATATTCAAGTAGTGTAATAACATTTGAATTGAAAATATAGCCGAAAAATTGCTGTATTATGGTGATATTATGACATGTCTGTGGTGTGTACTTTTTATCTTATCACTTGTATTTATATAGATCTAGTTTATATAAATGGCTGTTTTGAACATTCGTTCGCAAAATGCTGACTTCAGCAAGTGGGCGAACCAGTGCGATCATTGTTGGTACGAATTTGTATGATCTTGTTTAACGGCTGTAACGTAAAAAGCAAGCGATCAACATAAAAACAAAAAAGGTTTGTTTCCGGATGCATGACCCCCCCCCCAAAAAAATGTGCCGGTAGTTAGGCTTTTTTATTTTATGTTTTTTTTACATATATCGGCAACACTTTATGGGAATATGTGCGCCGTAATACTAATAAGTTGTGAAAATTACTACATAGCACTACGATTCGGACGCTGTAAAAACTTGAGTCGGTTGGTAAAATATTGGGTCAGTCAGGTAACAGTAAACAAATCTCTTTTTAGGCCTAACCAAGAAAAACCGCATGAATATCGTTTAACCATCCTTTAAATTCCGATGACTTGGCTGTTTTAACACAAGAATTTCTGTTTTCAAAAGTTTTTAAGCTTTAGTGTTTTTCCTGCATTTTAAACCAATTAGATGGCTCCAGTTTTCAAGATTTCTCGTCTTTAGTCTATGAAGATAGTTAATTATTCATGAAGAACATTCTTCGCGATTAAGTAATTTGTAATTCACGTGTAAAATGGCAGTGCGCTGGCCTACATTAAGTCTAATTGAACTTATGCGAAGAACCTGGGACGCTACCGGAAGTGTATTTGGGACCAATTGGTACCCTTATGTGAACAACATGACTGTAGTGAAATTTTCTTACTGTACAATAGTGTACATCATACGAAAGTGTGACATTTTTGTTGATAGGTTATATGGTGGATTGCCAAGTATTAATATAAAACTTTCAGTCAATTCAGCATTTTACTATGTTTAGCTTTCATAAGTGTTGATTAACAAGATCCCAGTGTGTGTAATATAATGTCAACAACTGTAGCCATTTGCTGAATCAAATATTCAAAGAGTTTAGTCATTAATTGTTGTCTTGGTTTGAAATATTTTCCGGTGTTAGTTTTCAGTTGTAGCGGTTGATGAAATCTTCCACGATTGGAATTTAGAAAAAAATATAGGTCGAGCAAAAAGGCTTTGCAAGCCTGTTCAATCAATCGACCCGAGGGAGAATGTAAGGAAATAGATAAATTTAAAAATATATGCGAATGTTTAAAATTGCGAAAAAAGTATTTGGTCAAATAAAATAAGTAATAAACTACATGTAGTATCTATTTTTCAAAATTAAAATCTCTTATTGTAAACTATGGTGACAAATCGTGAGAAAGAATGCAAAATATCAGCACTAGCTGCGTGAAATAACAATACAATAAACTTATATTGTTGTGGACGAATATTACGCATAAATGAGCAAGGTTCACATCGAATTATTCTGAATATCAGCTGTACAACTTATCTGTCTGGTAAAACAGTCATGCTGTGATATGTGCTATGCTTAATTCTCGTTAATTAAATTTACATGGAAATCAAGACCTCATGCTGAGTGGACGTAACCACCGTCTCTTTGGTGACACTGCTGTGTTTTACACCGTACAATCACGTGACTAACTAAGTCACCACAATAAATAATCTTCCGCGACTTTGATAACTCGAGTCTTTCATTACATCATATTTTGATGACGGGGGACATAATTATCATTGTGCTATTACACATTAATCTTTGATGTATAAATTCATTTGGTAAAAATGGTGGAAGAAGCAATATTTTGCGCAGTATGAAACATTTTATGACTTAAATATCAGCGGTGAATAATTTATAATTGAAGATGTGTACAGTTAAAAAGAATGGTATGTACAGAGCAACCTCTGCAAAGCAGCACCTTTTTGGGAGAAACAAAATTATGTTGTTGTTGTTGAGAGGTTGTTGCTCTAGAGAGGATAAATAAGTAATTAATTAAATAAAAATTATGCTGCTGTTGAAGGGAAGTTGTTGCTCATGCGAGGGCCGCTCTGGAGAGGTTGCACTGTAAATAATTCATGCCTGATTCTGTAATGTTATTTACCACTTGCGGAATGGTTTTTAAAAATGTAGGAACTCTTTTGATGGTCTGTATGTAATATACAACTTACTTAAGTAACAAAACTCCATATTTTATATGATAAAGTACAGTGGAATGTGTGTTGGTGGGATGATGTTAAGTACGGAGAAGAGATAGTCACAGATGGTAGGTGTAGTGGTTAGGGCGGACTAGTTGTCGCCCCCCGCGTATAATACTTAGCCAGGTTGTCTGGATTAATCTGATAAAAAGGCGCTTGATGAAAAATGTCACAATATGCATGTATTACCGCATTAATGCCTTAATTTGTTATTTAAAATGTGTATGTTATAAAATATCCCCACCCGCGCTGACCAAACAGTTACTGAATAAATCATACAGAAACAATGGTAAATAAAACAAAGCTTAAAACCTTGGTTATAAAACCATGCATAGGCTAGATTTTGTATAGAATATTTTTGTGAATTAAGTAACTGTGGAGCGTAATCCTGGGTAACTTATCAGTGCTTAACATTGATTCTGTGTAACTTATTAGTACAAAACATTGGTCCAGATTAACTTATTAGTACTATATAATGGTCCTTGGTAACTTGTCAGTACTAAGCATTAGTGCGGACAAGCTTGTCAGTACTAATCATTGGTTCCATAAAACGTATCAGTACTAAATATTGGCCCAGAACAATTTGTCATACTAAATATTTGTCCAGAACAATTTATCAGTACTAAATATTGGTTCAGAACAATTTGTCATACTAAATATTTGTCCAGAACAATTTATCAGTACTAATTATTGGTCCAGAACAATTTATCAGTACTAAATATTGGTCCAGAACAATTTATCAGTACTAAATATTGGTCCAGAACAATTCATCAGTACTAAATATTGGTCCAGAACAATTCATCAGTACTAAATATTGGTCCAGAACAATTTATCAGTACAAAACATTGGTCCAAAGTAGCTTATCAGAACTAAATATTGGTCCGGAGTAACTTATGTACCGAACATTGATAATTCAAATATAAATCATGATTTGGACCGAACGAATTCAATTTTGACTGCCACATGTTACCATCAAAAGTACAATCTAGCGCGTATCGAACATTATAACAGCTACAACAATCAGTTATATTTGTTATTTTAATCATAAAAATTGACCAAAACTCCTGAAATAAAAAAGATCAAGTCAGCAAAATCATGTGACAAATCATTTTGCATACGTTGTCCTTTTTTCCCCTTAGTGTCAAATTCACTACCGCTTAATTGCATATGTTAATGTTACAGTATACGGTCATTGGTATCAAGTATGATGTACGGATTTTAAAATATGGGCACCACATGTTACGATGAATTAATTATCATGGTTACATGGTTTTCTGAAGTAGTGGACATCGTAAAATGGTCATTTTATGAAATTTAAACCAATTCTTCGGTCAATGGTGACGTGGATAAAGATGTTTTGGTGTTAGATAAACAACTGGACACTGGATTGACTAGATGTCCACTTAATTATACTGACGTGTCGGAAAATCCTTCCCATGCCTTGGTATCAGCTTACAACAGTAGTATTGTACTCCTATAATCAGTTTGAGTTTTGTCAGACACATTTTAACCTACATGAGTGAAAGTTGAAAACTTTCAAAAACCGGAAATCTTAACCTCGGTGCCGCCGAAGCAATAAACCCCATAGGGTCCGGACCTGGGAAAACCGGAAGTTCCGGAAAATTCCGGAAAACGTTTGACCTTGTAACCATTTACTGGATATGAAATAAAATATTTATTCGTTTGATCGTTATCGTATAATATTATGATGTACATGATACTGTTATGCTTATGTTCTGCAACGTGTTTGGACAATAATTAATTGATTATACAAGTACAATGTAGTTATTTTATGCAGTAATGAAACAGAAAAAAACATTTATTTAGAAAAATATTTCATTTATACGAGTTGAAAAAAGAAATTTCTAAGAATCCGAGATTACGTACAACATTTAGCGAAAGCACTTGGAAAGTTTATCTAATATCGTATAGCACGCTTTGTCCCTCCCAGAAACACGATAAAATGTTCTCATGTTGACTGGCAGAGCAAGGACTGGTTTCAGTGAACGAAATCTGATTGTTGTGTATATAGCAATGTACTAATCATTCTGTTACTATGACATGCATGCTGATAAGCCACACCTACCGTGTGTACTAACTTGTATTACAAATGTTCAACACGTAATATTAAAATAGCCATAATGTATAAAGGTGTTCCTTATTACATGAATTCAAACACAACAATATTGATTATGGAGCCGAAGTCAGTCGACTATATGAACATGTATGACACACCCCAGACAGGAGTTTACATTGGCACATATATACAACTAACAATTATACGGACTCTCATCAAGCATGAACGTAATATCGAAACAATGTGTTTTATATAATATACATGATTAGTCCTGAAAACACAATAACCGTACTAAAACTCGCGAAAACTGCTGACAATCAAGTATTCTAGCTTTTCATAACTCTGTGAATGATTTTACGCTCTTATTACAAAGGAAATGATTTTGTCATTTGATTCAATGATTTATTACACCATAAACAGTAAAAATTAACTACATGTACTCAAATGATTTAAAATGTGAAAAACTCCAGACATATGACGCGTGCGATAGTGTTCTGTAATATATTTGTGAACTCTAAAACATGTTGTTTCTTATAATTTTTATATAAGTCATATATAATCAGGGTCGTATTCATCGAGCTCCCAAAGGAAAAATATCCCTTAGGGATTTGAGAATGTCTCTTTTTGCACCGGGTTTAACGCCGTTTTTCAACATTTTATCAGTTTTATACGTCGACCGGTTCACCAAACCAGTTTTCCTGGACTGTATACTAACCAGTACTAACTTACCCTTCCACAAAGAGCTGGCAACTTCTCCACATAAGGAGGAAAATCGACATTTTTGTTAAATTTTCTTAGAAGGGTATGATCGGTCGAGACCGGGATTAGAACCTGGATCGCCGGATTACAAGTCCAGCACACTAATCACTGGACCAGAGTCTTTACTTAAAATATCAAGATCTTCACAAATACGGCCCCAAATTAACAACCCAAGTTATGTCCTACTCGATCAAAGATGATACTGCTGACTATAGATACTAGCCACGGGTGATTTACTATTACATCAAATATAAGGGCATATAAATTAAGTCTTCATCTTGTTATCAATCAGGTATCATGTTAGATACCTGTTTAGTACAATGATTTCTAACGTCTAAGATAACATATTTTGTATCGTTCTACTCCGAGAATAAATATCAAGTGTACTTAAAGATAACAAATGAAAGATTTAGCAAAAATTGACAAACATACTTAAAGATAATCAGACCAATTGAAAAGAGTTATTGAAGAGGTAAAAGAGACACACTGTTAGCACAGTAACCTAAATTGTCTCCAGTACTGATTACTGTCATAATCGCTCTTGTATCACAATGACATATTATAGTCATATTGGGACAGTCTAAAGCGATAATAAATTCAAATAAGTCACGCCTTATATTTAAATAATTTCACTGTCACGAATACATCGCAAATGATGTGAGTTCACAGCTATGGTCATCACTTTTGACATCGTGATGCAGGCAACACCATCTAGTTATTCAGTATGTTACACTATTGCTGTAAATGACGATTAGTTACAGGGTGATTAAGGTTATCTACAAAAATGTCGCAAAATATTGTACACAGGTTACACGTTTTAATTACGTTAATAATGTTTAAATTTATGGTGGACATCAAACTGGTATTTAACGATTCGTGTTATTTTTTATCTTAGTTTTGCACCAATTTTCTTCATTTTACGATACATTTATCGTCATGGTGACGGCACAGACTGTGTTGCGGTGTTTACATGAGAGAAGGGGTCGTAAGAAATATGTCCAATGGGGTAATCGTAATGTCACAAGCGTAGTTTATATTGAAATCAATACAAGTTCTTCTTTGTCAATATACCGAAAATAGCAAAAATACACTATTACATATAACAATACGCTTAACCAGTTTTCCTGGACTGCATACTAACCAGTACTAACTTACCCTTCCACAAGGAGCCGGCAACTTCTCCACATATAGAGGAAAATCGACATTTTTGTCCACCGGGATTTGAACCCAGAGCACACTAACAACTGGACCACGGTCGCGGCCATACACCCTACTCTAAAAATACATTTCTACATCTCACAGTATTCTTTTAGCACTAATAGTGCTCTTTTATTTTACAATTGCCCCTTTTTCTCTTACCCTCACCCTTTTCTCTAAAAAGTCGCACATTTCTCTACCAATACAATAACATATCTTAATAATTATAATATATTTTTTACCACATGATAATACGGAGAGTATTAAGTATTATTTATATAACATCACCTTATAAATTAAACATAGTGACAGAAATGTTTGATAAACCCAGACTTAAAATGCTGTAACGTCACAAAAATAACTTTTAACTCATGAAGAAGACTAGTAAAGACAATCTGAAAGCTATTTGTACAGATTCAAACTGTTTTATTATAAATAGACGTATTGTTAACACAGAAGACACCGTAATGAGTTTAAAAGCACTGATAGCGTTTATTAAACACTTGAACTTTTTATCCTGAATAAAGTGTTCCTTTGCCTCGCAATAACCAACATGTCACACATAGTTCAAGTTTGTCCGGATTAGACTCGGGAAACCATAGAGGAGACGACCACACACTGGTGCTGGACGCTTCAACAAATAATCAAACTGATGTTAGCGACACAATGTCTTTTCATGTATAATCACCCAGACTACAACTAAGGCAACTCCATCTAGCGATAACTTTATATCAAAATTATTTATGCGGAAGCGATGACATAGATAATTAGGGACTCGTTATATTAATATCAGCTCGAGACTTTTGATGTATCCATGTTCCATGAAAGGAAAGAGCTAAGATATGAGAAATGGAAGGAAAGCTCATGCTTATCTACATTGTTGTATCGACAAATCCCGCATGACTCTTAATTTGGGGTTCGCCTTGATGGCTCAGCTGTTACAGCGTATGAATGTGGTTCGAGAGATCGTAGGTTCGAGTGATTAACTCAATTCAAATGAACAAAGTACACATAGACATTGTTAATATGGCTATACATAAAAGAAATCAGGTGTTTTTTTATTGAAACTAATTGAATATGGTGTATATTTATTACATTCTCTCATGCTATATGTAGTTGCGCATTCATGAATGAGTCTGCAAAACCTTTTTGTTGTTAATGCCTAGTAATTATCATAACTTTATCTTAGTTCAGTGTTTATATTGTATATTTGGTCATATTACGTCACGTGATCAAACAATGACTATAACTTGTACTCAACAGTTTTATCAATGACGCTGATTAAGCAAATTACTTTATTGCCTATTTATGCTAATATATGGACAACAAAACGCTTGTTTCCATTCGCACGGTTAGTTTTAGGGATAGTTAAGGCTCGAGAAAGTTTCCCTTCCTGTTAGTGAATCTACTAACTTAGAATAACGTGTCTGGTGTAATAATCAAAACACCGTATCTCATACGAGCGCAGAGACGCGAGAACCGAATAAAGCAGAATAGAACAGACACTTATTTTTTACACGTAGTATAAAACGCAAGTAAATATCTACGTCGATCAAGTATGCATTTATTTATATGTAATTGTGATATGAATAGAGTGTATATGTACATTTAATTGTATACTAATATATGTCACAAAATGTCAATATGGAACATTAAATATTAGTATAAATATGATCCACCTTTACAAATACTTTTGTATCAGCCCTAGTAATTTCCATTGTTTTTAATTTCGTTTGAAAATAATGTAAAAAACTAGTTCAAATGTGTGCATTAAAAGGAGTTCTAACGTCATCCGCCCCTTTTCCTGACCTAGATTAACAAATACTGCATTTGATATATTTGATAAAATGTCAAAATTGTTGGCGTGAATATCTGGTTTACGGGGTAGTTATTATCTAAATCGATTTTTGCATTACAGTTCTGAAATATTTCGTAATATTTGTAAAAACCTCATTGAGTGCACGCAATATTTGGTTACAAGTATTGTAGACCGATGTAGATTTATGATCTGTCTATGAACAAGGACAAACATGCATTATGAGCCGAGACAGTATCATTCTGTGAAACAAGACATACATTCACACCATGCCAAAATGTTCGCGTGTTTTAGTAGTGTCTATTACGACTTTAAGAGTCTAATTTGCTGTATAAACTTTTCAGCGCACATACATGGCCTACTATTTTGTCTTCCGCTGTATATAATGCCCCAGTTCGACTGAGTCGCTAAACTTATAGACAAGTCATATCTGGTTGATATATTCAATGACAATTTTCTGAACTAACGGTATAAGGACCTAAAATTGTCGCGACATAATTTTTTTTTTTTGCTTTGTTTGTTTTTATAGATATAATTTTTCAGTTATACACTGCGACCGGTTCACCTAACTAGTTCTCCTGGATTGTATACTAACCTGTACTAACTTACCCTTCCACAAATAGCCGGTAACTTCTCCTCATATATCATATTTGTAAAATTTTCATAGAAGGGTATGACCTGCCGCGACCGGGCTTTGTGCCCGGATCTCCGGGTTACAAGTCCAGCGCATTAACCACTGGACAATGGTTGCGGCCTCATAAATGAGGAGAATCTACCTCGATGTACATATTTCTTAGATTGGACGTTGGGTATATTGAGAAATAAGCAGTTATCAGTTTATATGAAATTAATCATTAAAATATAAGTTAATTATACACATTTATTCACCATTGACCTGGTCTTGAGGAGCCGATTGCAAAAAACAAAACATGTCGATGTTAATTACATAAGAATGTGTGAGACAACGTACGGGATGAATACTGTTCTCATGTAAATAAAGCAAAACAAGGTCACCATAAAATCTTTAAAGGTCATAGTTCGTACGAAATGTTTGATTGTAAAAGTGTCTAAAGATAGTTAATTAAATGATAAATATGGTGATTTCACAAACAAACATTTGAACACTTTAGTCATCAAGCATTGTACTGGAAGTATGGAACGCCACGGTTATCTCGCTAGAGTCCATTCCTCCATAATTTCATACTACAGTAAAACTTCACATAACAACCACCTCAATAATACGACCACCTCATTATTACGACCACTCATTTTTGACTGGCTTTTAATAATTCCTAAATCATTTAACTCGATAATGAGACCACCTCATTATTAGGACCGAGTCCTGAGGGTATAATTTTGTATAATTCAGAACGTATGCAACAATCATTCGGCACATTTCGACTGATTCCGTCATAACTCGGCAGTTCTCGGTAAGCCGACATTGGAACTACTTGAAATTTCCCGGATGTAAAACTGACACTAACCGATTTTGGTTGAATACTGTGTACTGTAGAAAGCAGAAGATTTCATTGCTTAAACGACAATTCTGCAATGAAAACGCTATCTTACAGTCTTCGACAGACCGGTACCCCTCGACAAACGTCATTTAAAGATCTTAGTTGTCTAGCGGAAATACTTCCTTAGCAGTAAATCGGCAGTCTCATCAAAAATGTAAAACATAGAAGCAAATCAAGCCATCAAGTACATAAGCGGATAGATGGAGGTACGGAGCCGGCCGAGGTGTTCCGAATGACACAACAACATCATGTTTTGCAGTTTTGGCTAACATATTTGTATATCTTATGTAAGCATATTTGGTTGTTATGATATTTGGAAACACCCATTCGTTGTGTGCATTTATTGTACAACAGGCGTTATTTAATTTGTTAACATATATTTTGTCAAGTGTTTTATTCTCTCGTTCATACAGTTGTTCTTTGCTTGTTCTTATAACATTCTTCTTAATGTAAAGTAGTTATGGGTATGTACAATATGATACATTGTTCTAGAGGTCAACGAGACATTGTTTCTGCGCTTAATGAAGAAAAACCACTACAAAGAAGCCACCATTGCATGAGATATACAATAATAATATACAGTGCAACCTCTCCAGAGCGGCCCTCTCTTGAGCAACAAATTTCCTTCAACAATAGCATGACTTTTCCTTCTCCCAAATGGTGTTGCTTTGGAGAGGTTGCACTGCAATGATAGATATTTCCAAGAATCTGACATTAAATTTTCCCATTTACAGATTTCCTACAATCTCTGCTTACAATAACTTATAGTTTAAATGTCAAGCGAGTACATCTGGTGGTTAACAGTTATGAAAAACAGTATGAAACGTTACTTAATAAGATTTGCCTCGATACATTTTGAACTACACACTTTAATGCAAGGTTGTGTATCAGCCTAAGACCGCGGGAAACCAACTATTCTGTATTGGTATGTTCCAGTAAGTCGTCGTCGTCATCATCATCATCATCATCATTATCGTAACCGCAACAACAATAGCCACAACAACGACTAAAGCAACTACAGTAATGGCAACAACTACAGCAACAGCAACTACAACAACAACAACTTTTTAATACAACAACAAATTTGAAAGTTAAATCGTACAGTGGGGAAAATTATGCTGTTGTTGAAGAGAAGTTGTTGCTCAAGAGAGTGCCGCTCTTGAGAGGTTGCACTGTAATATTATTTTAATAAAGAGACTCATAAGATTGATAAAAATAGAATACCCTTATTTTTGCACGCGGCCCAATGTTTGCAATGTCAGTTATTGCATTACCCAGAATTATCATTAATTTTGTGGCTGATAGAAAATCTTTGTTTTTTCGTAAATAGTGGGAAATTGGTGACAAAATCATTAAAATTGCGTATGAATAAATGTACGACCACCAAATTAGAGATTCAATACACAAAAACTTTAATCATTGCGCCATCTTTACAACTTAATCGGCGCGCCATCTTCACAACTTAATCATTGCAACATCTTTACAACTTGCGAAGCAATTAGCCAAGGTAAAAATAAATGTATAATGTTGACAATAGTTCTACTGTTACAATAATGAAGCACTGTCGACATGTTTACGAAGTTGTTAATACAGAGACATAGTTTGTATATACTTTGTAAATAACTGTATTTAAGCTTATTAAACTCTACTATTTGAGATAGTGCACAAATAAGACTATTAAAGATCAACATGTCATGAAACAGTTCTTGTTTATATAAGACGTACTTATGCCATTGACCCTGGTTAAACAAGCATATATAGTCAAAGTAATATAAAGCCCATTTGGTAACGTAAATTGTACCTAACGTAATTGGTAACGTACACTCCGCCCATTCTTTAAGCGCTTAATATCAATTTCATTATTAAATCTAAGATGATGAAAATTATCCAGCAGTATTTAAATACAATGTTTGCTTCAGTACAATGCTATCTGTAGTTGTATTTTGTCCTCTGTTCACGGCATTATTGTTCTGTTCTATCGCTGGTCTTCATACGATTAGTTTATTCAGTACTGTGTTCTTGTTAAAATAAGCTGACATGTGTGAACAAATTAGATGATTAAACAAATAGTTTTGACATTTGAACAGTTCATATTACATAGAAGACATTCAGTAACGTAGATGTCTATACTTTATTATCATCTGTTTAAGCTAGAATTATCTCATGTCACGAAATTTTGAGTTCTATATGGTTTACTAAGTGAAAGTAACGATTTTAACCTCCTGTTTACACTGAGGTACTTGACAAATTTGATCATTTAAAATTATTTGTAATATTTCTGACATGTGATTTGGATCGCATATTTATGTGGTCCAACTAATGGCCCTTCCTGATTCATTTATGAAATCGGCCACCCGAAAGCCGAATAAGTAGGGCCAATATTTATGGGGACGTAGACAGGTGGTTACGGTCTCTGGCTATCAATTACTCGCCCTTCACAGCTTGAAGAATCTGTCTAGCTTGCATATGGAAGGTCGGCAGTTCTACCCAGGCCTAAGCCAGGGATCTTCCTCCACCGTTAAAGCTGAAAATGTTGCCAAATGACCTCGGCTGTTATAAAAATCCCGTGAAAAATTGTATATTTACGTCGATCATCTGATACTTCGACAATACTGATTCAATGTTCCAATTTGCAATATTTTATGATCGGAAAGCTGCTTGTCATCTGGATAATATTAGAATGTTACCAACGACATCTACAATTCCGACTATTAACTTTAACCAGATTATATTCTAGAACGATGATTTTGAAGTCAATTTAACTAATTCAAAAAGTTTAGAACCTTCACTCCACGTTTGCGTCAAACGTTTGATATATTCATACATTATTCAGCATTTTGTTAATATCTTTTCCACAATATCGCTTTAAGTAGATATCGTTTTATGTGACATTAAAATTGTATGAATATTTCTATTAGATAAATCACAATTACACGGTTATCTTCAATGATACCCAAAAGGCCAAACAAAGATTTTAACTGTCTGACTTTACTGTAATCTGAATGTACGGCTGACATTTGAATATATCCTCTTTCAATTACATGAACTGCATGATATAATAGATTACGCACAATCTGCGAATGTGGTTTAATGAGACAGATATGTTCTCTTTTCAATAAGCGTGTATTATTTCCCCACCTTTTTGTACATTTTAATGTTAACTATGCGCTCATTTGAATCTATTTACTATAGAAATATTAGTGAACTGAGGTTAAAAAACTGCTTTAATACTATTATTATGCTAAATTCGAAATAAAGTTGACCATTTGGCTAAACAAGATGAACAGTATATGGCATGGATGAAAAATGGTGTGAAAATCAAAACTTTGGGTTAATACGTGTACACTGTCAATATGGGCACAGTGTAAAAATGAACACAATGGTATGGTGGGAACAGTGTTAAAATGAAGGTTGTGTCAATATGGACACAGTGTAGATATGAGCCGTCATGCTGACATAGTGTTAGATAAACACAGTGTTAATATGGACACAGTGTTAGTGTTTGCGCTGTAAACATTAATAAACACACGGATTCTGTGGCTGACTTACTGCTGCTGTCAACCTATTGTGTGAATACAGTTGCAGATATGCTGGTACCTATTGTAGGGTGCACTGTCCATAACGTAATATAATACTCGATGAGTGTTAAGCTACGTAACATGTCTGTAAATCGTCCCAAAACATGACAATGTTTGTTAACAAATTTCATAACTAGGCGTTAAAGTATTTAACACGTATTTTATTTGCATTTACAATTTGATGTCGGTTGTACACGTGATAAGACATGAATGATTTGTTTGCGTTATGTTTAGAGAATGATAATATTTCATACTTGAACATACGGAGTATCGTGTCCTCTGTTGTCACCGTGCAGAATGTGATAGATGTTTGAGAGAAGCTGTTGACACAACGATTAACTTTTTAAACAGAAAATAAAATGCTACCGTCAAACCTAGATATTGAGACCGAAAAATCGGCCGTAATAATGAGGTAGTTTCATTGTCAAGTTGAATTAAAGGGGAGTTATTAGGAATCGGTCGAAAATAAGTGGTCGTTATAACCTTGGACTCAGAGCTCATGTAACTCAACTTAGGCCTAAAAAGGTTTGTTTCCGGTTACCCGACCGACCCAATATTTACTTGCCGAATCATAAGTTTTTGCGGCGTCCAAATCGTAGCGTTATATAGCCCATACAGTGTTGCCAATTCTTACAAAAAAAAAAAAAAAAAAAAAAAAATAGATAAAAAATCGCTATCTACCGACCCATAATTTTTTTAGACATGTAACACACCTTTTTTAGGCCTTATGTACACTGGATATAATTATAGACGTACCTTGTTTTTATTCTGCCCTGATTATTATGAAGATATATGTGTGTACATATAAATTATGATGTTTGTTAGTGTATGTCTTGTATATCAAAAGAGGAGTGCTTGGTGTGTCGATTTTATCTTGATACATCTTGAAACATCTTGATACATGACATAATTACAGAGACGTTGACATAAACGGCTTTATAAAACTTTATATTAAATCATGTGACTTAGGTCATATCTTAATTGTCTCTTTTAAATACACATTTTCCTCCGTTTAGACTTATATATACAGTCTAACCTGTGTTTGCGGCCACCCTCCGAATAAAGACCACCCTGTGAATAAAAGCTATTCTTTGAAAAGCCATCATTGATCATTTAGAATAAGATGACCTCCGAATAAAGTCTTCCTGTCTATAAAGGCCCCATTTTGTCTTTTCCATAGGGTGGCCTTTGTTTACAGGTTTGACTGTATTTACTTTCATACGCGTAACAATATTAAAGTCATCTTTGAAAGGAATAGTTTGAGTAGAACAATGGTTCTATTTTGTTCGGACGAATGCAGCCTAAATCAGTTAGATGTTATCTAGTTGTTTTATGTTAAACAGAGTTTCATTTTTTCAGATCGAGGAGAGCATAACAATTAATATGGCGAACTTTATAATGTATGTAGTACTGTGTCAAACATGGAATGTGTTATTTGTTTGATTCAATACAGTATAGCTGTTTTCTCGGCGTCCGTGGCTTTCAAATGATCCAAAAACACGCAAAATGAATTTCATCCCAGTATGCTTATTTAAGATTTGTTTTCAAACCGGAAGTTTAGTATCTATAATAAGACATTTGACAGAAAGTTCGGAATACTTCGGATTTCCTCATGCTGATTAACAAATTAGGTCCATTTTTGTGACAAGACTATGTCGGTATGAATGGATTAACTGACTAATTATGGAGAATCTTCGTACCAGTAAAATATATCAGTAAGAAAACCATTGTGCAGTTTCAATGTCTGCTGCAATTTTGAGATGAAAGCGACTTCATGCAGGGACAACAGGAACGAATATGTGAGTTCACATCGTATACAACATCACGATAAAATGATATTGTGGTCTTCTAAATAAGTCACTATTTAATTCATTATAACGTGACTTGAAACAATCTTCAATGTACGCGAATAATGCTCCAGTGAAATCTCTCTAGAGCGGCCCTCTCTTAAGCAACAACCCCCATTTAACAACAGCAACATCAATTTTTCCCACTGTATGATTTAATTATTAATCTAACCTTTTTAGAGCAACGACCTCTCAACAAAAAAAACGACATAATTTTTTCTCCCAAAGGTTGTTACTTTGGAGAGGTTGTACTGTACTATCTACAAAGATGAATGAAATCTGTTACAAGAAATGAATCTCATTCTTAATTGTGGCTACACGCGCATTTAACACTATAGTGTATTCACACTTAAAACAGTATTCTGGTGTTTCCATCTTGGCGACATCAGTAATTTTAACGAGGCATAAATTTACATCCAGTTAAGATTAAATATTTTAGCGTTTTTTTTTTGTAATTTCAATTTCAATAAACGTATCATAAATGTCCACATTTTATTTGGGTTTTGACACCTAATTTACGTTATCACGGGGACATTAAGTGTTTATTAAATGATAAAGAATTAAATTCAAACATGTTGTCTTTAGTGGCGGTATGTATAATTTGATGAAGACGTTTTTATAAGGTAACTTGTCATATGAACTGTAGAGTATATTATACTACTAGTGTTGATGGGTCAAGACAATTTAAACCGTCGGTAACATATAAATACGACATGCAGTGCGACCTCTCCAAAGCAACACCCTTTGGGAGAAGCAAAATTATGTTGTTGTTGTTGTTGTTGAGAAGTTGTTGCTCTAGAGAGGTTAATAGTTAATAATACAGTGGGAAAATATGCTGTTGTTGGAGGGAAGTTGTTGCTCAAGAGTGCGCCGCTCTGGACAGGTTGCACTGTAATTATGAAAGATAGTCTAAGTACTTTGGTCTTGATACAAAGTGAGTATCAGACCTTTAAGTCTAGTTATAAGATACCCTATGTTAAATATTAGTTTAATAGAATTACTAAACACACAGTAAATATTATGCAATTAAAATATGATAACACGCAAAGGCTGATTTTAGGAAATATGTCAATTCATTATCAGGCGGTTTAACTATTTTTCTTGAGAAAAAATCAGGAAAATCCTCCGGCAGTTTGAACAGAGAATGTCATAATTCACATATTACATGCTTAGTATAAGTATGGCCGAGATTTGAGAATTTTTGGTTTGCTATTTTCACGCAATACTTGTCGGTGAAGGAACTCAATGAAAAATAATTTATTTAAGAATAGCAATGGTATATTATCATTGTGAATAATGATATAAAATATTTGATAACTTACTTTTAATGGTTTGTGGAGTGGTTTGGGGCTGTCCCCTACAGAACGATATAAAATCCGGGCAACAATCGCTTCTTTCCCGGTCACAGAATTCATCACAATAACACAGAGTGCCGAGGATTGGAACGGAGCACTGATCGATCCTTCCGGGACAACAACCCCCGCGTCTCGTGGCACAGTAGGGGCCAGCTATATCCGGTCCCCATTCTATGTAACGTTTTGACCTCCTAAGTAATCGTGTGTCCCGGCGAGCACATATTTGTGGTATGATCAAGCAATATACCAACAGTGTAAAAAATCCAAGTTTTAACGAAAATTTTAACATAATTACTGGACTTAATGAAAGCAAAACAAAATAAAGGAAACACTATACTAGCGTAATATATCCAAAGAAATTATGCACGAAATGTTACATAGTTACACTATCACCTAAGAATTGATTAATAACACCACTTCAGATTAGCTAGAAGAAATAAAGACAATTGACACTATCCTATGTATCACGGTATCACGTCGTAATGTTTCATAGATAATATAACAATGTCTGTTTAACGTTCAATGTATAAAATAAAGCTAGGTTTAATACTCTATTACTTTATACACATAAACTATAATTGATGTTCAGTTCAGTATTTTATCAACAATGTTATAAACGTTTTATTTCGTGTCACCCTTACACTTTAATACCGCAGATTTAAAACGAAAGTTGTAGTTGCGCTGATACCGACAAACTACCAAATCATGTCCCGCTCTTATTCGCGCAAGTAAACCGTGTTTAAACGACTGTAAGTAAATGATGGCGAACCAGACTGATAAAATTGTATTTATAACCAAGTATACCAGCAACTTGTGAAGTGTAAGGTAACAATTATGATGCCCCGGTGTTATCTTACATGATTAATCGTAACTAGATTTAAATCAGTTTTATAGACCTACATTGAAAGTTCAGGATCAAAATTGCGACTAATATTCTGTACTTGTCGCACAATGCAAGGGCGTACCGCCTATTACGCACGTTACGCACGTGCGTATAAACATTCCGCGACCCAAGTTGTAAAACCAAAATTTCGACGAGTTTTCTCTTCGTGCCTCACTGTGCGTATAAACATTTCATTCCTGTCTACGCCTATGCAATCTATGAACACAACTTGTGTGAGCGTGATTGAGTGACCACTCCACACTTAGATTCTGTGATAATTCAACCTTTTTTACACTCATTTTCAAAAGAAAGTGTCATTATTCATATTAAGCATCTAATCAATGTTATGAACAATACCCGACTGACAACACCAATCAACACATACTAGGTATGAACACTTATGTGGTTTATTGTAGAATGGTATAATATTTCATTGATGTATTATAAATAATACGATTCATGTAATGTTTAATCTTGGTACATAGTTTTTGTGCATTACACTTTGTAAAATTCTTAGAAATGACTTCTGTGACTAATTACTAAAGTTTCTGTAGCCGTGACCGTGGTCCAGTGGTTAGTGCGCAATACTTGCGCTGTACATCAGGGTTCAAATCCTGGTCGCGGTAGGTCATACCCTTCTAAGAAATTTTGACAAAAATATCGAGAAGTCGACGGCTCCTTATGGAAGGGTAAGCTAGTACTGGTTAGTATACAGTCCTGGAAAACTGGTTAGGTGAACCGGCCGCTGTATATAACTGAAAAATTGTTGAAAAACGGCGTTAAACCTAAGTGACAATGTCACATAAACAAATTAAAGTTAATGTAATAAATAAATGGTTACGAATATGAAAAGTTATACGATTCATCCATTGCAACAAAAACAAATATATTATATACGTGCTAACTCAGTCACCGTTAATATTTTCACTTACATATATTAATTAAAGTAATTTTGAACCTGCTATAGGTGTTGATAAGATGTCAACGAAACCAATTGTTATCACTTTGTGTAAATTGTTAATATTAAACACTGCTGTAAAATGGAACCCTGTTAATGCACTTGATTCGCACTTCAAAGTTTGACAATACAGTAAAACTTCTCTATTACGAGCATCGATAACACGAACACACGAATTATCTCTAGGAGTTTTTTATAATCCGGTCAATTGGTCTTATATAATTTTCAACCAACAAATACCTCGTTATTACGAGCACCACATTTATCTCGAGCAGTTAGTCTGTTCCGATGACTCCTCGAAATAACGAGGTTTTACTGTAATATAATCATCAAGAGTGGCCTTTGTGCACAGATTTGACTGTACTTCGTGTTATTCTTCGATATTACTACCTCAAAATGACTTAATATTAATGCTGTTCTATTTTTGCATAAAGATGATTTTAATATCGACTATATTATTATAATATAACAATTATCATGATATTGCTATTATAATCATTGCATTTTTATCATAAGAATATCATTATTATTATATTTTTATCATATTATTATCATACCATTATTATTGTTAATCATATTATCATTTCATTTTAGTTCGACTGTAATTCTCATAACCATATGATTATCCTAATATCATTATGATAATTATTAGTTTTCTTATCATATGATTATAATCATTATCATATTGGAAGTGTAGAATTATGTACCACGGCCACCTCTTAAAACCTAAATTTGAACTTTGTTGTTTTTGTTCGCATTTATTTCTTATAGCTGATAGTTTTTGTATTCAAAAGTATGTTATATGAAATCATCGAATCATATAGATGATAAAACCTCACATAGCGACCACCTAAATATCACGACCACCTTGTTATAACGGCCACTTATTTTCGGACCGGCCATCCATTACTCATTTATAATTCAACTTGATAATGAAACCACCTCATTATTACGATCTCAATATTTCGGGTCTCAATATTGAGGTTTTATGGTACGTAAGTATAGAAGTAAGATGTCCGCACATAGTGAGCATGTGTGCTATACTGAAGTGATGTACTTGTTTATCCCAGAATGACTACAGCTCATAGATTTGTTAATTTGGGAGACATGGTCCAGCGGTTAGTGCGCTGGATTTGTAATTCGACGATCCGGGTTCAAATCCCGGTCGCGGCAGGTTATACCCTTCTATGAAAATTTAACAAAAATGTCGATCTTCCTCCATATGTGGAGAAGTTGCCGGCTCCTTGAGGGAGGGCAATTTAGTATTGGTTAGCATACAGTCCAGGAAAACTGGTTTGGTGAACCGGTCGCCGTATAAAACTAAGAAAATTGTTGAAAAACGGCATTAAACCCGCTGACAGTGTTACATAAAAATAAAAAAAACAGGCTTTAATGGCAGTTCAAAGCGACATAGGTTAGGTTGACCGATTTCATACTCAACTTAAACACAATTATTCACGACATGATGCAAAACAAGAATGCGAAGAAAGACGAACACATTTCAAAATCGTGAGGATTGTGACAAAAGTTATCTGCCCTTTGAACATATCTCTTAATATAATATGTTATCATAATTACATTAATTGTCATCATATACATGTACATTTGTATATATGCCCAACGTTCAAAGCACATATACAAATCATAAACTTCACATATACGATTTTAGTATAGTTTCATTAAAATACATTTTCAGAAATAATATCAGCGAACTCCACTCATATCATCATTAAATGAATTAATATAAGCATGTAATTATATGGACACACCTAAACATGAATCATTCGCAAGACTTATTTTAAATGAACGAATCTTTGAAATTAATTAATTTGATTAATAAATCAATCGTTTATTTACTTATCATCACATAGGACAGTAAGTTCATAAAATGAACAAACGGACGGACGGACGGGCGAATAAATCCAAAGACAAAATTCCGATATTTTGATTACGATTAAAAGTTATAAACACACAACAATTAATAGATTTAGTAAAAGTCCCTATATTCGTACATATGCTATTATATTGATACTATATACAAGTCATGATGATATAAATATGTACATTGAATATGCTGATACAATCCAATTTAATGACTACAGCTTGCTAGAACAGTAAACCTCACATTGACAACACCTCAATATTACGACCATCTTGTTATAACGACCACTTCTTTCGGACCGGCTTTCAATAACTTCCCTATAATTCAACATGATAATGAGACCATCTCATTATATATAGGAATGAAAAGAAAAGAAATTGTGTTCTTTGATACCATCTACAATGTTGAAAGTACGACCGATGTTGTTTTATTTTCTTATCTGTATGAAATTCCTGACGATATACATAACTAGATCATAAAAACGAGTCCTTGATATTTACAATAGACCACAGTGCAAAAAATGAAGCATCTTTAAAAACAAAAACTACAAAAAGTAGTTCTGCAAATAATTGCATTGTATCTTCCTTGAATAACCGAACGGCATGCTGTACGTATTATTTTGAAAAATAATACATCTATATAAAATGGTTAATGTACTAAAATATTAATATATTATTAAAAGCATATATCAATAAAATTAAATTATTATTATTATACTAAAAATCGACAACTTTGCGGATTAATGTATGAATACGGAATTACAATTCTGAAAGCAAATATGTAAAACCGGGAACCCCGGCATGCACGTTTGGACTAAATGGTTATTTTATTCTGTTGACGAGTATTACACATTAAACACTTGCAGACCCACGTTAAGTTGGCGCGGCCTTAATTTTTCCAAGCTTGTAGATTTCATCAAATAGAAAGAAGGATTTCTTCTCAATCATTAACACGTCATTTTCCGCGCTAATGAAATTATCCAATAGAATGAGGAATTTCTACGGAGTCATCAATTCGCCATGCCAAGAAATACAGGTCAAAACCGATATTAGACAGCTACGCCAAAAAAATACAAACAGTTCTGTACACATTTGATTAATTATAACAGTAATTGTTTTCACGTGGAAGAAATAAATGAATTGACGAAATATAATACACAATACGAAAAAAGTTTTAAATGATCGCTACGAAATGGATATATGGAGATTAAATGCATTCTATACACAAATATCAATCCTGTCAACAATGACTACTCAACAAAGCGAAAGAAACAATATGGTAGAAATATCACTATTTAGAGGTATATTTGGTCCATAAATATGTACGAGGGTGTTAAACACTGATACTGTACAGCCTCTCCAGAGCGGCCCTCTCTTGAGCAACATTCTTCCTTCAACAACAATAGGATTCTTTTCTACTGTACGAGTTAACAATTTAACCTGTCTAGAGCAACAACCTCTCAACAACAACATAATTTTAAATTTCCAAAAAGATGCTGCTTTGGAGAGGTTGCATTGTATTTGTTTAAATGGTGTCTTTTATTTACAAGTTGTTATTGACACAGATGTAACTTCAGTGACTTCAGGTTATCTACGCGATGAATCTATAACAATTGATTGTTACGCATAGTTTAACTATTCAGTGTTTGGGTGGGTGGGATTAATTGAGTATTATCCAGTTTCTCGTCAGTTGCGATAATTCCAAAATTGTCCTTGATCAACTTGATAGTGTACCGTGAAAACACAACAGTGATATTAGTTCTTCCTTCTGAAATGAAGTAATAAAACAATTGTAATATAAACTTATAAATTGTAACTTGTTTCATCAACGTTGCTGTAATCAAAACGTTTAAATTCGGTATATGTTTTCACTGGGGTTTAAACCTTCACCTCATAATACCACATTTTCCTTCATCTACAGCAGACGACTTTTTGAAAACATTGTAGCAAAAGAAACCATCGCTAGTAATAAGTAATGTCTTCTTTTGCCACAATGTTTTTCACTCTGTCAGAGAGTAAAAAAAAATTTCTTAAATAAATTGATGTTTTGTTTAGTAGCTTTGGATTTGGAATAGTCCAAGATATGCTTATGAGACAAAGGGTTAAAGCAAAACAAAAAACAAACAAAACACAAACAAACTTACAACATTGGTTCTTGTCTCTCGTGATAAGATTGTCTATAATGATGATGATGTTCTGTAAGGATTTCATCGTCTGGTCGGTTAGTTCCATCCTGAAGGTTATACGGTACATATATCACAATTAATGTTTCTGAATAAATTCTATTGATTTTTGAACCTAGAACAATCATTGCACGCCATTGTTATGCCCACACCACACTGTTTCATCAATTATTATACAGTAAAACCCCTGAAAACTGGACTCCCTGGAAACCGGAAATCTCCAAAAATCGGACGATTTTTCCAAGCCCATTTTTTCTCTTCTATAATCAATAATTCTCTGAGAACCGGATTTCTCAGAAATCGGAGTTTAAGCCCAGTCCGGAAGAAGTCCGGTTTCCAGGGGTTATACTGTTTGTCAAATGCGTTTGTGCGTATAATAATATAACATTTACATTAATTTAATATCTCATTTATTTTTTTTCCGTTTTACCTTTTTCAAGCATTGGATTGATTTTTATTTATCATCAAAATCTGTAAATTGCAACCTCTCCAATGCAACACCCTTTGGGAGGAGCACAATTATGCTGTTGTTGTTGAGAGGTTGTTGCTACAGAGAGATAAATCAATAGTTAAACCGTACAGTGCTTCTGTTGAAGGGAGGCAGTTGTTCAAGAGAGGGCCGCTCTGGAAAGGTTGCACTGTACTTACATTGTATGATGAACGTTGGTTATGTTGTTTGGATCGACGATCTGTTTGTCTCTCTGGATCTGTTTGTCTCTCCTGATGATGATGATGATGATGATGAGTTTGTCTCTCCTGATGATGAAGATCAGTTTGTCTCTCCTGATGATGATGATGTTGATGTTGTTGATGATGATGGCTGGAGTGGCGTTCTTGTTCCGGACTTTTTTCGGCCTGTCATATTCACATGTATATGTCAAATTTTAAATGAGACAATAGTACAATTTGTAAAAATCAGCGTAAATAATATATAAAATGTAAACGATAGCGCTGTGTTTGCACTTAATTAAAATATCGTAAAAAGTTTTTAAATAATCATTGACGATTAAAAAATTGTGAAACATTTGTCAAACAATTTTTGCACAGATAAAAGGTCAATATTGCTTACATGCCATCTGGGTAAGTGATAAGGTAGCGTAATTTGTTTCCAACCACGTTCGTCTGAAATAAAGAAATAGTGGATTTGTTTTATATGTATGTAATCCATATCTGTCATAATCTGATTTTAAATTGATAATCAACAAAGAGAAAATATATGTTTTTATATCTACTTGATGTTTGTAACAGAACGCATGTGATGAAAAATGTGATCACCCAGAATCATACCATATTTCCAAAATTGAAGCGGTTGGTCTGATTGCATTCTACGTGGTTCTTGTCGCTTAAATCTAGGAAATAAAAAAGAAAAAAATGACTAAAATTATAACACAAAATTATCGGAATAGTAAATTAACGGAATGAAATACAAAACACAAAGTATCAATTTCGTGTAACTAAATCCCTTCTTATGCCGGCTTCCAGCTTATACTTTCACTTTTTAGCGTCCGCAGTCCTACTGTCTTATTGATCTCGTCCCTATAACAGCGTTCATCAGTCATTTCCCTAATGTCAGCGTCTACTACCATACCCCTTCATACTGGCTTCTCATGGCATATGCCTTAGGGCAAATCACTATTTATCAAAAATATCGGAAAATAAGTATAACCATTTTCACTTCGAATTTCAGGTTACATTCATTAATTGTTGTAATCACTGGATGGATTTTTTTGGTAGTTTTTCTAAATCCACATCTTAGAATTACAGATACATACAAAAATACGAAGTGAAATGATAATTTGGGATTATAACACTCATAGAAGGACGGTTTGTTCATTTATTAGGCGATCTGGGCTACATCAAATCTTGAGTGGTTCATCACAGACAATTACTTAAAGTTCAAACTCCTAAAAAAATGTAAAACTGGTAAACTATCTCAGTTTTAATTGTTTATAAGCATTAGTAAACATGTATGCCGAAATAAGGCTTAAAAATAAATTTAAGGACTGAAAAAGCGAAGGTTTGTAACATGGCGGGTAATCTCCGAAAAAATCAAGGAGAGTTGTTTCCCTAGATTTGTGACGCCATAGTTGAAAGAGCATGTATAAAATATAACTATTTTATTTATTCATTTAATCTAACAATTCCATTAGGGGTCCTCGAGGTCGAGTGGTTATCATCTTATGGTTTCTGACAGGTAATCACTAGCCCTTCACCAATGTGATTTCAACATCCACCAGGGACCAGACAAAATTTACATGTGAGGAAACTGTTCAGCTAGCTTACGGAAGGTCAGTGGTTCTACCTAGACAGAGGTCTTCCTCTACCATTAAAGCCGGAAAAAGTTACCCAAATGCCCCTTGATGTTGGCGCGACTTTAACACAAAAGGAAAAAAATAATCCTTTATGCTTATTCAAGAAGGCCTGATATTATAGAAACAGACAGTCAATAGTCAATAGTCAATGGTTTTTTTTTCATTTGGACTTTAAACAGTGTATCAAAATACAGCATTCTTTCATTTTTTAACATACTTACAATATTTCTCTATATGACAATTTCCTTAGTTTTGTCTCATGACGAAGTTTGAAGACACAGAAGACAAAACCGATCGTTACAAGCAAAAGTAAACCAAGACCAACGCTGAGGCCAATTATCAGTCCATAATTATCTGAAATATGTCAGTGAATAAATATAAGGTCAATTATCAGTCCATAATGATCTGAAATATGTCAGTGAATAAATATAAGGTCAATTATCAGTCCATAATTATCTGAAATATGTCAGTGAATTAATATAAGGTCAATTATCAGTCCATAACTATCTGAAATATGTCAGTGAATAAATATAAGGTCAATTATCAGTCCATAATTATCTGAAATATCTCAGTGAATAAATATAAGGTCAATTATCAGTCCATAATGATCTGAAATATGTCAGTGAATTAATATAAGGTCAATTATCAGTCCATAATTATCTGAAATATGTCAGTGAATAAATATAAGGTCAATTATCAGTCCATAATTATCTGAAATATGACAGTGAATGACCGTAAGGCCAATTATCAGTCCATAATTATCTGGAATATGACAATGAATGAATATAAGACCAATTATCGGTCCATAATTATCTGAAATATGACAGTGAATGACTGTAAGGCCAATGATCAGTCCATAATTATCTGGAATATGATAATGAATGAATATAAGACCAATTATCGGTCCATAATTATCTGAAATATGACAGTGAATGACTGTAAGGCCAATTGATATATTGATAATGTCCTGATATTAAAATATACGCAATGTTTATTACATATAAATCATGTAGACTTCAGTATCCCATAGGATAGAGACAGATACATATTTACAAAGTTACAAACATACATAGATAAATAAAACCTAAAATTCATGAGAAAGGTATACAGTTATTACAAATTAAAGAAAATAAGTGAATACAGTATGTTTACATGGGAGTATTAACACTATTTTTATGCATGTAATGTCACACAAATATGTTTATGTAAAGTTTGTTCACTAGGGACGTGTCTCATAAGATTCGCACATATTGTAAAAAATTGTTTCTTACCATCATATGTTTTCAGCCTGAAATAAGATAAGACGAAGAACTGATTTTCAACTAATGAAACAGACATACTTTTAGATAATGTTAATATTACAGTGCAACGTTTCCAAAGCAACACTCTTTGGGAGAAGCAAAATAATGCTATTGTTGAGAGGTTGTTGCTCTAGAGACGTTAAATTAAGAGTTAAATCGTAGAGCGGGAAAACAATGCTGTTGTTGAAGGAGGTTGTTGCTCAAGAGAGGGCCGCTCTGGAGGGGTTGCACTGTATCTTCATTTATAAAAGTATTTCTCGTTTTGTATCCGTACATTTGGGAATGGTGAAATGTTTAGTAATGTCGAACTCCCAGTATACATTTTATTTGTAGCCCTGGTAATAACTAGGTTGCACCCATAACGTCGACCCCCCCATTAAAGTTATTAAGTTTGCCTTTGGCCATTTTTTTTTTCGTATACCGAATTCTGTTAGAAATTTTTTTCAAATTTCTTGTATGTGCTTATAAATGGTCGAATGTTCTACATACAAAATAGATTGTTCAGTTGAATCATTTGATTAAAACTTTTTTTCATAGTTTATTGTTTTTATTCACTAAACAGAATATATAAATAAATCGGATATGTACCGAACAAACTCTGATATGTGAAGATATGTGTAACGTCAGGTTTGAAATATGTACAACCTTACCTACAAAATGGCCGCCCTTCCTCTACCACACATTCATAAGGTGAGACACAATTGTTAAGCATATTTGTATATACCACACATACATCAGTTCCACTATCAAATTGCGCTGAAAAGGAAACAATTTACGTTTATAATAAGTCATATTTATAAATATACGCTTATAAAGATATATAACAACATTTAAGTAGGTATATAATCACACTAATTCTACAACATGAAATAATCCTCATGTTATACTTTGATTTATAAAATAAATTGTTTGCCGAGAAAGAATAAACCTGGGATAATGTTTTAGCTTTGTCTTAAATTTTGATGTTTCTTCAATACAGATTTAGAACAACTTGTCTTCCTGTACGTATCACCATAACAGGCAACATTCCTCAATCAAATATTTACACTTTGACTTTCACAAAACTTGACGATTTTGTTTAATAATGAAATATTTGAAGAGCAATATCTATGTACATGTATGATGTACATACTACTTATAACAGATACAACATCTCCATCATAAACGATTTCCTTTCCAGCCACTAAATCCACAGCAGCATACGCTAGTTGGTCTCCGATTTCAGATGTTTTCCCATCATAAGAAACTTGGTAATCTACTTCTATACTTCCCGGTCTGAATCAAAGAGCAACATTAAATCATTATTCTGCAGAATTACATTCAACTGTTATAGATTACATACCGTTGTAACATGATTTTGTTTAACATTGTTGTACATAATTGTTTTTTATCCTACACTACAGTTCAGTAAAACCATACTAAATGCATTAAATTAGTGGGTGGCTCCTTGTTCGAGTGGTTTTGGTCTCTGCCTTGTAATCGCTGAACCCACAACGCTGTGAATTCGAACCCACTGGGACCAAATTTCCCATATGTGGAAGCTATCTAGCCAGCTTACAGAAGGTCGGTGGTTCTATCCATGTGTACACCTGGGGTCTTCCTCCACTGTTAAAGCTGGAACCAAATGACACTGGCTATTTGTGAGGCTTTAAATTCCAGGGAAAAAATAATTTAGAATAATCTAAAATCTTATCCGACATCTTAACTAATTTTACAAGGACATAACCATACAAGGACATCTACAATGATATTCACACCACTAAATTCAAATTCACACTCATTATTACTATCATAATGCAGGCCATATTTAGACACAAGACTGGTCTTAATAATGTTACCTAATGTCCAGTATGGTTATCTGAAATGTGCCGTTTGTGTACTCCTTCGTAAATGTCACCAACTGTAAATATAGAAGTATCTGATATATAAAATTAACGGAACGGAATGTAAATAAGCAACAACTGCCTTCACATCCGAACATAACGATAAATGAATCAAACTCATTACATTAAAAGTCTGTCCATCCGTTATAACACAAACATTATTTAACGTAACTGTTCTGTCACTGACAGACTGAACCCTATGTATGAACTTTCATGTTCATTCAAAATCAAGAACAGGTCATACACTTTGTTTCCAACATATGCAATCGGTTACAAAACAAATTCGATAAACGTTAAAACAATAAATGTCAATATATAACATTAATCAATAACAGTTTCAAAAATGTTTTTCGAAGCAGATCCAAAAGCGTTTACCCAAAAGCTTACTTCTAGCTGAAAGCGTAACTTTCTAACTTGAAAGCAGATATTGATCATTAGTTTCTCTTGATCTCGTCATAACTTCTTAATTAAAGGCTGTGGACATGAGATCATTGTGTACATTTTTTTAATTAATGAAAGAAATCTGTTAAAAAGAACAAACACTCAACCATTGTGACGTTGCCTCATAAGCACATTTGGGACTCATCCGAATTCAAAGCTAATAAACAAACATCAATTTATTTAAGAAAAAAGGGTTATTTCTATCTGACAGAGTGGAAAACATCGTGGCAAAAGAAGCCATTGCTCATTACAAGCAATGACCTCGTTTGTAACAGTGTTTTCAAATTTGTCCGTTTCAAATGTGGCAAAGGGACAACATAAACTGTATACACCAAAACAAAGCATACCGCAGTTATCAGCTTTTCTTCTATCAAGACATAGCTCGACTCCAGATTCAAGTCAACATCATCTGGTAAAGGCACGTCTAGTGATACAGAGAATTCAACACTTATCCATCCATCTACCAAAAGAAATACACTAGTTTTATACATTAATATTATCGTAGGTATCTGGTAGCTGATTTCTTTGTTTTGTTTTTATGTGACTTTGTCACGGGGGTTTAATTCCGTTTTTCAACATTTTTTTCAGTTATATACGGCGACTGGTTCACCAGTATACTAACCAGTACCAACTTACCCTTCCACAAGGAACCAGCAACATTGAATTGCAACATTTTTATATTCTTTCTATCTGTTAAATTATAATTCAGTGATGCATATAAAGTTTGAGGTAGTTAATTTGAAAATTTGTTTCTCCAGAACTTTTATTTAACAAATGGCGACAGAAATGGACATAATTTCTATAAGTCTTTAAAATAGAATCGGTTTATTTTTTTTTCAATAAACCTACTTACTGGCTGATTAACACACATACAGTTGATGTAATTGACTTACCAGGTATGATCACGTGCGCTATAACAACTGAAATAAACAATTATGATAAATTATGTTTTCAGGACCGAATGACGATCAAGTAAACATTGCTTCAGCTATGCAATTACAAATCCAAATACTTCGCCTATTGAGTAATTGCACCCCTACTAAAAGAATTGCCCATATAAACTTGGTCAACTGATTTTCATTGCATCAAACAGAAAACTTATTGAAAAAATACTGCTTATATACAGTAATACAACTTCTTAAAGCATGAAGAGCAATTGTTTACAATCTGAATAAAATGTTACATTTTTTACGAAATTCGTCAATAAATCTGTGAATCATTGGCAGCATGAAGTATCTTTAGATTCCCTAGAAAAAAAAACACAATAATGTAATAAATCTTACAATATAATTACCTTTTTCACACGGACCTCCCGTATCGTTTCTTGTAAAGCCTCTTAGACACAAACATTCATATCCTTCTATTATGTTATAACATCCAGTGTTGATATCATCATTGCAAATATCTTCATCTTGTGCACATTCGTCAACATCATCATCACAGGTCTCTCCACTCCATTCATCTCTACAAACGCATATTCCATTAGCAGGAACACATGTCTGTACAGGGTCAATCGTGTTTGTAGCGTTACATGAACACATTTCAGAACAGTTGAAGCCATATCTGTTGTTGGAGCATTCTGTAAAGTACACGAACATGAATCTATCCATATTTATCTATAAAGCATTTGAAAAGAGAACTAAAATTTCTATGTAAACTAAAACCTTCTCTCTATGTCTAATTATGCCACCATTTATCTTGGACATTATCGTGTTACATAGATATATACAAGTATATTTTAATGTATTGTATTGCTATATGACTACATTGTATATATTCATGTGGTATGGTAGGCATACTGTCTTATTTTCCAAAATAAAATATTTATCTATGGAAATAAGGGTTTACCCTTTCTTGTGTGATCCCTGGTATTGGTGTGCATGTCATGGTGTTTATACTCATGCTGTGTTATGTTATGTATTACTACATGTTGTTTTATTACCATGTATGTACTTTATGCCAAAATAAATCTTATCTTTATCTATATTATGCAACAATGTACGAAAGAAGCAACATTCAAATCAAGTTAATCATAACTAATGGATAAGTGTTGAAAGGAACAATTTTCAACTTTAGGTATGAAACGCATTTCTTTTATTGCATCTTGTAGATTCAAATTCCTATATGATTCAATCCATTACATAATTGGTACTTTAAAATTACATTTTTATATTTGTGGCTTTATACAAATTGAGGTAAACATACCATTACAATCGTTCCAATATCCTTCAAAACCAGGATAACATTGACAATAAAAACTACCATTAGAATTCACACAATCCTGATCACACTCGGCTGTACCATCAAAACATTCGTCAATTTCTATAACAGAAGGTAACAATATAACTACAAATCCCCTAACTAATCCAGAACAATTTTAAGAAATGATATGCATAGTTTTCCATTTTAATCAGTGCAAATTTCCCAGTTAAGGTTCTGATTAAAATCAATTGTTAAGATAAAAAACCCCAAAAAAACCCACTTATTTTCAGACGCTGTTCGCAATTCTTTATATGGAACATATCACCGTAAAGCAGATTTAAATAAATGTGTTAGTAAAGCCCTATAAAATGCAACACTAATGCAGAATTTTATAATGTTACAACTAATTAAATATCCGATCTTAATCTTAATTGACAACGTATACCAGTACAGTGGGACCCCTCTTAACCGACCGAGCCTGGAGCCAGGTCATTTGGCTAGTCTAGAGGGGATGCCAGTATAGAGGCAATTTGTGAATTATATAGTAAAGAAGTCGGAACCAGAACATCCGGCCGATTTAGAGGGGAAACCGGATTATAGAGGAACCGGTTCAGAGGGTTTCCTTTATACTTATATTTATAAATGATTAGATAACAAAGTGCGATTTAAAATGTTATTGTATAAGATCAATTATACTATAATGGATGCCGACTACGTGTCAGCACACGGATGTTTAACTGTAACAAGGCTTTTACAAATCACACCAACCTATGCAGGCCTCGTTCTGAGAAAGGTAACCATCATCACATTGGCACGTAAATGACCCCATAGTATCGACACAGTTGGAGTTAGGCTTGTGAGAACATAAAGTGTCGTTATCACATTCAACGATATTTTCTGTACAATTCTCGCCTTCCCAGCCCTGTTATAATACATATATATGTATTTAATTACTGTTTTATAGTCAGACAACGAAGATTCTGAAGATTCAACCAAGTCTGATAGATTTGACGCTGTGATAACGTAAATTAAAATTCATCGTATGGCAAAACTATTATAAAACATTGCTTGGATCGAGACTAGAACACCTGTGAATACAATGTATATAACCATCAGAGCTAGCATAACTATCTAATAAAAACTGACGAAACTAAATCTGATAAGTAGATGACGTATGGTTATAGTTCGACTGAACAAAACAAATCATCCGCGAAGGCTGAGTGGTGGAGAGCATGATTGTTGGTCCGGAGGTAGAAAGTTCGAACTTAAGTCGGCGGATATACTTATAATCATGTTTCATCGAGATAATATCGATGTTTTATTCATTTGCATACTATTTAGGATTCACAAAACAGACAAACTCTTATTTTTATGCCGAAGAAGAAGAAGAGAGAACACGTTGTTAGGGATCTAAGAAGCAGTGGTTTTGCTAGCTGATATCAGCATAAAACTGTCGACAAGAGGCGTTAAACATTACACAAAAAGTAAATAAAAGTTCAGAGATTTCTGGCTGAACATTTAACTCTATGCGCTTAATTTAACCATGCGTTAATTGATGACTTCACTGATGACGTCATTTCAGATATTTCGGCATATTTGAATCTCAGCTCCGTCAGAATTGCCTTCCTACCTCTATGCAAACACAGACACCATCCACGTGATTACATTCCATTGTATGATCCATATTACAGTTACATTTTATAGAACAGTCCTTCCCATACCATTGTGGATCACATACTACAATACATCAATAATTAGTCCTTTTGTTTTATAATTTTACCCTGTTTAACATTTTGCCGCATAATCATGCATTTTCCCGCATCTGAAGCAGACGACTTTTGAAAACACTGCGACTAAAGGAGCCATTGCTTGTAATGAGTAATGGCTTCTTTTGCCTAAATGTTTTCCACTGTGTCAGAGAGAAATAACCAAATTTTCATAAATAATTTGATGTTTTGTATATTAGCTTTGAATTTGAAGAAGTCCAAAATATGCTTATGAGGCAAAGGTTAAACAGTGTTCTGATAGATTGAAAGTAAGCATGATGAATACACGCACTGAAAGACGCAAAGTTTTTGGTAGAGAAACTCATAAAAAGTAACAAACATTTTTTCACACAGCTTTTTCAAAAGATGATGAGTTCTTCAAATTTCAGAAAAAGATGTTTAGTATCATAACTGTCAACTATTTTATCTTCTTCAATATCTTTAAAACAAGAAAACCAACCTTCACACTCCCCAGATCCAGTTTTAAAATACCCTTCGTCACAATCACACACGTATGATCCAATTGTGTTCACACAGACTGAATGGTTTACACACGAAACATCAGTATCATTACATTCGTCAATATCTTCATCACATATGTCATCTCTCCAGCCAGCTTTACAATAACATGTACCATTTACACGATCACACTTATCGGTGTTGTCCTCGGCACAACCACATGCAGATCCACACTCCAATCCAAAATAACCAGGTCTACATTCTGTAATTGTAAGTCTAAACTATCATATACAGTCAAACCTATGTTTGCGGCCACCTCCGAATAAAGGCCACCCTGTGAATAAACGCCATTCTTTGAAAAACCATCATTAGTTATTTAAAGCCAACTGACCTCCGAATATAGGTAACTTTAAAGGCCACATTTTGTCTTCCCAAGAGTGGCCTTTGTTCACAGGTTTTACTGTATATCATAGATGTGGTAATATCCAGTTCATCCACAGAGCTAAGTATACCGTCCGTATTCGTAAACAGTAATTCAACACCCAAGTCAAACAAAATAAATTAAAGGGTGCTGAACATATGTCAAACGACATTTTAGGTAAACACTGACTTGAGAATTTTTTCAACAGTAAAAAACAAATACCTTGGCAGCCGACACCATCATGAAGCAAAACAAAGCCAGCATCACACTGACATTTAAATCCACCTTGTTGTTCGATACATCTATGCTGACATGGCGAAGGGTCTTGAGAACATTCTTGAATATCTAAAAAAGAAAGAAATACGACAAATAAGTACAAGTATTGGTAAATTTCTTTTCATGTATAAATTCTTTAATAAAATTCCGTTTCAATGATTCTCAGTTACGTAAAACGTGTACATTTTGAACATGTAGATTTTGTCTTTTATCGGCAGACAACAATACACACCTGACTACATATGATAGACAGAGCTTGCATTCTGTAAATGTAAGTGAGTTTAAAGACACTGAAATTAAGTCAAAATAATTTTTGCGTTTGTTCGTAGTAACTTATTTCCAGAAACTTACCAACACAGAAATCACTGCTGTCAGTTTCTCTTTCATATCCAGTTTTACATATACATTCAGTGTTTCCTTCAATCATCACACAAGATGCATTCCTTTCTGCGCAGTTTGTGATGTTCTCAGCGTCACATTCTGTTTCAGCTGTTTTCAAAAAGAAGGGTAATGTATTTAAACAGAGTATTATAGTTTAACCCATGCCAACCAGAATTCTCAGAAAATCGGACGAAAGTTCAAGTCCCGTTTTTTCTCACCTACAAAGTGATCACTAACCCCTCATTGCAGTGATTTCGAATCCGACCCGGGACCAAATTTGACAAGCGAGGAAGCAGACCAGCTAGCTAATGGAAGGTTGGTGGCTCTACCAAGGTATACATCTTGGTCTTCCTTCACCGTTAAAGCTTGAAAAGTCGCCAAATGAATCTGGCTGTTGGAGAGACGTTAAACACATTAACACATCCCGACATACCTCTGATAGGTTTATTGGTTGCAGACCGTTCTAATGCATTTAGTGAATTTTTATGTGTGGTGCATGTTGTTTTTTATTCCAAATGTGGGCAATATTCGTTTTTGTAAGGTCACGGATGCGATAGCCAGTATTCAAATGTCTATCTTTATTGCATAAAACAAGACTTATAAAGTAGAGGAATTTATCTTTGTTTTTTACTATCTTTATTGAAGTATTATGTATTGACTCACGTTTGCAGGATTGTCTGTCAGTTATGTCCAGTTTAAACCCATCCTTACAGGTACATCTGTAGCTTCCAATCGTGTTGTTACAGTAATGATGACACTTGGAAATACCACGGCATTCATCAAGGTCTAGAGGGAAAACAAAACGTGATCAGACCAACAATGAAATTCACTGACAGAAAGCATGCATGAAGGGATGCAGTATCATATATATGTGTGTGATTAGTAAAAAAAATATTTATCATTTTAGGGGAGCCATGACCTCAAAGCAGTCCTAATAACTGCAGTATTAATCAAAAGTCATAAACCAACGATTTCACTGACATAAATAATATTCTGATTAATACTTAGACGCTCAATGGAGTTTCATAGCCTACAACGATGTAATAGCTATCACAATGCAATATTTGGTAAAAGCTCACTTGTATCATTTTAACATAAAACAATATATTGAGCATTTTGATTAGGACTGAGAGTGTTCAATAAAAATGTTAATTTTACAATGCTGTATATACCTTCACATCGACTGTTCACGAATTTAAAGCCAGGAGCACATTCACATTGATAAGAGCCTAGTGTGTTTGTACATTTCTGATCACACTTGCTGGATTTCAGGTCTAGGCATTCATCAACATCTGAAAGATTCGCGCGTCACTTAATGAATATCCATGTAAATATAGAGCGTCTATCAAGATATTACTTCAACAGAACCGAAAAGAATAAATCTTATGTGTAATCATTCGACAGTGGATATATTTGCAAAAACTAATAGTACTAAACGATTACTTAGTACAAATATGGTAATTCGAGATGGTGTATCTGTATATATTTTTTCATATATCACCATGGTAACGTATTTTTATGTAGCGCTCACCAACGCATTCTCCAGATATGTTTTTGGAATAACCCGTTTTACATTGGCAAACGTAACTTCCGGGAGTGTTGATACATTCTGTCCTAGCCGAGTCTGGACACGGGCTTGAAGAACATTCATCACTATCTTTGTTACATGACTGTCCACTCCAACCATTATCACACTGGCATCCTGTAGAATTAAATTCTAGAATAATTCATACAAATAAGAAACACAAGAATAATTAATTCAATTAATAATATAAAAAATATTCGTATAAATGATAAGTAGGCCACAAGAATAATTGATATAAATAATAAATACATGAAAATTTAAAGTTAAAATATGGAAATAATGAAGAGAAGAATAGTTCATACAAATAATGAATACTAGAATATTTCATACAAATATATAAAACAATTTTAACAAACTCAAAAACTACACTCACACGTTTGTCAAAATTATTAGAATAGAAAATTAATTGTGACCTTTGTAATGCATTGCAATACATTTCATGTTTTCTCCTGATCTCATATTGTATATATAAAGAGTAACTGGTGCTACAAAGAACAAGATAGTTTAACTCAAAATGGAAACATTTTCCAATAACTTAAAGTTAAAATATTAACATTTTCTACTTGACTAAAATAGTTCACGTCCTTAATTTTCATTGATTAGATGATTACCTGAAACAGGATCACACTTCCCATGTACGCAACTACATTCATTTTCACATTCTATACCATAATGGAAGGCGTCGCATTCTGTAACAAAATAATAGAATAACAACCCCAGTAATAAGGTTAGAATGTTCTACAATCAACATGGGCAAAAATAATTGACATAAAGCTGAAATGTAGCGTACAAAACAATTGTGTAATATTGAACCTCAATCACATTAAACACTGTAATATTAGTATAGGTACCTTCAAAACTTGCAATTTCTTTGTGAACATTCATACCACAGAATATTCATTAAATCGTATAAGTTTCATAGTTGCTGAAGAAATGGGCGACACTATTCAAGATAAAACATCTGTCGACACCCCCTCTGTAAGATAAATTGGTTGACATCAAATTTATGTACTAACCTTGACAACTACGTAGATTGTTTGTAAGCATAGTGCCTATTGGACATTTACATAAATATGATCCCTCTGTGTTTGAACACTCCGAAATATCGTCGCATTTATTTAAACTTCGGTCGGAACATTCATCAATGTCTGTGAAAGAGAAAAAAAAACTACAAATTAATATCAACACATTGCAAAGTGTAGTTTCATCGACATATTTTATCAAATGTAGCAAAATTTGAATATAATTACGCAATGGTTTATATTTCAGGCATAATTTACTTTAAATGGCTTGTCCAAGACCATAGAATGAACAATAGTTCGTGAAATTACATTTACAAACAATGATTTGCGTATTTTAAACTTTAACACGTGATTAACTATGATATATCTTGTATGAAACAACAATCATACAGTCAAACCTGTGAACAAAGGCCATCCCTTGGAAGGACAAAATATGGTCTTTATTGACAAGTGGCCTTTATTCGGAGGTCAGTTTGTTCTAAATAATCAGCGACGGTTTTTCAAACAATGACCTTTAATTACAGGGAGGCCTATATTCGGAGGTAGCCGCAAGCACAGGTTTGGCTGTATTTGGAGGTAACAGCAATAACATTTTATACATCCAATCTTGGAACGAAAAGACAATGTTTCATATTTGGATCATACAGCTTACACACATTTTGTATAATTACAACGAATACTCCTGCACTCCAATGTATAAACGTACGTTCCTAAATTAGTGTTTTGATTATTTATCCATTATTAATTGATTATTAACGATTATTATTCATTAAATACTTGAAACCTGAGAATTACAAAATGGTTTACCAAGACACGCTTGTCGATCCACAGCTAGTTTATATCCGTTTCTACATTGACATTTGGAATCTTTTGGATTACTGTGTGGTTTGCAGAAATGGGAACAAATCAAGTTATTGTCCTCACAAGAATCTCGCACTGAAAAAGATATGTTAGAAGGTGCTCAATTCTCTCTTAACCCTTTATCTAATAAGCATAATTTGGACTCTTCCAAATTCAAAGCGAATATACGAAACATCAATTTATTTCAGAAAAGTGGGTAATTTCTCTCTGACAGAGTGGAAAACATTGTGGCAAGAGAAGCTATTACTCATTACAAGCAATGGTTTCTTTTTCAATAATATTTTCAAAATTTGTCTGCTTGAGATGCGGAGAAATGCGGTATTTTAAGGCAAAGCGTTTTCCGTAGCATTGTCAGCATGTTTCTGTTTGAATTTTGATAACCAGATGGTTATTAAACATCCTTTAAGAATAAAAATTTACATCATTCAACTTGAAAGTCTAACAAAGATATTTATTGCGAACTAACGACTGAAACAAACGGAATGAGATGCGTAAGACGCCTGCAGCTATCATGTGGATGACGCAAGAACAAAGACGCATCCTGTTATGTTAATAGATCGCAAATAGTACTGTAAACATGATATTCGTACAGGCAACACAAGTTAGCACAAAGCAAGCAAAGAAACACATAATATATGCTGGTAGATATATACCTTAATTATGAATGGGACAAAAATTGTGGCATATTTTAGATTCCAGTAACATTAGCATTATCTTGACTTACCACTGAGATCTTTTCTGCAAGTTCTTCTATCATCATTAATTAGGTAACCATAGTAACAATAACAATTGTAAGATCCGGGGTTAAATGTACTGCTGTCACATAACTGCTCACATGTACTTGTTCCAATATCACAATCATCGATATCTGTGGGGCAACAATGGTGTCGTGGTTAAATTCGAAATTGAAAAGAGCATGGATCACTTAATATTGATAACGGGATGCAATATCCAGAGCTCTCCAGAGCGGCCCTCTCTTGAGCAACAACCTCCCTTCAACAACAACAAGATTTTCTACAACAGTACGATTTAACTTTTAATTTAATCTCTCTAGAGCAACAACGTCTCAACCACAACATAATTTTCCTTCTCCCTAAGGGTGTTGCTTTAGAGAGGTTGCACTGTAGTTCATTTTCACAAATGTCAGTGTACAATAAAACCACAAATAGCGACCACCTCATTATCATGACCCCCTTGTTATAACAACCACTTATTTTCAGATCGGCTTTCAATATCTTCCCTATAATGCAACTCATTATTACGACCATCTCATTATTACGACAACTTTTTCGGGTTCTGAAGGTGGTCTCAATATTGATGTGTCATTGTATGCACTTTCATATTTGTATGGCATAATATCATTTCTTTTCACATATACATGAACTGTTAAAGTAAGTTTTTATTTCAGAAAATATACGATAGAATGATGAGGCAAAGTATATGCTACCTTGACACTGTGTCTGGTTATACAACACAAACCCATCATAACAAGAGCAGGAATATCCACCCACATTGTTTGTACATATTTGACTACAAATATGAAGGTCTGGACGGGAACATTCATTGATGTCTGTAACAAACAATATCATATACATGTGTAATCAATCATTTTTAATTTTTCAAAAACGGTAAAACCCATTAAAACCGGACGCTCTGAAAACCGGAAGTCTCCAAAAATCGGACAAGTTTTTAAGTCCCAGTTTTTTTTCTATTCATAATCAATAGTTCTATGAAAACCGGAATTCTCAGAAAACCAGACTTTTTCCCTAGTTCCCCAACTATAACATACCAATACATTGTTGTTGTTTATCTGAAAACTCAAATCCACTCCGACAGTCACATCTATAACTTCCGGGTATGTTCACGCATTCTTGAAGGTTGTCCGTACATGGGAACATCAGACACTCATCTATATCCGTATCACACGAGTCACCTTGCCAACCTGGTGAACAGACACACCCAAATACTGGATGACACTCAACAGTTGTCGCCAATGAACATTTGCATTCATTATCACAATTCTTGCCCCAAGTTGGAAACGCACATTCTAAAAATAGAAATGCTGCACGTATGAAAAAAATTCAAGTACAATGTGTTTTTTCCACTGGGTTTAACTCCGTTTTTCGTTATTTTTCCGTTATATACGGCGACCGGTTCACCTTACCAGTTTTCTTGGACTGTATACTAACCAGTACTAACTTACCCTTCCTCAATAAGCCTGCAAATTCTCCACAAATGGAGGAATATCGACATTTTTGTCACATTTTCATAGAAGGGTATGACCTGCCGCGACCGGGATTTGAACCCCGATCGCCGGTTTCCAATAGATAGCAACACTTATACAACAATAACGTACAAAAACAGGGTTTTCATTAAGAAGTACCCGATTGTTTTGCCAAAGCAACATATTTTGAAAAGTAGCTGTGGGTTCGTATTTTTGCGAAAGGTTTAAAAGTCTTGACAAAACAATCAATTCAAACGCGTTTTAACCGATGGTTTCAATCGGCAAACTGTTCTAAAACCCTGACTTACGTGAGCAATCTCCGTCAGTCATATAATAACCAGTATAACATTCACATCTGAAACTTCCGTGACCATTGGTACAAAGTTGTGGGCATACGTTCTGTTCACACTCATCTACGTCTGGAACAAATGATTTAATTGATAAAAAAATGCCAAGTTTATCGTGGATATCTGCATGATAGAATATTTATTATTGAAAGGAATCGCTGTTCAACAATCGCGAACAGGTTGAAATAATAACTTCTGTGGTCATGTCAGTACACTCTACAAGTACCGCTTTTATCAACTCTGTAGAGTAAAACTAGAAAATGACCCCGGAATTCTCCGAAAATCGGATTTTTTTTCAAGTTTTTACTTTTATATAATCAATAATGCTCTGAAAATTGGAATTCTCAGAGAACCGGGCTTTTGGCCCGGTCCAGAAGGTGCCCGGTTCTCAAGGGTTATACTTTAATTTACACATGTTCATGCCTTCTGTTCTACTTAATATGGAAAATGTAATATCAACCACTTAATGTACTTAACATTCTTAATTGCAATGAATTGCCTATCTTATGTTATCTAGTACATTTGTGTTGAATTTACATATATTAGTAAAAGGAAGGCGCTTTAACATTTATAAAGTATGGTTGATGCTAAAGACAATTGCGCATAAATTTTAGCGATGATTCAAACCACAATATAAATACCGAGGCATTCAGTTCTATTTTCAGAAAGTTTTAGTCCTGTTGCACAGAAGCACGTAACATCACCGTTCTCATCTTGAGTGCAACCAGTTGTATTCTCACAATCCAATCCGACATCAGCACACACATCAGTGTCATCTTCTACAATATGAACAATAAAATATACATGTCCAGTTAAACTACAAATAGCGACCACCTTGTTATAACGACCACATATTTTTGGACCGGCTTTCAATAACTCCCATATAATTCAACTTGAGAATGAGACCACCTCATTATTGGGATCGATTTTTAGCTCACTCAGGTGGTGGTCCCATTATCGCAGTTTTACTGTATATAATTATATAATTGCACATAAGAGAAATACAAATGGATAATGGAATAGGTTTTGAGGAATATTTCTAATGAAGGTTTTAAAAAAAACTTTTCGATACTGACGCATATACTGAAACCACATTAAAATACCGTACAGTGTACATGGATATACTTAACAAAGCAGACATTGTCTACAGTATACTGTGCAACCTCTCCAAAGCAACACCCTTTTGGAGAAGCAAAGTGTTGTTGTTGTTGAAAGGTTGTTGCTCTAGAGAGGTTAAATTAATAGTCAAATCGTACAATGGGAAAACTTATGCTGTTGTTGAGGGGAGGTTGTTGTTCAAGAGAGGACCGCTCTGGGGAGGTCGCACTGTAGTTGACAATATGTGTTTAACTGTCAAAGATTATGACATTTTAACAACAATAAACGATATTGATACATAAATGGCATACTACTTCATACAGAATTTGACATACTTTGGTATATTCGATTTGTTCTCACCAAACATTGCTTCAAAGTGTTGTTTACATTTAAACTGACACCAAACGTACTGAGAATACACATGTTTTGAAAATTAATATGTTAACAAAACCCTATGAAACACTACTCACGCGAAACACACTCTCCAGTAGCTTCATCGAACGAATATCCGCTAAAGCAGGAGCAGGTATAACTGCCGTCGTTGTTAGAACAGATATGTGAACAATTATGTAACGCTTCATCACATTCGTTGATGTCTGACAACGAGAAAAGAAAATAATGCTATGTTCTGGTAAGGTATAATGGGGTGTATACATGGGTGAAATTCTGTAGATTAGAATTTATGTCCCAGGTTTACTGATTAGGTCAAAGCACCGCAATCTAGCACTAAGTAGGAATTGAAAACATCAAAACCAATGAATGATCAGTGATTAATGGCGAAACACCAGATTTGGTGAGCGATTACTTGAAACTGAATTAAAGAACTGCCGATTGGGCAAATTTGATTAGAATACACGTATAGTGTACAAGTTATAATAAGAAAATATGTAATATTAATAACCTAAGCATTGGCTTGTATTGGAAGTACTTATTCTGTATCCATGGTTACATGTACATTCGTACGATCCCGCATTATTCAGACAGCTTTGCTGACACTTGTGTTCATCATTTTCACACTCGTTTATATCTTAAATAGAGCACAGCAAATAAAAGCAAATACAATGATCACATTTCTACTGAACCTAAAAGCAAAACTAAGAAGCGCTGCTATTGTTAATTCATTCTATTACTGTTATATTCACCCCTTAGTGGGTAGTCCAATTCATTATCCTAGTAAATGGTGTATGTAGACCGGGGAACCATCCCACATACAATTTACAAAGATATACAGTCAAACCTGTGAACAAAGGCAACCCCTGGGAAAGACAAACTGTGACCTTTATTGCTAGGTGGTCTTTATTCAGAATTTGTTGTAAAAAATCAAAGAGGGTTTTATCAAAGAATGGCACTTATTACCTTTACACTTCCCTCCATCATCCAGGTATCCATCAGGACACGGTCCACACAGATGTGAGACATTCCGAGCCTTTTGTTCTTCAGCGGTTAGTCTGATACAATCACGCAATGCAGAACATGGGTTTGCTCGGCAGCCATCCACTACATTCTCACAGTCAACACCTGTGTAATGATTAAAATTAAACAAAAAACATTGGCGGACTGATCAAACATTAGAAAAGAGGCAAATATGCGTACAATTTCAGTATTTTCTGTTGTCAATTTGTTTTAAAAACAAGACTGATTCGTATTGTATAAACAAACAAAAGTGTAAACATTTCACGACGCTCTGAAATATCTAGTTATTTTATATAAGTTGATATACAGTCAAACTTGTGAACAAATGCCACCTTTGGGAAAAACAAAATGTGGCCTTTATTGACAGATGGCCTTGTCGGAAGGTCGGTTTGTTTTAAATATTCAGTGGCGGTTTTGCAAAGAATGACCTTTATTCATAAGGTGATCTTTATTCCGAGGTGGCCGTAAACACAGGCTTGACTGTAATTGTATGAATTATGACGGTACATATCATTGAATCACATGAATATTTAAACTGTCATATGGCAGATAACTTGAACGGTAAGATGGTGTTTTACCCTCGTACTGTGGCTCGCATTCACATATTTGATATTTGAAATATTCTGTTTGGCGTTCGTCGTCTTCATTGACAGCTGATATGCACTTGCCATGTTGACTGCACGCAGAACATACCGCTACAGGAACAATTGCTTCCGTGGATCTATTATCGTCGTTGACAACAGATACACTTAAAAATAGGCAATTCTTAGATATTTTAGAATGTGACATAATTATAAGGCCTTGTCTTCTTGTTATTTGAACTCATAATAAATTTGTATCCTTATGGACGTATATTTCTTGGAAAAAAACACATATCCGAGTTTCGAATGAGAAGGTGATTTTAATGTGTACGTTAGTATACAATTATTGAAAATAATTTAATTTTATCAGTCAATTATTTTCATGAACTGTCCAGACAAATAAGACTGCGTATAACCTAGAAGTTCTTTTTAAAGACTTGGCAAACGAGCCAAAAGAGTGTTTTTTTGTCTGTAAAGGAATTTGTAACATCTGCGTCATCGTGAGACAATTCATATTAGATTATGCCTGGATGAATAGAATATATGTAAGAACGCTTTTATCACAGCTGTGATAAATTAATCAATCAGCAAGCGTCGTGCATACCTTTGAACACGAAAAGTAGGAATAAAATGAAAAGTTCTCGTATTTTTTAAAACTGGGTTTAACGCCGTTATTCAACAATATTTCAGTTATATATGGCGGTCGGTTCACCTAACCAGTTTTCCTGGACTGTATACTAACCAGTACTAACTTACCCTTCCACAAGGAGCCGGCAACTCCTCCACATATGGAGGAAATCGACATTTTTGTCAAATTTTCGTACAATGGTATAACTTGCTGCGGCCGGGATATGAACCCGGATCTCCGGGTTACAAGTCCAGCGCACTAACCACTGGACAACTGTCGCAGCCGTAAGGATTTTCTTAAACTGCATAATATCTTCTGGATCAATTAAAACCAAATTGTGCCTAATACCATAAATAGACAGTCGTCAATTTACATCCTATATTCAGATCATCAGATCATAAATTGTACTGCTGTTGAAGAATACCTGATTATATCAGGGGTGATGTCATCTATTGTAAAACGGACATTGCTGGTAGAAGGATCATAAGTGGCATTTCCATGTGGACTTGTGACAGTAACTTGAACTCCTTCTTTGTTACCAACATTAATCGGACACGTGGCTTCCTCGCCTTTATTTATAAACACCATGCCACACACTTCTATCTTTGGTACTCTTTGTTCTACAAACACAACGTGTGCAAAAAGGTGGCTTTAGTTTCCAAAAAGGGCTACTACATGTACTTTGATCAAATCTTTGGTACGCCGTTACTGGGAATGTTAGCATATGACTGCAGTATTTTGAATGTTCGTTAAGTGAATGTTATCATGATATAATGTTAGTAGAGGAGCAAACATGGATAATAAACTAGACTTTTTACATACAGAAATGTTTTAAAAATATACTACGGCACAATATATAAATATCATTGCTATTTCACCACCCCGCCAATCAGATTTTTTCTCTTCTGAAAATTGTATTAAATAATATTCGATAACGAGAGACATAATAGTCCGTTGTACATCACATAATTCATGTAAATGTTTACTATTTGTTGTTTTGATATATTTAGCCAGTTCTTCTTGAGCCTTTGTGCTTTTAGCGGCTTCTTCATCGCCAGTGAAGACGTAATCAAAAACACATTGGAAGTTCTCTGCTCCACCACACAGAATGTTTGCCTCCACGACTTCAGCTTGATTAGCATCCTCCAGGAACTTTGGCACGTGACTTGCATTATGAAAATCACTGTGGTTTTTACCGGCTGGATAAACAAAAGCGGATCGGCTAGGGTCGACTTCCCCTGAAACAACAATGTTAGTATAGACAATAAAAATAGAACTTACAAGTCCTGGATTCTTGCGATGGTATAGGATTATAGAAGATTAGTTGTATTATTACAAATAGTGTTGATGACTTTTTGAGCTCATATAACAAATATATTATATTACTTATCTACGAATATGTGTGTTTAATAATGAAATATAATAATACATTTCTGTTTGACAGGGTTTCTTATATGAAGAGCAGCCCTCTCTTGAGCAACAACCTCCCGTCAATAACAACATAATTTTTCCCTCTGTACGATTTAACTATTAATTTAATTTCTTTAGAGCAACGCCCTCTCAACAACAACAAGATAATTTTGCTTCTCCCAAAGGGTGTTGCTTTGGAGAGATTGTACTCTATTGCAATTTCTATCGGACCTGGTACTTTCGGAATAAGAACTTACATTTATATATATGGTCTTTATATATATATAATTTAAGAGAATAATATCCACGAGTCAGTGCAAACTATATATATGTATGGTCTGTTTTAATTACATAGTTGTCCGTAATTGAAAATATCCTTCTCAGAGATGTTTGATGGGAGCGTTTCTCCTTCTGGTGTGATGAAATCATTACTAGGGTCACCATCAAAGTTCCCCAGCATTCCTTTGGTCATTGATCTGTACGTCTCATTGACCGTCAAACTAATAGACAACATCTTCACACCAACTGTGACATTCAGCGAAATGTCTGAAAATTATAACAAGCATATCGAATCACTGGACCTAATTTAAATAAATGAATATAGAGCATCTTATTAAGAATAATTATGTAATATCAATACACAACTGTAAATGGCATGTAAATATTTACCTGTGTTTGTAAATAGGACGACAATATCGTTCTGTTGTTTGGTAAGAACTATGTTTTCATCTGGTGGTGTGTAATTAAATGACTTGGTGCCACTTTGGATGGATAAATCAGCTTTGTTAACAAATAATGTATATCCTGAAAAACAGTGTACTTTGATAATTTCTGCCAAAACTTTTGCCATGTTTTTATTCAAAAATCATGTTCTCAATCAATTGACAAGTGCCACATAAGATAAATAAGGCATTACAGTAAATCCTCACTTAGCGATTACCTCATTATTACGACCACCTCATTATAACGACCACTTATTTTACCATAGTTCCTCTATTGTTCAGCATAATGATAAGATTACCTCAATATTACGACCGATTCATTAAGTCCTACATGTGGGACTGTGTATACAGTGAAAACTCGATAATAAGACCACTTGTGGTACAATATATAAGTACACAAAGAAACATCAGTTTTCAACAGATTTATAGAAAATACACTGAACGTAAAACCACTGTTGAATCATGTTTATTGAGAATTTGAACAGAAATTCCATTAAAAAACAATTTCCAAATAAATGTAGAAAGTTGATTGATGTTTACGGACTATTTCTTGTCTCGTATTGAGAAAGTCGTCAAGTAGTTTCTTCTTCACACATCTTCACATCTAGTAATTATCAAATATTCACTACTGACCATGTATTTTCAATTCAACTTTTGTTTTCAAATCCATAGCATCGTAATCTTGTAACTAACATAATACATACCTGCATGTGTATGTATGTCTGCTTGTATGTAATTATCAATTCAAATAAAGTTTAAACCAAAGTAGCTTAGATATATTAACCAATTAAACGCGGAAGCTGAGATTCTCACATTTACCATTCTAAAGAGTAGCCCAAATACTCTGGCCGGCTCAAAGAACAAGAACATTTGGTTTACGGTATCAATAAAATATCTTTGTAAATGTTATTGTACTCACCGTCTTGAGCATCATTTAGTTCAATATGAAAAGACGCATTGGAATGATCTTTCGCTGCGAATGCTCGAAACCGAGTAGCAAACGATAAAGATCCGTCCTTTCTGATTGCACGGTCCGTTCGTGCGTGTAAATCAAATGTTGTATGATCACCGGTGGTACTATCAGTGTTATTGATGCTGACCAATATATACTCTCCTAAACCATTACAAACGTAACTCATGCCATCCAACGTTTGGTAATGAGGGTCGCCAAAACATGTAGCTGAAAAATAATCGTTTCAAAAGTGCGGTTTCAAGGGTTTTACTTTATTGTTTTTGATATATGAAAACAATATGCGCTTTAATCTGTGATTATCATATTTTGTTGTTATAAGTAATGTAGAGGGAAAGGTACTTTGATTGATATTAAATATTTATTGAACACATGAAGTACTCAACAGTTTCAATCTCGTTATTTCATTGTTCATTTCCCCAACCTCAAGGTCGCCACCGTGGTCCACCGGTTAGTGCGCTAGTCTTGTAACCCGGAAATCTGGGTTCAAATCCAGGTCGCGGAAGGTCATACCCTTCTATGAAAATTTGACAAAAAATGTCGATTTTCCTCCACATGTGGAGAAGTTGTCTACTCCTTGTGGAAGGGTAAGTTAGTATTGGTTAGTATACAGTCCAGGAAAACTGGTTAAGTGAACCGGTCGCCGCGTATAACAGAAAAAATGTTGGATAACGTCACATAAAAACAAACAAATCCAGTTTCAATGTCATTACAAAGGGAGGTAACCAACATGGATGACGCAAAGAGAGCATAGCAGATACTTACCTACTTCAAAATTAGATTTTTCTGAACGCTTTCCGGTCGGATGCAATTCATAAAACAAATGACAGGTGGTGCTGTTCTTACAACACACGTCTTTAGCATCGAGATCATTTACAAAATGTAGTGTGCTGTTAAAATCTTCTCTATACAGTTGAACACTTCCGGCATATGGAATTTCTGTCACAAAATGTCCTTTGGTGTTGTAACAACAGGTCTAAAATATTTTTTTTTAAAAAAATCATCCTATATCTTATACAACAAAACCTGAAATAGAGACCACCCCAATACTATAACCATCTTGTTTTTAAGACCACCTATTTTCGGACCAGCTTTCAATAATGCCCCTATAATTCAACTTGATGATGAGACCACGTCATTAGTACGACTGGTTCTTCGGGTCCCAACGTTGGTGTCATTACCTAGATTGAACTATATACCTAAAAGGTTGTACACTACATAACATACTGTTACAACACAGTCGTCATTTTCAGACACCGGACACTAAACATACTCGACTTATTCTATTTGTACAATTTTCGTCATGTTATATAGTATTTACATCTTGTGTGTCCTGAACAACTGCGCCCAATTGTATAAACATTGGTTAAGTCTAACCGCTGGGTTAAATTTTAGATAAGGTTAAATTTTGGATTTAAGTTTGGTAAAGCAATTGTATAACAATTTGGTGAAATTTTACCAGGAATTATTTGTGGTTAGATATAACCCAAGAATCTAATATTGGTAAGAAGTCCTCAAGATTCTCAGTTTGTCTGTTTACTGGTCTAAATTGTTCAGGTTGTCCAGTGTTTGGTATAACAAGGGCAGACATCTTGTATCTATTTAACTTTTGGTTAACTTCTTAACCTTACATTAAATTTAACCCAGTGGTCAAATTTAAGCAAAGTTTGTACAATTGGGTGCAGCTGATGTTAAACTTTAACCTAATGTATTGACAACTTGGTAAACAAGTGACCGTAGACAGAAGCAATTTCGACACAGGAGCATAAACTTAGTTGAGAACCACAAGACAATATTACACTAAATATCTAAACTCAATGACTTGCTCTTTTGTGCAAGAAGACTCCTTCAATTGTTGACAACACAAATCACACAACGTCGACGGACAAGGCGATCACCATAGCTCATCTCATGCACTTCGAACTCGGGTGAACTAAAAATGGGGTTCGCAAGCCGGAATTACTCGAATAAGTTCGACAGGCAATGCTTCGACAATTCACAACACACTATAATCTACTATATGTGGGAATAAATCAAATAAGCAAAAGTGAAATCACCATTCCAAATTGTCCAAATTGTTTGTCCGGAAGCAGTTCTGCACACATATATTCATTATTTTTCTTTTCATCCTCCATTTTGTACCGAGGGTTTGGTCCGACCCCACGGATGTCACCAGGACATTCAGGTAGTATGTCTAATATTTTACTGACTTTATCCTTCCATTCAACATTTTCATTGTACCAGTTATAACATCTAATTTCGTCACTAGGAGGACTCGGTGATGAGTGTGTTAATGGGTTGAAAAGTAGACCTGATATTCCTAAAAGTACAGTGCAACCTCTCTAAAGCAACACTCTTTGGAAGAAGCAAAATTGTGTTGTTGTTGAGAGGTTGTCGCTCTAGAGAGTTTAAATTAATAGTTAAGTCGTACAGTGGGAAAAATCATGCTGTTGTTTACAGGAGGTTTGCTCAAGAGAGGGCCACTGTGGAGTGGTTACACTGTATCAATGATGGCATCACTATGTTTTAAATGAATATGTAAGTATAATGAATAAAGATCGAATTAATTTTTGAAGTTTTCAACCGTATTTCAGTTGTATACAGACAGACAGTAAGCCAAACTAGTTTTCCTGGATTCTGTATCAGTATTATCTGCGAGTGACCCTCAACTAATCCCAACGAATCACCCAAAATCAGCGATGGAGGACGAACAGCATCAGTTTCTGAACAATCCTTTAAAGAGAACAGCTGGGCCTAAGGTTCTAACTCACGAAACAGATGTACGTCGACCTAACACTATATCTCTCTATTGAAGTAAGCGGGCCGACTGCATACTAGATAAAGGATCTGTGATATACCATCCTCCCAATATTTGGTAAGTAAATAACAAACATTATACAGTAAAACCTCGTTATCTCGAGGGGTTATTGAAACAGATCAAATGCTCGAGATAAACGTGGCGCTCGTAATAATGATGTATTTGTTTGTTGATTGAAAATTATACCCAACTAATAACCGAAAAATTGACGGGACTTTAAAACCTTATCGAGATAAGTCGGGTGCTCGAGATATCAATGCTCATAATAATGAAGTTTTACTGTTAATAATCTTGCCTTTAGTGCTGGAATATATGTCTATGCTTGTTACACCGCTAGAGAATGAAAATATGTTGGTGAAATTATACTTCTGCGATGAAATAAAACCAATCCAGACATTTGGGTCAATGTTTGTCTGCTTAGTATTCAGAGACCACCTCATCATATCGCGACCGTATAAATACAAAGCAAATGTGCTCGACCCATCAGTCACTAAAACACACTGGAAAGTTGCTTCCTACAATACAAAAACAATCAATCAAACAAACAAACAAACAAACAAACAAACAAACAAACAAATAAATAAATAAACAAATAAATAAACAAGCAAAAAAAAAAACACCAGTGTACAGTGCCATAGTTCAACAACTTGAAGATTATCGCATGTAGCCCTAATATATTAAGGTATCAAATGAAAGAACAGTTTAACAGCAACAATAATCAAATACAATTATTTTTAAAGGATAAGCTTCTTGTTCAATATCTTGAAATAGAAAACATTTGATCTCACCCATTTTACGGCATCAATAATTAATGACATCTAACAATTGAAGCAAGTAGCTATACACTTTGAACGTTTTTTTCTTCAAATAGTCACAATAAATGTTTTGACACAAATAAGTACAATTCTCCTGCGATGTTTCTATGCATCAGATACAATACGGCATAATTCTTTTAAAAAATCATTCTTATAAATATTCGAATTCCCAATTCAGCTATACCGCAATAAAGAGTACTTATACATGTGTAATAAACTATATTTATTGATATAATTGATATAATCGAGTGTCAACATGACTGAGACTATGGTTTCAAAAAATATTTGTCTGAGTAGTTGGGCGGTTATATATATATATATATACACACACACGGATCCTACCTTGTTCCTATCAAATAAGTCTTCTACTGGTCGTACGCGATGCCACGTTGCGAACAGTATAAATGCTGGTTTCAGTTTTACAGACGCCATTGTCTCAACCAGTGCTTTGACATGTTCCACTTCCGGTTTATTAAGATCATTAGGGCTGTCTATAATATTATATGTCCGATAATTGAACGTCCCACCGATTGTATCAGCAAAGAAAGGACCTAAGATGGTTCGGTTACTAAAATGTGACAAGTTCCTCGGTGGCACTGGGTTCAAATATGGCTCATCAGCCGTAACGAGACCGTTTGAACAAACCTACATAACAACACAAATAGAGTATAACCCCTGAAAACCGGAATTTTCTGAAATTCTGACGATTTTTTTCAAGTCCCTTTTTTTCTCTTCGGTAATAAGTGGTTCTCTGAAAACCGGATTCCTAAGAAACCCGGACTGTTGGCCCAGTCCGGAAATGGTCCGGTTTTCAGGGGTTTTAAACACTTTGTGGTAAATAATACTGATAGAAACTGCTACATGAAAACCTCAAGTAGAGAGCGCCTAAATATTACGACCGCCATGTTATAACGACTACTTATTTACGGATCGGCTTCCAATAACTCTCATTGAAGCCACCTAATTATTACGACTCAATTATCGGGACCCAAAGCTGGTCTCATTATTGAGGTTTTACTGTAATGTAATACAGATGATTTCATGAAAAAGATGTCAGAGAGAAATAACCCAAATTTTCTTAAATAAATTGATGTTTTGTATATTTGCTCTGAATTTGGTAAAGTTTTAAATAATGCTTATGAGATGAATGGTTAATGGTTAACTTACGTGTATAACCTTGTGAATGGTATCGTAGATTAGAATTCCTGCATGAAAGTTTATTTGCTCATGACAGATATCCTTTGTGTTCTCCACAACTGTATCTCCATTGTCTTCACCGTATGGATAGAGTTTTACTGTAATATCAAAACATTATTTAACATCACATCTGTGAACAAAGGCCTCCCTCGGGAAAGACAAAATGCGGCCTTGATTGATAGGTAGCCTTTATTCGATGGTCAGTTTGTTCTAAATAATCAATGATGGTGGTTTTCAAAAAATAGCTTTTATTCACAGGGTGGCCTTTATTCGGAGGTGGCCGTAAACACAGTTTAGACTGTTATTGTGTTAGGAATACATAAATGGTCAATTCAAATAGTTCAAACGTTGCAATTTACACTAGCTCTTCTAAATAGTGATGTACAAAAGCTGAACTTACTTGTATCGCATAAGTCTGCTTCATCGTTATATATTCCAGTTTGACATCTGCATGTTGAATTGATGCACTGGGCACCCCCTAGCCTACAAATGTCACTGTTGTTACACGAAGCGCCAATATCAACTGTGAAATACAATATTATCATGAGCGTCTCCTTATACAGTAAAACCTCGTTATCTCGAAGAACCACCGGAATGCTCGAGATAAATGTGGTGCTCATAATGACGAGGCATTTGTTTATTGGTTGAAATTTATACACAGCTGAGAACAAAAATTGACGGGACTTTAAAAACTCCTTGAGATAATTCGGATGCTGGTGATATCGATGCTCGTAATAACGATTTATTTGTAAAAAATAACTTGACTAAAGATATGCCTCTAACTTAATTACCCTTCTCCTTGCATGACGGAGCCGGTTTGCTCCAAGTTGTATTTATTGTACATTGTGTCATGTCATCCCCGATTAACAAATACCCATTGTCACATTCGAAGTAAGCTTCGGAACCGTGAATCCGCCCTGTAGATGACACTATAGTCCCATTTTCTGGTGCTATGAGTTCGTCACAAACTATAAATTACATTTGTATTTAGAGTACTAAATGACTTAGATAAGCATTTAATATTAGATTTATGTTGAACAATACAATATACGATATAACCATAGTGACCATTTTAATATTTATTATAACGACCACTTTATTATAACGACCACTTTATTATTACGACCACTTTATTATTACGACCACTTTATTATAAGACCACTTTATTATAACGACCACTTAATTTCGGGCTGGCTTCCAATAACTCCCATATAATTCATCTTGAAAGTGAAAACTCCTCATTATTACGACCAATTTTCCAGGTCCTGAAGAGAGTCCCATTATCTATCTATCTATCTATCTATCTATCTATCTATCTGTCTATCTATCGAAAGATAGATAGATAGATAGATAGATAGATAGATAGATAGATAGATAGATAGATAGCAGAGCGTGTAATAGCTTTATTCATGCACAACAAAATTTAATTCCTGTTTGTGAATCAAATATCACAGGGAAAAACATCTAATGAATTGATTTATTATAAGTCTAATGAATATGCACATTGTTTAGGAACTATAAAAGCATATCAATTTGTCATTCGAAAAAAAGAGCACCAGTAAGCATTGCTATCTTACAATACGACCACAATAATCAGCTGATAGTTTTTTTAGTCTCTGAAGGACCCAAACAAAGTGGAATGGTGTCTATATTGCAAATACAATGAGTGGTATATCTAAACCACGTCCACCTAGTATTTTATAGCACTGGAAGAAAATCATATAATCAGGAGGACATTTTTATATATTCAATCCAATATTGACACCGGGTACTGCATTTCTTTGTGTAGATTATATTTAAAAATTGTAAAACATGACAATGATGTTGGTCCTATATGTGAGAATATGAATTACATGCATTAAGAAATCTCAACCTCCATGCAATGTGGAACCATGGCAGGTAAATTATATTCCACGTATTATATTACCTTGAACTTCACATGTTGGGTTTCGACCTCCCCAGGTTTCATTCATCAAACATGGACGTGTATTTTCGCCTTTTAATATAAATCCCGTATCGCAGTCAAATATTGCAGAATGTGGATACTCTGTACCGTTAGGTGTTTCTACTGATCCATTGTCAATGTCGCCTATAGCACCACAATCTGCGTATAGAAATAAAGTATAGGGACCTCCGTGGTCGAGTGGTTATCGCCTCTTATTTGTAATCACTAGCCTTCACCGCTGTGAGTTGATATCCCATCAGGACCAAATTTCACGTGTGAGGAAGCTGTCCAGCTAGCTTTCGTAAGGTCGATGGTTCTACCCAGATGTAAGCCTGGGGTTATATAAATAATCAATGACGGAATTTCAATGAATGACCCTTATTTACAGGGCGACCTTTATTCGAAAGTAGCTACAAACACAGGTTTGACTGTGCTTGTACGTTAGCACGTGATGTTGGTCCTATATTTGAGAAAAGTGAATTGCATGTATTAAGAAATCTCATGGTCCATGTGGTATTGAACCGTGGTCGGTAAAATGATATATCAACATATATATTACCTGGAACTTCACATGTTGGGTCTCGACCTCCCCAAGTTTCATTCATCAAACATGGACGTGTATTTTCGCCTTTTAATATAAATCCCGTATCGCAGTCAAATATTGCAGAATGTGGATACTCTGTACCGTTAGGTGTTTCTACTGATCCATTGTCAATGTCGCCTATAGCACCACAATCTGCGTATAGAAATAAAGTATAGGGACCTTCGTGGTCGAGTGGTTATCGCCTCTTATTTGTAATCACTAGCCTTCACCGCTGTGAGTTGATATCCCATCAGGACCAAATTTCACGTGTGAGGAAGCTGTCCAGCTAGCTTTCGTAAGGTCGATGGTTCTACCCAGATGTAAGCCTGGGGTTATATAAATAATCAATGACGGATTTTCAATGAATGGCCCTTATTTACAGGGCGATCTTTATTCGAAAGTAGCTACAAACACAGGTTTGACTGTGCTTGTAATTTAGCACGTGATGTTGGTCCTATATTTGAGAAAAGTGAATTGCATGTATCAAGAAATCTCATGGTCCATGTGGTATTGAACCGTGGTCGGTAAAATGATATATCAACATATATATTACCTGGAACTTCACATGTTGGGTCTCGACCTCCCCAAGTTTCATTCATCAAACATGGACGTGTATTATCGCCTTTTAATATAAATCCCGTATCGCAGTCAAATATTGCAGAATGTGGATACTCTGTACCGTTAGGTGTTTCTACTGATCCATTGTCAATGTCGCCTATAGCACCACAATCTGCGTATAGAAATAAAGTATAGGGACCTCCGTGGTCGAGTGGTTATCGCCTCTTATTTGTAATCACTAGCCTTCACCGCTGTGAGTTGATATCCCATCAGGACCAAATTTCACGTGTGAGGAAGCTGTCCAGCTAGCTTTCGTAAGGTCGATGGTTCTACCCAGATGTAAGCCTGGGGTTATATAAATAATTAATGACGGATTTTCAATGAATGGCCGTTATTTACAGGGCGACCTTTATTCGAAAGTAGCTACAAACACAGGTTTGACTGTGCTTGTAAGTTAGCACGTGATGTTGGTCCTATATTTGAGAAAAGTGAATTGCATGTATCAAGAAATCTCATGGTCCATGTGGTATTGAACCGTGGTCGGTAAAATGATATATCAACATATATATTACCTGGAACTTCACATGTTGGGTCTCGACCTCCCCAAGTTTCATTCATCAAACATGGACGTGTATTATCGCCTTTTAATATAAATCCCGTATCGCAGTCAAATATTGCAGAATGTGGATACTCTGTACCGTTAGGTGTTTCTACTGATCCATTGTCAATGTCGCCTATAGCACCACAATCTGCGTATAGAAATTACGTTTAGGGACCTCCGTGGTCGAGTGGTTATCGCCTCTTATTTGTAATCACAAGCCTTCACCGCTGTGAGTTGATATCCTATCAGGACCAAATTTCACGTGTGAGGAAGCTGTCCAGCTAGCTTTCGTAAGGTCGATGGTTCTACCCAGATGTAAGCCTGGGGTTATATAAATAATCAATGACGGATTTTCAATGAATGGCCGTTATTTACAGGGCGACCTTTATTCGAAAGTAGCTACAAACACAGGTTTGACTGTGCTTGTAATTTAGCACGTGATGTTGGTCCTATATTTGAGAAAAGTGAATTGCATGTATCAAGAAATATCATGGTCCATGTGGTATTGAACCGTGGTCGGTAAAATGATATATCAACATATATATTACCTGGAACTTCACATGTTGGGTCTCGACCTCCCCAAGTTTCATTCATCAAACATGGACGTGTATTTTCGCCTTTTAATATAAATCCCGTATCGCAGTCAAATATTGCAGAATGCGGATACTCTGTACCGTTAGGTGTTTCTACTGATCCATTGTCAATGTCGCCTATAGCACCACAATCTGCGTATAGAAATTACGTTTAGGGACCTCCGTGGTCGAGTGGTTATCGCCTCTTATTTGTAATCACTAGCCTTCACCGCTGTGAGTTCATATCCCATCAGGACCAAATTTCACGTGTGAAGAAACTGTCCAGCTAGCTTTCGTAAGGTCGATGGTCCTACCCAGATGTAAGCCTGGGGTTATATAAATAATCAATGACGGATTTTCAATGAATGGCCCTTATTTACAGGGCGATCTTTATTCGAAAGTAGCTACAAACACAGGTTTGACTGTGCTTGTAATTTAGCACGTGATGTTGGTCCTATATTTGAGAAAAGTGAATTGCATGTATCAAGAAATATCATGGTCCATGTGGTATTGAACCGTGGTCGGTAAAATGATATATCAACATATATATATTACCTGGAACTTCACATGTTGGGTCTCGACCTCCCCAAGTTTCATTCATCAAACATGGACGTGTATTTTCGCCTTTTAATATAAATCCCGTATCGCAGTCAAATATTGCAGAATGTGGATACTCTGTACCGTTAGGTGTTTCTACTGATCCATTGTCAATGTCGCCTATAGCACCACAATCTGCGTATAGAAATAAAGTATAGGGACCTCCGTGGTCGAGTGGTTATCGCCTCTTATTTGTAATCACTAGCCTTCACCGCTGTGAGTTGATATCCCATCAGGACCAAATTTCACGTGTGAGGAAGCTGTCCAGCTAGCTTTCGTAAGGTCGGTGGTTCTACCCAGATGTAAGCCTGGGGTTATATAAATAATCAATGACGGAATTTCAATGAATAACCCTTATTTACAGGGCGACCTTTATTCGAAAGTAGCTACAAACACAGGTTTGACTGTGCTTGTAATTTAGCACGTGATGTTGGTCCTATATTTGAGAAAAGTGAATTGCATGTATCAAGAAATATCATGGTCCATGTGGTATTGAACCGTGGTCGGTAAAATGATATATCAACATATATATTACCTGGAACTTCACATGTTGGGTCTCGACCTCCCCAAGTTTCATTCATCAAACATGGACGTGTATTTTCGCCTTTTAATATAAATCCCGTATCGCAGTCAAATAGTGCAGAATGTGGATACTCTGTACCGTTAGGTGTTTCTACTGATCCATTGTCAATGTCGCCTATAGCACCACAATCTGCGTATAGAAATAAAGTATAGGGACCTCCGTGGTCGAGTGGTTATCGCCTCTTATTTGTAATCACTAGCCTTCACCGCTGTGAGTTGATATCCTATCAGGACCAAATTTCACGTGTGAGGAAGCTGTCCAGCTAGCTTTCGTAAGGTCGATGGTTCTACCCAGATGTAAGCCTGGGGTTATATAAATAATCAATGACGGAATTTCAATGAATAACCCTTATTTACAGGGCGACCTTTATTCGAAAGTAGCTACAAACACAGGTTTGACTGTGCTTGTAATTTAGCACGTGATGTTGGTCCTATATTTGAGAAAAGTGAATTGCATGTATCAAGAAATCTCATGGTCCATGTGGTATTGAACCGTGGTCGGTAAAATGATATATCAACATATATATTACCTGGAACTTCACATGTTGGGTCTCGACCTCCCCAAGTTTCATTCATCAAACATGGACGTGTATTTTCGCCTTTTAATATAAATCCTGTATCGCAGTCAAATATTGCAGAATGTGGATACTCTGTACCGTTAGGTGTTTCTACTGATCCATTGTCAATGTCGCCTATAGCACCACAATCTGCGTATAGAAATTACGTTTAGGGACCTCCGTGGTCGAGTGGTTATCGCCTCTTATTTGTAATCACTAGCCTTCACCGCTGTGAGTTGATATCCCATCAGGACCAAATTTCACGTGTGAGGAAGCTGTCCAGCTAGCTTTCGTAAGGTCGATGGTTCTACCCAGATGTAAGCCTGGGGTTATATAAATAATTAATGACGGATTTTCAATGAATGGCCCTTATTTACAGGGCGACCTTTATTCGAAAGTAGCTACAAACACAGGTTTGACTGTGCTTGTAATTTAGCACGTGATGTTGGTCCTATATTTGAGAAAAGTGAATTGCATGTATCAAGAAATATCATGGTCCATGTGGTATTGAACCGTGGTCGGTAAAATGATATATCAACATATATATTACCTGGAACTTCACATGTTGGGTCTCGACCTCCCCAAGTTTCATTCATCAAACATGGACGTGTATTTTCGCCTTTTAATATAAATCCCGTATCGCAGTCAAATATTGCAGAATGTGGATACTCTGTACCGTTAGGTGTTTCTACTGATCCATTGTCAATGTCGCCTATAGCACCACAATCTGCGTATAGAAATAAAGTATAGGGACCTCCGTGGTCGAGTGGTTATCGCCTCTTATTTGTAATCACTAGCCTTCACCGCTGTGAGTTGATATCCCATCAGGACCAAATTTCACGTGTGAGGAAGCTGTCCAGCTAGCTTTCGTAAGGTCGATGGTTCTACCCAGATGTAAGCCTGGGGTTATATAAATAATCAATGACGGATTTTCAATGAATGGCCCTTATTTACAGGGCGACCTTTATTCGAAAGTAGCTACAAACACAGGTTTGACTGTGCTTGTAATTTAGCACGTGATGTTGGTCCTATATTTGAGAAAAGTGAATTGCATGTATCAAGAAATATCATGGTCCATGTGGTATTGAACCGTGGTCGGTAAAATGATATATCAACATATATATTACCTGGAACTTCACATGTTGGGTCTCGACCTCCCCAAGTTTCATTCATCAAACATGGACGTGTATTTTCGCCTTTTAATATAAATCCCGTATCGCAGTCAAATATTGCAGAATGTGGATACTCTGTACCGTTAGGTGTTTCTACTGATCCATTGTCAATGTCGCCTATAGCACCACAATCTGCGTATAGAAATTACGTTTAGGGACCTCCGTGGTCGAGTGGTTATCGCCTCTTATTTGTAATCACTAGCCTTCACCGCTGTGAGTTGATATCCTATCAGGACCAAATTTCACGTGTGAGGAAGCTGTCCAGCTAGCTTTCGTAAGGTCGGTGGTTCTACCCAGATGTAAGCCTGGGGTTATATAAATAATTAATGACGGAATTTCAATCAATAACCCTTATTTACAGGGCGACCTTTATTCGAAAGTAGCTACAAACACAGGTTTGACTGTGCTTGTAATTTAGCACGTGATGTTGGTCCTATATTTGAGAAAAGTGAATTGCATGTATCAAGAAATATCATGGTCCATGTGGTATTGAACCGTGGTCGGTAAAATGATATATCAACATATATATTACCTGGAACTTCACATGTTGGGTCTCGACCTCCCCAAGTTTCATTCATCAAACATGGACGTGTATTTTCGCCTTTTAATATAAATCCCGTATCGCAGTCAAATATTGCAGAATGTGGATACTCTGTACCGTTAGGTGTTTCTACTGATCCATTGTCAATGTCGCCTATAGCACCACAATCTGCGTATAGAAATAAAGTATAGGGACCTCCGTGGTCGAGTGGTTATCGCCTCTTATTTGTAATCACTAGCCTTCACCGCTGTGAGTTGATATCACATCAGGACCAAATTTCACGTGTGAGGAAGCTGTCCAGCTAGCTTTCGTAAGGTCGATGGTTCTACCCAGATGTAAGCCTGGGGTTATATAAATAATCAATGACGGATTTTCAATGAATGGCCGTTATTTACAGGGCGACCTTTATTCGAAAGTAGCTACAAACACAGGTTTGACGGTAAAATGATATATTTACATATATATTACCTGGAACTTCACATGTTTGGTCTCGACCTCCCCAAGTTTCATTCATCAAACATGGACGTGTATTTTCGCCTTTTAATATAAATCCCGTATCGCAGTCAAATATTGCAGAATGTGGATACTCTGTACCGTTAGGTGTTTCTACTGATCCATTGTCAATGTCGCCTATAGCACCACAATCTGCGTATAGAAATAAAGTATAGGGACCTCCGTGGTCGAGTGGTTATCGCCTCTTATTTGTAATCACTAGCCTTCACCGCTGTGAGTTGATATCCCATCAGGACCAAATTTCACGTGTGAGGAAGCTGTCCAGCTAGCTTTCGTAAGGTCGGTGGTTCTACCCAGATGTAAGCCTGGGGTTATATAAATAATCAATGACGGAATTTCAATGAATGACCCTTATTTACAGGGCGACCTTTATTCGAAAGTAGCTACAAACACAGGTTTGACTGTGCTTGTACGTTAGCACGTGATGTTGGTCCTATATTTGAGAAAAGTGAATTGCATGTATTAAGAAATCTCATGGTCCATGTGGTATTGAACCGTGGTCGGTAAAATGATATATCAACATATATATTACCTGGAACTTCACATGTTGGGTCTCGACCTCCCCAGGTTTCATTCATCAAACATGGACGTGTATTTTCGCCTTTTAATATAAATCCCGTATCGCAGTCAAATATTGCAGAATGTGGATACTCTGTACCGTTAGGTGTTTCTACTGATCCATTGTCAATGTCGCCTATAGCACCACAATCTGCGTATAGAAATTACGTTTATGGACCTCCGTGGTCGAGTGGTTATCGCCTCTTATTTGTAATCACTAGCTTTCACCGCTGTGAGTTTATATCCCATCAGGACCAAATTTCACGTGTGAGGAAGCTGTCCAGGTAGCTTACGGAAGGTTGGGATTCTACCCAGGCGTACTCCTTGGATCTTCCCGAACTGTTAAAGTTAGAAACTCGCCATATCATCCTGGTACGTTGATGAAATATATGCTTGTAACTCGAATTATATAATTGAAGATACTATTTTGTGGAGCACAAATATTCGCGTATGTCAATCTGCTCTCATTAGAAGTCTATAGACATCAATATACTCATAAAACATTTATGTAAATGTTAATTTATGTTAAAATGTTTATGTCATGGCTGGGATAATGGCACCCTTCACATCATAATTATAAGATTATTTTCAGTAAATGGATATAGTGCAATTACCCCAGCCAATAGAATTTTAGTCTTTTTATAATTATCTTTTATATATGTTTTTCCGTCATTTATTATATACTATGCACTAAATAAATGACATTTACACATAATCTGAGCTTATTGATGTGTATTTTATGTTTTAAATAAATTTCCAGTTGCATAAAGAACAAGCACAGGAAAAGACACAATTTAATCATGAATAGTTGTGGATATAAATAACATTGAGACATTCACTTACTGACTTTGATTTCAATTGTCCAACCAGTCGTTTCGTCTATTTCTGGTGAAAGAGCATTGCATTCACCCGCTCGTCTAACAAGTCCTGCGAACAAAGTAGAAGAACATAAATGAACATAAATTCTGAAATAAACGTTTATGGTCTGTAAACTGCTTCAGATCAGATATGTATAAAATGTTTCATAAAATATTCTCAATTTTGATGCATAAGAATTTTAAGACGAAAGTAAATGAAACATTAAAACATTGAGCTATCAAATTATGAAATATTAGCGCATCTAATCGCTTTCAGGGGAACACAAATTGTACAAGATACAATACATAATCAATTACTTGTCAGGGATATACAAATTTTGAATTGAAGAATTCTTCACGCTAAATTGCATTATCAATAAGTAAATCATATCAAGAACTGATGTACCTTTTGGTACAGTCACATAATAATCATCTGTTGGATTAAAGGGATAATCTATCGTAACATTTATTTGTTTATTGTCCGGATCAAATATGACATCATCGTTGTTTTCTGTGCCCATAATGATCACCGGAGTTTTGGTCGCATTGTTTATCACTGTGATGTTAACATAATGCTCCGGCCGAGAAAACTGTAAGATACAAGTACAAGGTTTAATTCCAGATGAAAATATCGTGCCAGCCTGATCTATGTATATTTATGTCAAGAAATATGAAGAATTAACGTATTATAACGCGTCAATTTTATATATGTAACAAAAAATACAACATAATCATTCATTTTCTTGTAAAATGATGAATGTCATTTTTCCACTGGGGTTGAATGTTGCAACAATAGCAGAGGAGGAATTTTTGGTATATAGGCGTATACTTGGATAAGACCACCGACCTTTCGGACAACTTCCATCAGTGTGATTTTTTCTAGTCCTGGACGGGATTTGATCTCACAACAGAAAGGCGCTGGTGGTTTATACTCTCATGGACGAAGGAGCCCCCCCTTTCGACCGTTTTTTCGTAAACATTCTCTAGCTTAATAAGGAAATGAATGTTTGTTGGCTAGTTACCAAGTAGATATCTTAATTTACGATGCTACTAAAATATCAAGAGTCGTACTGTGATGGTAAAGATAGAATTGAAACTTTTTATACCGTTTTATCAAACGTGAGAATCCAAGTATTCGTGATATTAACTCTTTCAATAGCAATCACTGTAGGCGGAGGAACTAAAATGTAACAGTATATATTAGATAGTACATACGTCAGTATAAATATTAGATAGTACATACGTCAGTATAAGTATTAGATAGTAAAAATATTTGTATAAATATTAGATAGTACATACGTCAGTACAAATATTAGATAGTACATACGTCAGTATAAATATTAGATAGTACATACGTCAGTATAAGTATTAGATAGTAAAAATATTTGTATAAATATTAGATAGTACATACGTCAGTACAAATATTAGATAGTACATACGTCAGTAAGTATTAGACAGTACATACGTCAGTATAAGTATTAGATAGTACATACGTCAGTATAAATATTAGATAGTAAATATATTAGTATAAATATTAGATAGTACATACGTCCGTATAGATATTAGATAGTAAATTTATTAGTATAAATATTGAATAGTATATATGTCTAAATATATATCTATGTATAAGTATTGGACAGCAAATATGTTAGTATGAATATCACATAGTTGTATGTCAGTATGAATGTTATATAACACATGTACATATGTCACTATGTCTTAGTGGAAGTGAACAATATTTCAAATAACTTACAATCAGATGTTAAATTGATGAAGGACAGCTAGAACTAGCTACTGGTAATACGAAACCAAAATGTTAACACCTGACATATTGCTTTATTTAATATTGCTTAAAGTAAAATTTATTTTACATACCATCAACAGGAACGTTGACACATACATATTCGCTGTATATACTGAAATGCAATACATAGGAACAGTTAAAGCTTTTTCATAGGGTCAGGATATCACTGCTTAACCCTTTGCCTCATTATGCCGCATTTCCCGCATCTGAGGCAGATGACATTTGAAAACATGAGGCAAAAGAAGCCGTTGCTTGTAATGAGTAATGGTTTCTTTTGCCACAATGTTTCCATTCTGCCAGACAGACAGACAGACAGACAGACAGACGAACGAACCGGGCAGACAGACAGACAGACAGACAGACGAACCACGCAGACAGACACAGACAGACAGACAGACAGACAGACAGACAGACGAACAGACAGGCGATAGACAGACAGACAGACGAACCCAGACAGACAGACAGACGGGCGAGCCAGACAGACCCAGACGAGCAGACGAACGGTGCGAGGAGCAGACAGACGAACGAACGAACGAGCAGACAGACGAACCAGACAGACAGACGAACGAACGAACGGGCCAGGCGAACAGACGAACGAACAGACAGACAGACAGACAGACAGACAGACAGACAGACAGACAGACAGACAGACAGACTTTATTTAGAAAATAAGAAAACATGGCCAACATTTCACATATTACAAAAAAAACATAATTAAATTAACATTTCAAATTATATGGCTATATCAAATACATTTCTTTACTAATACTTGTGTAATTTTATCATTATTAAACAGGATTGAAACATATGTTGTAATTATGTAAGTATTATTATTTAATAGCACAAAATATTGAGTTACATACGGTAGGGAGAAAGTGTTATTTGACATAATATTCGTTACCTCTACGTTTTAAGCTTTTGTAAATATATTTTGATAGGTTTAGTACAATTCCTCAGTTTTTAGAGGACATAAGTTCCGTAAATTTTAGGGTATCAGGTATTTTCCAATAGTATTGTTTGATACGTTCTTTTCTAATATCAAAATAAAGGGGACATTCTAATATGAAATGGAATTCAACATAATTGACATTTTCTTTCAGATCGTGGTGTTTTAACTGGCTTTGTCCATCTACCTAATTCGATTTCTAATCTGTGACTTGAAATTCTTAATCTACATAAAGCTATTCGATATTTTCTAACTTTAATACAGTCTAATTAAACTTTAAACTCGAAGTTTGAAAAAAATATAAGTGCATGCCCTTGAAGAGTCATTTAGTTCTCCATTCCATGTTTCAATAAAGTTGTCCTTAATATGCAATTTAAAAATTCTTAAAATTTGTGGTACATTTCCGACTCCTTGAAATAACCATACATCATTAAAGCCTAACGTTTCTAGTATTCGTTTAATATCAGCTACCCAAATAATGTTATCAGGATGTAAATTAAAATCATTTAACATCATATGATATACACATTTTCTGTACATATTATTTGAATTATTGATAATTTTTATTTGTATGGAATTACTTGTGTTATTTAATTAAATTTCAGGGGCAACCTTCCCAATTCAGCATATATAAAATTGTTTTGTGTTTGCATTCTACATCCTAAAAGTTTTTAACAGAATTTAAGATGATTTTTTTTCGATTAATTTGGCGTATAAAAATCCCCAAATTTCTATAATTTAGAATTGGATAAACTAATTTGTCAAATAGCTCTAGTTTATGACTAACAGAAAGTTCAGTAAATTTTGACAAGTAACATTTCATTTTGTGCACTGCTTTCATAGCTTGGCCGCTTAAAGTTTCGAAGGTTTTTGTAAATGACCTATTCGTAGTAAAAATTATACCCAGATATGTGAATTTCACAACTAATTCGAGCGTTTCTCCATTATAAATAAAATTGCAGTTTTGATTATTCGAAGAGCCTTTTTTTAAAAAAAATCGTTACCTTAGTTTTTTGTATATTTACTATTAGTTTCAATTTATCACAATAACTGCTGAGAATATTTAACCTTTCTGAAGTTCTTCGCTAGAATCAGCAAATATAACTATGTTATCAGCGTAAAGTGATAAAATTAATTTTAACACCCCAATATCAATACTTTCAAAGCCATTTAAAATCATGTATTCTTCTAAGTCGTTTACATACATCGAAAAAATAAAAGGTGACAAACAATCCTCTTGCCTAACTCCAAGAAAACATTCTAAACGATCACTTATATTGTTTTCGTGTTTTACTTTAGATTTAACATGGCTATATAACGATTAAAAATATTGAGCATTTTACCCCTGATCCAATATTGAATAAGTTTATAAAAATATTTTCCCTAACAAGATGATCAAAAGCTTTCGTAAAGTCGACAAAACAAACAAACAACTGCTTTTTTTCATTCAATATATGACTTATAAGACCGTGCAAAATGAATAAATTATCTGTTGTACCCATGTTTTTCCTAAAACCTGACTGTGCTTCTACATAAACAAAATAATCATCCGCCCACATGTCCAAACAATTATTTAAGACCCTCGTGAATAATTTACCCAAATTGCTTAATAATGTTATACCACGATAATTCTCTGGTTGGTTGATATCTCCCTTTTTATGTAATGGAATTATAAAACCCTCCGACCATTTTGATAGTAAATGACCAGCATAAACTATTTTATTAAATAGTTTAACTAGGTAAAAAAAATAAGCTATTAAAAACGTCTTTAAAAAATCATTTAAAACGTAATCTGGCCCGCTTGAACGGTTTAGATTTAACTGTTTACAAGCTTTCAGCACTTCTTGATAAGATATAGGAAAATCTAATTCTTCAAACATTACCTGTAATTCATTGTTCAAAAACCTATCATTAAAATGCATGATGTCCTCATCCGGTTGAAAAAACATAGACTCGGGGTCATTCACAGATTTAAAATAATTAAAAAAGTCTGATGTTGTTATTTTTGATGAGCCATCATTAGTATTAATATTTTTTAACATTGTCCAATATTCTTCAGCGTTCTTAAACCTTATTGACTCTAATTTATCAGTCTGATTAATTTATTCAACATACATATCACAGGATATGATGCATGGAACGAACGAACGAACGAACGAACGGACGGACGGACGGACGAATACTAACACTGTATCCCTGCATAAATTAATACGAGTAGGTATTGAATTTACTCAATTTACTCAGATATACATGCAGAGGAAATATCTCTATTCCTTTGTAATGATTTTAAACTAAAGCAGAAAAAGTAGGGAGACAACTGCTGTAGAGTAGTATTTTTAGATAGTTTTTAACACAAAATATTTACCCATTTATGTCCCTTGCATAAAAGCATAATCTGTGGTCCTGTCCGATGTCATCAGCGGTTGGTTCGAAAGTTACATTCATCGAGATGTAATGCCAAGTTCCATCTTGCCATAGTCTGTCCTCAGAGTGTACCATACCAACAGCAGATGTCGTGGTTATAGCACTGAAGCTGAAAGATAAAACAACTCGTTTTAAACTTTAGCCTGAGAACTAAGAAAGCTGCAATTTACATCAGAACCTAAGGTTCTTTTTTTCAACTGCGAAGTTCATATTTGTATCACCTATGTTACTATTTCGACTTAAACGTTCTGCAATGTGCAACATAAACGTCCTTTTTATTCTATAATTCCAAGATTGTTACACAAGTGGTACAAACACGACATCAGTTTTAATTCGGCCCGCATAAATATATGAAATTCACTTACTAGATACCATTTGTATATGAAATTCAATTAGGTACCAATAATAAATGAAATTCACTTAGGTACCAGTATTATATGAAATTCACTTACGTACCAGTATTATATGAAATTCACTTAGGTACCAGTATTATATGAAATACGCTTAGGTACCAGTATTATATGAAATACGCTTAGGTACCAGTATTATATGAAATTCACTTAGGTACCAGTATTATATGAAATACGCTTAGGTACCAGTATTATATGAAATACGCTTAGGTACCAGTATTATATGAAATTCGCTTAGGTACCAGTATTATATGAAATTCGCGTCATCATATCTCCCCTTTATCCCATCAAACATAGAATTCTAGTAATTATTAAATCTATTCGAAACATGGGCGAGGAGCAAACATAGAATTCTAGTAATTATTAAATCTATTCGAAACATGGGCGAGGAGCAAACATAGAATTCTAGTAATTATTAAATCTATTCGAAACATGGGCGAGGAGCAAACATAGAATTCTAGTAATTATTAAATCTATTCGAAACATGGGCGAGGAGCAAACATAGAATTCTAGTAATTATTAAATCTATTCGAAACATGGGCGAGGAGCAAACATAGAATTCTAGTAATTATTAAATCTATTCGAAACATGGGCGAGGAGTAAACACTCTTCATGACAATGAATCTGAAGATTTCATACGTGGACATTTGTCTGCCACTTCTGGTTCGAATATCAAATTGTACATTTTACATTTGGCAGTTACTCATTGAATAAAAGTCATCAAGGTCAGTATTAGAACAATAGCCAAAGTTAAAACCCCATACTTGACTGTAACACTGTAAAACTCGATTTAATTAAACCAAACATTATCAATTATAACATACGAATGAATTCCCCTTGCAGTAATGTTGACGCTGAATTCATCATTTACGCTGGTGACAAAACATTGTCCATTGACTGGTGTAGGATCTATAAACTCTGGCTCATTGGCACACTGTGAATCTTGTCCTGCATAAACATTCACCAGAAATTGCACTGGGATACTGCTGAGAGGTTCAGTAGAGGACGGGCTAATATAATCTTCGACTTGTATAGCAACTACATAAAAGCCCAACTTATCATCCGCTGTGTATGTAATACTGCACGCGTCCTAAATTAATGTTATACAAGTCAGTACTTTAAGAAGGATAACTGATTTTCTGTTTTATGTCCAAACAATCATACAGATGAATTATATGACAATTAGTTATGATAATTGTTGCGATATAAATTTTACATAGTGTACTAGTGTTGAAAAATCTAATATCCCGGATCGGTTTATATTTCCGGGAGAAAACGAGCGAAAGAACCTTATATTCGAAGCATAGGATAATTAGCTTGTGTTGCCTGACGAATTATTTGGAGTGAATTTGTCTAGAATGCATTTGACTGACAGCAATATCTGCATAATGTAAATTATTTTATGACCAGTTCATTTGGTTTTGATACATCACCTGGTTCAATTCAGTATCAGGCAATGCATAACTACCCCCATTGCAAGCATTGCTACATTCATCACCACCACTCGCCCATCGACATTTCACGATATCTTCATCAATATCACTAACTGCAACATTTATATATGTATTTGAGTGATGATAAAATTAAAAATACTTTGTTTGCCCTTTACCGACCCTAGATTTTAAGAGCGGGTCGGTCGGAAAAATGTTTTATTTTTAATATCGTCACGGAAGCTTTTCAGACGCCATTTCCCAAGTCTGACAGATACGGAATCCTGATCGTGCCATTTATAATGTCGCCGTTGCGCTGAAGAGTCGAAACACGACATTGCGAAGTAACATCGCGAAAATGTGATACGACGCTCGACAATGCCAAACGAAATATCGCATTTTGTATTGTCGAGTGCAGCTTCGCATTGTCACCGTCGCGGTTTATGAAGACCACAAAATTCAGAAAATTAAAGCAACATTTTGAAAATGTCACTTCGCATTGTGGAGCGTCGTATTGCATTGTCGAGTGTCGCAGTCAGTAGAAATACAGACCTCGACACTCGACAACGCGAAGCGACATTGTATCCTTACAATTGCCAAGCATAATTTGTTGTGTAAGCCTCTTGTGTTCTCACCGACCATACATCACTTCATAATTGGTAATGTATTAATACAAAACAACGTATTGCTATGGTTTCCTACATGATAAGAACTTTACCTGTTAATGCAATGGTATGAGAGCAGCCATGTTGTAAATTGATCACGGGAGCCATGTCCACCGTTGGTGACGTGTTGATTTCACCATTGTCTATTCTTGGTGTCAAATCAACCTTTGTCTGAAAACTCCATCCAGCGTTATTTACCCAAGCCCCACCTGAAAATCTGTCAGAGCAAACAAGTTTATTCCTAACACTTTAGGCATTAATTTGTTCTACAAGATATGGAAGTATTAACACGTACACGCATACCCTCACACATGCACACGCAAACATACACACAGTATAACCTCAAGAACGAAATCGTCCCCGGGACCCGAAAAATCGGTTGTAATAATAAGGTGTTCATATTATCAAGTTGAATTATAGGGAAGTCATTGAAAGCCGGTCCGAAAATTCAATTCTAAATCATTTGATGTAGATTGATTCTGTTTTAATTCTAAACCATTGATATGTTATTTTCTCTTCTAAGTTAATACAATAGATTGATGCACAAAGTTCGCGGAATAAATTCTGTTCTTCTAAAAGGAACTGTGAGGTAGAAATTCATGGTTCGTCTTACATACATCAAGTATGACAACAGTGTATTTCCAGAAAGTGATATGCGTGTTATGAAGTTAATTACTTATTGCTTGAACGCGAATATATAATCAAGCCTATGTACAAAGGCCACCCTGTGGAAAGACAAAATGTGGTCTTTATTGATATATGGCCTTTATTCAGAGGTCAATTTGTTATAAATAATCAGTGATGGTGTTTCAAAGAGTGGCCTTTCTTCACAGGGTGGTCTTTATTCTGAGGTTACCGCAAATACAAGTTTTACTATATTTAGAATATTCACTACCATATTTATGATTTATTACAAATTTAATATTTGCATGTTCTTGGTAATTATTAATAGTACAATGGAAAATTACATGAGCAAAAAATTCTCTGTATCCGGAGCAAATGATAAAGTATTGCGTCCAGTTGTCCAGTCATCATCAATACTGTAATCTGTACAGTAGTAATTCAACGCGAAACTAACAGAACTACCAACGTAACGCAGTTGACTTCCATCCCCCAGGAGCGTTTTGCTAGCTATTGTTGTATCATCACAAAAATGTCCACTCGAAGACCTTCTCCACGATATGCGAAAAGAGACTGTAATCTGTAACAGTATAAACTCGTCCACTTACCATTTAAAAAACGATTCTAGGATGTTATTTACACGTATAATATACGGGTTTAAATGGCGGTTGAATTGACTACACGTATCATGTATATCCATTAATACGTAAAGCTTTGCTTCAAACTCATAAGTACACACGCATTCTATTAGGTCAGTGAACCTTCTGTCGCTTGATCGAATGAGCAAGATTAATATTGAGATGCACTGTACCATGTGATATTGATCTAAATGGTGATATTAACCTGAGGAGTGATATTAACCTAATAGTGATATTGACCTAGAGTGACCTAGGCCTAAAAAGTGAAAGGGGACCGCCGTGGTCGAGTAGTTGCTGTCCCTGATTAGTAATCACTAGCCCCTCAAGGCTGTGAATTCAAATCCCACCTGAACTAAACTATTCACATGCGAGAAAGTCATCCAGCAAGCCTAATGAAGGTCGGTGGTTTCACACAGGTTTCTGATTGGAAAAGTCGCCAAATGACCCTGGCTGTTGGTGCGATGTTAAAAAAAGTGAAAAAATGTGATATTGACCTAAGAAATGATATTGGCTCAAGCAGTGATATTGACCTAAGAAATGATATTGGCTCAAGCAGTGATATTGACCTAAGAAATGATATTGGCTCAAGCAGTGATATTGAGCTAAGAAATGATATTGGCTCAAGCAGTGATATTGAGCTAAGCATACACTGAGATTGATCTAAAATTGTGATATTGACCTAAGCAATTATATTATTATTGACCTAGAAAGTTATATTGACCTAAGCAATTATATTATTATTGACCTAGAAAGTTATATTGATTGCAGTGATATTGGTGTTGTCGGTGGTTTGGGTCAACATCAAATATTTCGTTTTTTATCGCATGACATTTGAATACTTAAAAGTCCAATATTGTTTTATATCAGCATTAAATTGATTTTCATCAAAACTATTTAAAGCCATTCATCCAGAGTGCTTCAGTTGGCTCTGGTGTTCCTGGGTTACCTACCTATACAGACCTACATGGACTTCATAACACGCTCAGGACAAAACAAAATCCAATTGTTTGTTAGATGAGTTATGGTTAAAACAGGGCAGCATAAAAAACACAGACCCTTGTATAGAATATCATAAAATGAAACGTCCTTCCACTACTTGCTTATAAATCATGTCCTTTTGTGTTAAATAACAAATGACATTAAGATGTTGTAATACAAACACAGTACGGTACTCATGATAAGATTTCTTCACAGTACGGTACTCATGATAATATTCCTTCACAGTACGGTACTCATGATAAGATTCCTTTACAGTACGGTACTCATGATAAGATTCCATTACAGTACGGTACTCATGATAATATTCCTTTTCAGTACGGTACTCATGATAAGATTCCTTTACAGTACGGTACTCATGATAATATTCCTTTACAGTACGGTACTCATGATGAGATTCCTTTACAGTACGGTACTCATGATAAGATTCCTTTACAGTACGGTACTCATGATAAGATTCCTTTTCAGTACGGTACTCATGATGAGATTCCTTCACAGTACGCATACGTGCAAGCAGCAATGCAACTAACAAATCGACTATTTATCTGTTCGACTCAGTTGCCATGTCAATTTGACCGACAATATGAAAGCTTAGTCTGTGTTACACCAAATAACCAATACACCAATAATGAGGGAAGTTATCATGTTCTACGAAATGTGGAGCTTCCTTTTAGCGCTGCTGTAAAGATTTTGTCAACTGCCCGTTAAACTCGTCACAAAAACAAAATACAAAATGTATTATCTCATGAATGTGCAATATGATGAATCTAGCGCCAGTCGTAGTGAAATATCTATATGACGTGGTTTGCAGCACACGGGGACCTGAGGTCGTGTGGTATCTTACTAGTAAACACTAGCATCGTCACTGTTGTGAGATCGAATCCCACCCGGACCAAATTTCACATGTGTGGAAGCTGTCAAGCTAGTTTACGGAAGGGGATGGTTCTACACAGTCTTGGGGATTTTCCTCCACCGTTAAAACTGGGAAAGTCGCCAATTTACCCTAGGGGTTGGTGCGATGTTGAACACTAGTGAAAAAGAAATAGATGAAACCATCCAGCTCTTCATGTTTTATCGCAATCATAAACCATAGAGAAATGATTATGTATTTTTTTTGTCCACCAAAACGATGAAAAGTAAGTACAGAATAACCCCCGAAAACCAAACTCCCTAAAAAACGGATATCTCTAAAAATCGGGCTTCCATTTTTACTCGTCTATAATCAATCGTTCTCTGAAAGTCGAAATTGTCAGGGTTTATGCAGTATGTAGTAACCATCGTTGAAAATGTTTGATTTTAAAACAATATTTCATACGAATAAAAGGAAAACAAGATTTTTTTCCTTATTTGTAATCAAAACCAAACGTAGATATTGTATACTTACCTCACCACCTGATGTCGGAGCCCACGTAAAAAGTGCGCCGCGAAAATGTGAACAACCAACGAGCCCGAGACAGCTCACTGTGATAAAAAATAATCCAATAAAATTCTTCATATCACCGAAGACATGAATTTTACAAACTGCAAGTAAACTCTCATTAAGAGTTCAGATATATTCTTCTCAATTAAATGTGAAAATATTACAATGTTTTCTCACGCAGAGTCTGGAGTGGTAATGAAAGCTGTTTACCCAAAATACACCACAAGAAAACTACAACCGATATATAGAATTAATGCCTGTTGTAATCTAACACTTCTACGTCAGGGGAAAATTATCCCTCGAGACAATGCGACTAAAACTTCCTTGTTAAGTCTATAACTTAGAGTAACCCATAAATTAAAGTAAAAATATTGAAAATAAAGTTTTTTTTGGATCAAAAGCATAAACAAAATAGTAAAGTATGAATTTAAAGTGCTACGTTTGGTATTGTTTAAGATAGATAAATGAATGAATATTCAATTGATGATCATCGCTATTCGCGTGTATCGATAATCGCATGTGTCGATTCTTAGCTAATTCTGAGTTTATTATTGTTACAGAGCATAGAATAAAGTAAAATCATGTATTCATTTTTATCTAATGATTACTAAATCATTACTGGACCAGATTGATGTACCGTCAATTGAATTGGTTTATTCAATTAGAAATTCTGATTGTAAACATTCCATTTCGATAAAAAAGTTGCAACATCTGTCCAATTTGTCATACCAAACAACCAACTCTAAGTAACGTCTATGATACTCAAAGCAATCAAAAACATATATCATACTGCAGTCTGCCCTCTTAATTCTCTCTAAATACCATTTATTTTCATACTTCTCACTATGCATTATTCATTCTCGATCACTAACATCCACACTAATCCTACTCACATACTATTATTCACACTAGTTCTTACTTCCGACTATTCACACTAGTTCTCACTTCCGACTATTCACACTAATTCTCACTTCCTACTTTTCATACTAATCCTTATTTCCTCCCATTGACACTCATCCTCACTTCCTACTATTCGCACTAGTTCTCACTTATTACTATTCAAACTAGTTCTCACTTCCCACTATTCACACTAATCCTCATTTACTACTATTCGCGCTTATCCACACATCCTACTCTTCACACTCACTATTCTCACTCAGTATTATTCATACTCATATCCGCTCACTCCTGTACTCATTTCAACATTCTCACTCACTATTTACACTAATTCAGAAATGTAAAATCACACTCATTTTTCATACCATTCATACTAGTCTCCCTTCTATCCATCATATTTTACCATCATAGTGACTTTCATAGTGAGTTTATCCCTGAACTACATTATATTTGTTTTGTTGTTGCAGACATAATATAATTTCATTGCTTATTCAGTGAGAAATAGCGTGAGGCTGTTTTACAGTTTGGGCAAAATTTCAACAAATTTTCATACCGAAATAGCATTTGATTTACTTTGGTGCTATACACGCAATGGATAATGTAAAACGGTGGTCGCTGCAATTATAAGTAACGTTATACATGTTAAAATTGTTACGAGATATTCACGGGCGCAATAAAAATTTGTACGCATATATTTTAACTACGTCGCGGCAGGTCATATCCTTCTATGAAAATTTGACAAAAATGTCAATTTTCATCCGTATGTGGAGAAGTTACCGGCTCCTTGTGGAAGGGCAAGTTAGTACTTATTAGTACACAACCCATGAAAACTGGTTAGTTGAACCAACCATAACTGAAAAATTGCTGGAAAACGGCGGTAAAACCCAGTGAAACAAATATTTTTTACTACGTAGAATGACTTAGTACTGTTGTATAACATAACTGCAAACATGTTTTCGTGCATATTCCATATGAAATCTTGAAAGGACATTAATTAGTCCGTTTAACGGGCAGTATGAAGTTACGTAGTTTACGTAGATACAATTCGTCCTAAATATTTTCGTACCTTAAATTCATTTTGTCGGCGCCAAACTTAGGATCAAGCGGGCAACTGCAAACTGACAAATTTTAACTGGCCTTGGAATATCACTAGTGCGACTGTACTTAAAATCGTTATTTATGTGACATTGTCACTGGGGTTTAACGTCGTTTTCAACAATTTTTCACCTAACCAGTTTTCATGGACTGTATACTAACAAGTACTAACTTACCCTTCCATAAAGAGCCGGTAACTTCTCCACATATGGAGGAAAATCGACATTTTTGTCAAATTTTCATAGAGGGGTATGACCTGCCGCGACCAAGATTCGAACCCGGATCTCCGGGTAACAAGTCCAGCGCACTAACCACTGGACCACGCTCGCGGCCTAAAATCGTTAAATAATGGGAAATCGAATCATAGTTGTATATATATTCTCTGGGGTTTAATGTCACATCAACTGACAGGGTCATTAGGCGACTTTTCTGCTTTAACAGTGGAGGGAGACCTGAGGCATAACTAGGTAGGACCACCTACCTTCTGCAAGCTAGCTGGACAACTACATCACACGTGAAATTGGTCCAGTGTGATTTGATCTCATAGCTGTGAGGAGCTAGTGATTACAAGTCAGAGATCAAAACCACTCGACCATGCAGGCCCCCAGGTATATTTAAGTTCATATATTTGAATGTACTTAATGTATGTCCTCATGCATTGTAAATATATTGGAAGCTGAAATAAACTACCTCATTTCTGACACGGTGAGGCTACTGTTTTATTATAACAACTCGGAGTGGAAAACAAAAAAATGCGGACGTTTTACCTTATTCATCAAGGAAGTGTTCTTCATATATTTAAAATATTCAGCAGTTGGGATCAGATTAAACTATCCAAAGTACTACTATCCAATTACATTTCAAATTTTTCGAATATTTAATTCGTATTTCGACAAAGCCATATTTTGAACAATGCGAAGTTATTTTCACGTTATAAAATAAATTGTACCTAAAACACGAATTAAAATGCAACCTGATTTTAAATATGCGTAGTCATTCTTATATGACTATGATTTCTACTGAGCTTTGCATTAAAGTAAATAAAACGATTGTTGTACAATGTGATCTCATCCAGGGAACGTGATACGATCCAGTATTACATCAGAAAATCCAAACAATAAAAACTTCGTAAATATTAATTTTCGTTGGGTTGAACGTCGTTGTTCAACAATTTTTCAGTTATATATGGCGGTCGGTTCACCTAACCAGTTTTCATGGACTGTATACTAACCATTACTAACTTACCCTTCCACAAGGAGCCGGCAACTTCTCCACATATGGAAGAAAATCGACATTTTTGTCAAATTTTCATAGAAGGATATGACCTGTAGCGACCAAGATTCGAACCCGTATCGCCGGGTTACAAGTCCAGTGCACTGACCACTGGACCACGGTCACATATAAATCATAGGAGTGCATTCAAAGTCTACAAGAAGAGTAGTGATATTATCAAATATAACTTTTAAAAAAAATACGTTTATCTTGATATGATCATAAAAGTCAAAGCAAAGGAGCAAACCATGAAAATAATGTTCTAAAGCCCGTCTCTCTGAAGGTCATCTGCAGATATTGATCTAGATTGTGTATCAGATGTGATAAAGATTTCTTATCATATTAATATTGCATTGATTATAATAACGCTTTTGCCGGTAATTGTCGTTAAATCGTCCCGTTTTAATGGCTAAATTTTTGGTGTACATTCTAAAATTTTTTTGGTGTACATTCTAAAATTTGTAATAGTAATTTTATATTTTAAGTTCATACTGCACTTCAAATAATTTGTTGTTTCATGCTTGGATAAATTGTAACGAGGTAAAGGATAATTGAATTAATAATACAATCGTATTAAATTTATGACACTAGCCTCAACCTTTCAATGTCGCTGAACAAAACAATGCTATCTGTCTACTATATATATTATTATAAATTAACACCCTGAGAACACAATGCAGATAAGTGTGATTATATATACTTTAATTGTCTCGATTTATGATCCTTATCAAATTAACATAGCAGGGGCGGCACGTCATTTCTATAGTTAAGTGGTAAAACTGACGTATCTATGTTTGGTGCAAGAAAACTATTTTTAAGCAATGGACCTAAAAAGCTCGGTATGTGCTAAAGACAGTTACGGTGGTAGTTGTCTATAAAAGGGATGTTGTATCGCACAGAGCCCCTAAAGTAACATTCTATACATATATTTTAACTTGTAGCACTCTTTTTATTTTTGTTTTTACGAATTATTATTTCGTATTTACGAATAAAACATATTTCGTGTTAACGTAATATTATTTCGTAAATACAAAATACTATTTCGTAATTACGAAATGTTATTTCGTTCAAATGAAATAAAAAAGAATTCTGTAAGTTGAAATATAAGTGTAGAATGTCACTTTACGAGCTCCGCAGTATCAAATTTTGCACATTTTTTTCGGCAAGCCAATTTTACAATATTGATCCTCTAAATGTACCCCCTTTTCACCTGTATTTCAACAGATTCAAGAAATTCGTTGAAGTAATCGTAGCAGGGATAAGAAAAGGTTTGAAAATGTCGAATAAAAATATAATTAACTTAAAAATTGTGCATATTATTTTGGAATTTAATCCATAGTTTGTCAAATGATATACCTATTTAAAATACGTGAATACTTTAAATCACAAACTTGAACAACAAGGAAGTGATAGTCATAAAGATTTATGTGAAGTTTATATGTCTTCACCTACCAAATATTTTTAATACAAAACAGAATAAAAACGAGTCATTCACGAGAGTCATTATTTGTATAATCATTCATTCCATGCTTTATTAATGCGGCTGACACATCTTGGGGTAGACTTCCGGCGTAACTGACTTTTTTAACATTATGGGACTTGTAAAAAACACCTAATTTGTCCATATAGTTAAATCTCAATGTTAATTCGGTTAAAGCTCAATTTTAATTCGGCTATAGCTCAACATTTATTCGGTTATAGCTCAATGCGCATTCGGTTAAAGTTCAATGTTCATATGGTTAAAGCTCAATGTTCATTTGGTTAAAGCTCAATTTCGTTCGGTTAAAGCTCAATGTTCATTCGGTTAAAGCTCAATTTTCATATGGGTAAAGCTAAATGTTCATTTGGTTAAAGCTCAATGTTCATTCAGTTAAAGCTCAATGATCATTCAGTAAAAGCTCAATGTTCAGTCGGTTAAAGCTCAAAGTTGATTCGGTTAAAGCTCAATGTTCACTTGGTTAAAGCTCAATGTTCATTCGGTTAAAGCTCAATGTTCATTTGGTTAAAGCTCAATGTTCAGTCGTTAAAGCTCCATGTTCATTTGGTTAAGCTCAATGTTCACTCGGTTAAAGCTCAATGTTCATTTGGTTAAAGCTCAATGATCATTCTTTTAAAGCTCAATGATCATTCAGTTAAAACTCAATGTTCACAGTCGTTTAAAGCTCAAATGTTCATTTGGTTAAAGCTCAATTTCATTCGGTTAAAGCTCAATGTTCATTCTGTTAAAGCTCAATGTTCATTCGGTTAAAGCTCAATGTTCATTTGGTTAAATCTCAATGTTCATTCGGTTAAATCTCAATGTTCATTCGGTTAAAGCTCAATATTCATTCGATTAAAGCTCAATGCTCACTCGGTCAAAGCTCAATGCGTTCAGTCTTATTTGAGCGACACATGTTTCTGTATCATGTTCAATGTCATTTGCACCTCGCTCACGATTTAGAGGGCCGCGACCGTGGTCGATTGGTTAGTGCTTTGGACTTGTAACCAGGTGATCCGCGTTCAAATCCCGGTCGGGGCTGTCATACCCTCAATAATGTCGATTTTCCTCCGTTTGTGGAGAAGTTGCGGCTCTTTGTGGAAGGGTAAATTAGTACATGAGTGGAATGTCATGATAGAATGTTTAAGTGCTGGTAGTCTGTATGGAAAACAATAACTCAATGGTTGAGACAACTCAGAGTTGATATGTCACATCTCATATTGATCAAACAAAATTGTAATGAATTTATCGTAAACATAACAGATACCACTGGTAACCACTAGTATATAATTCCTTTATTTCGTTGCGAATGGCGAGATAGACATGATATGGGAAGATAATGCTTATTTATCTCATAAATGATATGCAAAGTTATTTCACGAGTTACTGTTCGTGTATTAAACATCTCAAGATAATTTACAGCAGTTTCTAGGAGTTGTCTCCCTTTTTTCAGTAACCATGTTTTATCACACACGGATACAGCATCCGTGTTGTAGACATCTACTGTTTACCATTTCCATTTATAGGCATATCTTTGAATTCTTGTGTATTTTGGTATTTGCTGATTCCCGGTCTAGCTTGCATCTTAGCAACAAAACCTTTCAATGTAGTGAAAGCGTCTAGACAGGTTGGTGATAATACTGTAAGAATTTCCAATAAGTCTAACAGATTGTAATCCACAACGGTTATCTAAAAATGAAAAAAAAGTATCATAAAGTAATTTCATTGTGAAAAATGTTCACATAGGAGTTGACTTTTCCAGCAATTACACAAAACTTTACATAGAACTATAATGTACGGAATCCTGTTTCGTCCACATTAAATTTCGCTAAGTACCACGTGATAATATTGCTTTATGGGTTAGGGTTAGGGCAGGAATAAGTATCTCTGATTTCGCCCATCAGGCGATAATTATCGCCTTTAAATCGATAATTATCGCGTGGAACTAGCGAAATTTAATGTAGACAAAAACAGGATTCCGTAGAGCTATGAATGTAGAAATACTAGCATTATTCAAAACTCAACATACTCCGTACAGGCCCTAACAATGATATGTCATACATCACGACCATGTATACATACATGTATGCTATAAAGACCTAATTACAATTATTACAAACTATTTATTAGCAATTCATGGTTAGTAGCCAAAAATACACATAAATATTATACATTACGGAAATAAAACTTCATAAATATAACTTAGGAAAAAATATAACTGATACATTGTATAAGTCAAGTAGTGTAATTCATCCTGGTCAAAGTGTGGTTAATTGATAACACAATGTAACAATGAACATTGTTTAAGTTCTTAAACACTTATTTTCTGTATACACAAATTAACGTATCGTAAAAGGTCAAGCACAAATATAGTTACCTTAGATGTGATGAATTCATTCCCCCAATTTTTCATCAAATTCTGAAAAACATAAACACTGTACCTATCTAAGCGTACAAAACGAAAAAAGACATTGACCGATCTTTTTCAACCGGACTTGCTATATGATATTAAATGTTGAAAGCATGTTGTATAAAATTATCATTCGTTTAGCTAAGATAAAATCAACACGTGGCCACAAGGCTTTCAAATTGTAATACTTCTAGTTATATGCTATGGCAAAACAGTTCAACTGTTCCGTATAAGTCAAACCTGTGTTTGAAGGAAAATCGAAACATCTGAAAGCAGTAAGCCAAGAATGTTTAAATCACGTACAATCAAACCTGTGTTTGCGGCCACCTCTGAATAAAGACCACTCTGTAACTAAAAGCTATTCTTTGAGAAATCCTCATTGATTATTTAAAACAAACTGACCTCCGAATAAAGGTCACCCGTCAATAATGATCACCTTTTGTCTTTCCCTAGGATGGCCTTAGTTCACAGGTTTGGCTGGAGTGTTAGTTCAACTAATTGAAGAATGCATACACGCACATAGCAAAAGCCTCAATTACTGACTCAATATTTCATGATCACGTGGGTAAGGTGGCCTTTATTCGGAGGTGGCCGTAAACACAGGTTAGACTGTATTGTTAAATCACCAATCTGTATTAGCCAATCCGGAAAAAACTGAAAGCGAAAGCATTAAAATATAACTTAAAGCATACTGAATCTATGTTTAGACTTAAATGACAGGGAGTGTTTGGTGTATCATGTAATCTAGCAGAAATATTCATATAATCATTCAAACGACACTGTATAGACACTGTATACTGTTGAGTCTATTTTTATCTCAGCGACCACGTGACGAGTACATAAGTTACCTCGAGATATCCAAGTTTTTCCGGCAATGTCTTGATATAATCATCTTTGCCATTCTCCTGAAATAAAAATATCAGCGCTAGTCAATTATCAGAAATATGTTATATTAAGATATTATATTTTCATTGTAACCTTCATGATAGAAAATTCCATTTATTTGATGATAGAACATATTTTTTATACGCAGTAAATAATTTCATGACGTCATCTGTTTTGAATGGGTAAAGTACTTCGGTTATTAAACAAAATGCCATAGCCATTGAAATTAAGTTTTTAAGACGATTATTTGTTATGCGTCCTTGACTTGATTCCTTGGCATAATGTAGTGAATAACAGCAACCACCAGATGTAAGCTGGATCAACAAACATCAGATGTAAGCTGGATCAATAACCACCGGACGAGAGCTGGATCAACAACCACCATGTAAGCTGGAACAACAACAACCAGACGTAAGCCGGAACAACAACTATCAGATGTAAGCTGAATCAACAACCACCAGACGTAAGATGGGTCAGCAACCACGAGATGTAAGCTGGATCAACAACCACCAGATGTAAGCTGCATCAACAACCACCAGACGAGAGCTGCATCAACAACCACTAGATGTAAGCTGGACCAACAACCATCCGGTGTAAGATGGGTCAACAACCATTAGATGTAAGCTGGATCAACAACCACCAGACGTATGCTGGAACAACAACCACCAGCTGTAAGATGGGTCAACAACCACCAAATGTACACTGGATCAACAACCACCAGATGTATGCTGGGACAACAACCATCCGGTGTAAGATGGGTCAACAACCATTAGATGTAAGCTGGATCAACAATCACCAGACGTAAGCTGGAACAACAACCGCCAGACGTGAGCTGGAACAACAACCACTAGATGTAAGCTGGGACAACAACCACCAGATGTAAACTGGATCAACTACCACCAGCTGTAAGATGGGTCAACAACCACCAAATGTACACTGGATCAACAACCACCAGATGTAAGCTGGGCCAAAAACCATACGGTGTAAGATGGGTCAACAACCATTAGATGTAAGCTGGATTAAGACGTGAGCTAGACCAACAACCACCAGACGTAAGCTGGACCAACACCCACCAGATGTAAGCTGGATCAACAACTACCAGATGTAAAATGGGTCAGCAACCACCAGATGTAAGCCGGATCAACAACCACCACATGTATGCTGGGACAACAACCACCAGATGTAAGCTGGATCAACAACCACCAGATGTAAGCTAAATCAACAATCACCAGACGTAAGCTGGAACAACAACCGCCAGACGTGAGCTGGAACAACAACCACTAGATGTAAGCTGGGACAACAACCACCAGATGTAAACTGGATCAACAACCACCAGCTGTAAGATGGGTCAACAACCACCAAATGTACACTGGATCAACAACCACCAGATGTAAGCTGGGCCAAAAACCATACGGTGTAAGATGGGTCAACAACCATTAGATGTAAGCTGGATTAAGACGTGAGCTAGACCAACAACCACCAGACGTAAGCTGGACCAACAACCACCAGACGTAAGCTGGATCAACAACTACCAGATGTAAAATGGGTCAGCAACCACCAGATGTAAGCTGGATCAACAACCACCACATGTATGCTGGGACAACAACCACCAGATGTAAGCTGGATCAACAACCACCAGATGTAAGCTGGATCAACAACCACCAGATGTAAACTGGAATACCAACCACCAGACGTAAGCTGGATCAACAACCACCAGATGTAAGCTGGATCAACAATCAGCAGACGTGAGCAACAACAAGAGTACGCTAGACTGGAATGAACTATCAGTGGAATGGGTCATCTTTGTGAACTCATCGACATTAAAGTCCAATTTAACCGTTTTCAACTTACGTAGTCCTGGTAAATCATTCTAGCGTAAGGTAAACGGATATCTTCAATGTGATCAGACACCATGTCCACCATCGCCATCTCCTTCACGTCAGTCGGATACAGATCTATTAACAGATTTACATTTGTATTTTCATTTAACAAAAACTATTACAGTGCAACCTCTTCAGAGCGACCCTCCCTTGAGCAACAATCCCCTTCGACAAGAGCATAAGTTTTTTTTCCACAGTACGATTTAACTATCAATTTAACCTCTCTAGAGCAACAACCTCACAACAACAACATAATTTTGCTTCTCCCAAAGGATGTGGCTTTGGAGAGGTGCACGGTACAAATATATGAAAACTCGACTGAAGATTCTAAAAATCTTTTTAAGCAGTTAAAATTGAAAGCTAACGAGATGAAAAAATAATCACTTTTTGGGGTAAATTCAACAACGTATCAAGTCGAAATATCGTTTAATCCGAAATAGTTCATTTCAATTCAATAATTTCTTGCTTACAATGTAAGTTCCACCAAACCACTTTAACATAAAACAACATACACAATACGTACCAAGTTGTCTACCGAGATATCTTAGTATTGCATTGGACTGTGCAATTTTAAAATCACCATGTTGTAACAATGGAGCCTGTCCAAATGGCTAAAACAAAAAAGTATTACATCTATTATTGATAGAAACATCAAACAATTTCGTAACAGAATAATTATACACATCCCTTCATGCATAAATCAGGGCAGGTACTGATTATGACTTTAAGGCCATTGAACACTTAAATGTATCATAGTATTTGTAAAAGTATGGCTAGGCAAACACTTAATTGTACTCCGCACGATAGGACTATCTTTCTAAAGGGTGTGAGTAGTTATGATATTATTGTGTTGTAATCTCTAGCCCCACCACTGTGAGTTCGAATCCAACCCGGGACCCAATTTCACACGCGAGGAAGCTCTCTAGCTAGCTTATGGAAGGTTCTATCCAGGTATTAAGCTAGGGTCTATGTCCACTGTTGAAGCTTAATAGTCGCCATATGACCCACAGGCATTAGTGTCGGACCTGTGTTGTTAAAAATGCAAATATGGTCTTTATAAAACATCATAATCAACATTTATATTTCCGAACGGTATTTTCTAAGTTGTACACCGCCATTGCTAATATAAATGATTGGTCTATATTGTTTATAGTGACATGGCGGTGTACGAGTAAGAAAATTCGGTTCAAAAATATAAATGTTGGTTACTCGAATATTTGAGTCTTCTGAACTCGGTTGCAGACCAATATTAATGTATTAAATTGTTCGTTTTAGGACTTATTGGTCATTACGACCTATAATAGACTGACAACCTTGTATCAGTATGTGAAATTAGACCATTTCAGAGTGGCCGCATTAATGTCGACTAAAAGAATTCGGGTCGAATTCTAACGTTTCTTGTTCAATTTCTCGGCAACGGCTTGGGCTAGAAGTTTAGTTTTGGTCTCACTTTGTGCGAAAATATATATCTGAAACCACTGTAAACTTTATTTTAAAGCTGTCATCCCTGTTGTTTTATAATTTTACCTTTTGTGAAGACAGTGGGCATTCACCTGAACGAAGAGTTATACGCCTTCTATTAGTATATATAACAGTTGAACGGGGTCGAATTCTGTGAAAATGTTTTTTTCATGTAAGGTGATTATGGTTAAATTATGATGTTTTATAAAGAATACTTTGCATTTTTACCATCACAGGTCCGTAACTAATGCCTGTCATATGACCCTAGCTGTTGGTGCGACGTTAAACCCCAGTGAAAAGAATATCTTTCAAAACATTAAATTTATCACGTAATCTGTAAGTTTGAATCAAGTATAAACAAATTCCATCTGTCGAGTCATTTTACAGAACAAAAGCTGATAAAATAAGACGAGGTTAAAAGTTAAATTTTATCAGAATGTTCATTTTTATCAAATACTATTCGCTCCATATCAGTTATGCCATCGACTCTCTTATAAAAAAACTTCTGTATAGACCATCATGACAGACATCACGTGTTCAAGTTAAAATATAAACAAGGTCATGATACAGAACATTGACAGCGGGTAGATGTGGTTAATAGCATTAGCCTGGTTTTACCCTTAGTCAGCGAAAAATGCATTGTCACGTGATAATCTGTGGTAATACAATATGAAAATTGATTCGTGTTTAGAATACGAGGACTTATACACGGCTAGATTGTATGGGAAAACACGCTGATTTTATAGCTGTTGTTGTTGTTGTAGTTCTGTTGTTATATTATGTGAACACTGTAAATATTTCTTATCAAGTTTGAAACAACATATTCTACTAGTATATAATGCAAACATTATACGGTTTATATTTCTTTTGGTTTTGCCGGGGTTACAAGAAAAATCCCGTTCTTGTATCTTATTACAACTATCATGATGAAAATATGTTACTTACATACACATCCTGTTCAAAATCATTTATTTCAATATACATACAGTAAAACCTCGATATTGAGACCACCTTCGGGACCCGAAATTATTGGTCGTAATAATGAGGTGGTCTTACTATCAAGTTGCATTGTTTAGGAAATATTGAAAGCCGGTCTGAAGATAAGTGGTCGCTATAATGAGGTGGTCGTAATATAGAGGTGTTCGCCAGTTGAGGTTTTCCTGTATCACTTAAAAGACATGTTGCAGCGTGTTATAAGTTAAGTTGGTACCCATTGTTAAATTGCAACGTCACGATTTTTAAAGAAAACGAAAACATACCATCGTCTGCTTGTACTTCGTGCGCCATTCAGGACCAATATTTATTGTTTCATAGTCTATACCTTTATCAGCAAATATGTATCTCATGGCTTGACCACGCCCTGGTAATAATATTTAACTATTTAACAAAGTGATGACACGATTCGTTTGTTTTCATATTCTATATTAATTTTCTCAATAGTTTCAGCCTAAAATAATTTACTACGTAGATAAAATACATTTGTTTCATTAATGGATACATAAAAAAGATGCATAAATAAGTAGTTGTATTTAGCCTCCTTCTGACGATTAAGTAACAATTATGTGAAATTTTACACTTTTCCAAAAGAGTATTTTCAACATTTTAAACAATTCATAGTGGCCATCCAATGTTTGAATGCTTGACTAAAAGTATGATATTTCTCATTGAATAGAAGTGTCTGTATAACATTGGTGAATTACATAACATGACAATAGAACATGTTTTAGCATACTATAACATCGTAATTGTCATAAACAATTAAATCTGCATCATAGTGACCACGTGGTACACCTGTATGTTACGATGTATAAGGAAAAGTTCTGTCTTACCCCTTAAAGAGAAATAATACAACTTGTACTCAGCCACTGAAAAAAGGGAAAAAATACCTTAAACAAAATGTAGAAATATGAAATTAGATCGTTCTGGAGTCTGAACATGACTTGACGATATTAAAGAATTGTGGTGCATTCAAAATGCATGTAATGATAACAGACAATGCATAATATGAAACATGATTCATTAATTTCAACCTGTAGGTTAGATAAATTATTTCGGCTAAGATTGACACATGAATTAGTAGACTAAGCTGTTCACTTAAATGAACTTAAGCAGACCTTTTTTTAAAGAAAAGCTGCCCTACATAGATAAAGATACTACACAATCTTTACAATAATTTGCAGCGCTATCTGGACAGACATAATAGTATTATAAGCTTCAGATATTTCGTATAACACAATCTCGGTACACGTGTCCTTGAAACTTGATAATGCTTGCATTTTAACATTTGCAGCGTGAGAACAACAACTGTACGATATCGACGGTAATCAAAACATCATTCGAATATATGAATATATAATAAAACATTGCACATGATTGATGTTCTTAATAAATAAAATGAGCAAAAAAACTTACTTGTTTAGCTTACTTCGGATGTCTTAAACCCAGTTTTACGCTGACACACTGTCAGTATGAACGCGCTCAATACAACGCGCTTCTAAAAATATCCGGCAATCGATGGACTATATAAACGGTAGCCAGGAGTGTATCGCTACAAACTTGCGTATGGCAAGCCGGTCTGTCATTAAACCGCACATTGATTTGTTACTAACATCTTTTGTCGACTGCATTTAAGCTAAACGTCAGTCGACCAACCAGCGCTCAAACTGGACCATAGTGGAGGCTCTTACATAAGTGATCATTGTTTATTGAGTTTATTGAACGAGTCATTTTAAAATGACAAAACACGAGACCTACATGTTCCACATAACACAGTGAGTAAACTACACACTTTGCTCACTGATATAAACACAGTGAGTTAACCATAAAACTTACACACCTTATAACACAGTGAGTTAACTACACACTTTGTACTCTGACATAACACAGTCAGTCAACCATAAAACTTACACACCTTATAACACAGTGAGTTAACTGCACACTTTGCACACCTTATAACACAGTGAGTTAACTACACACTTTGTACTCTGACATAACACAGTCAGTCAACCATAAAACGTACACACCTTATAACACAGTGAGTTAACTACACACTTTGTACTCTGACATAACACAGTCAGTCAACCATAAAACTTACACACCTTATAACACAGTGAGTTAACCATAAAACTTACACACACCTTATAACACAGTCAGTGAACCATAAAACTTACACACACCTTATAACACAGTCAGCTAACCATAAAACTTACACACACCTTATAACACAGTGAGTTAACCATAAAACTTACACACACCTTATAACACAGTGAGTTAACCATAAATCTTACTCATTTCATAACGCACTGAGTTAACCATAAAACTTACTTACCTCATAACACAGTGAGTTAACCATAAAACTTACTCACCTCATAACACACTGAGTTAACCATAAAACTTACTCATCTCATAACACACTGAGTTAACCATAAAACTTACACACACCTTATAACACAGTGAGTTAACCATAAAACTTACTCATCTCATAACACAGTGAGTTAACCATAAAACTTACTCATCTCATAGCACACTGAGTTAACCATAAAACTTACTCATCTCATAACACAGTGAGTTAACCATAAAACTTAAAACTTACACACCTTATAACACACTGAGTTAACCATAAAACTTACACACCTTATAACACAGTGAGTTAACCATAGAACTTACACACACCTTATAACACAGTGAGTTAACCATAAAACTTACTCATCTCATAACACACTGAGTTAACCATAAAACTTACTCATCTCATAACGCACTGAGTTAACCATAAAACTTACACACCTTATAACACAGTGAGTTAACCATAAAACGTACACATCTTATAACACAGTGAGTTAACCATAGAACTTACACACACCTTATAACACAGTGAGTTAACCATAAAACTTATTCATCTCATAACACACTGAGTTAACCATAAAACTTACTCATCTCATAACGCACTGAGTTAACCATAAAACTTACACACCTTAAACCACACGATAAACAGTTCTTTACTAACATGTATTAATTGTACAGACAGATATATACTAGTATATACTGTGGCAGCCGCCACCGTGGTCCAGTGATTAGTGTGCTGTACTTGTAATCCGGAGATCCGGGTTCAAATCCCGGTCGCAGAAGGTCATACCCTTCTATGAAAATTTGACAAAAAAGTCGATTTTGCTCTATATGTGGAGTAGTTGCTGGCTCCTTGTGGAAGGGTAAGTTAATACTGGTTAGTATTCCAGGAAAGCTGGTCAGGTGAAACGGTCGTCGTATATAGCTGAAAAATTGTTGAAAACGGCGTTAAACCTCAATGTCAATGATATATTCTGCTGACATTTACTTGTTATTTTCCATAAAACAGACTTTATTCCCTATGGTTTTTAGAGCGAGGTACCTTTTTGTGAATGAGGTCTCTCCTGTCTTCATAAAATTATAAAGGAATTAGGAACTAACCGACAGAATACAATAAATAAAAATATTTTTTAGTTTTTCTAAACATTCTTTATTTTTTATGCATTTCATACAAAAAATTGTCGCTACATTCTTAGTTCAATTCAACAAGAAAACAAATCAAAACTTGAGTTAGCGGTCTGACTAACTAAAAAAAAGACCAGTTCATTTTTTCTTTTTTAACTGAACTATAAAATATTGCAAAATACCGTAATTTGGAAGTCTAATCGCGATATAACATCGCGTGTAAAAATATTGCAATAACCGATATATTGCGATATATTGCGCATCTATATTAATTTTATGATATAGCATTTACGTTCAATATCTTTGAGTATCTTAAGTATTTGATTTAGCAGGAAAATGTTAAGAACAACCTTTACCGTACATATATACGCACTGCCGTTATCTTCCTTTCAGCGATCTAAGAATGATGGAGTTCACTCCCTTTGATAGAATGCATTTGTATTGGATGAAAACTTCTGTAGCAGAAGTATTAAATTCTGAGTTCCTGGCAGCATGAGAGGAGCACAAAACTTCATTCGGACTAAGGTCAGACCACGAGCTTGACAACAATGGTTATTAAGCTCGGTTATTATCTTCTGTGTGGAGAGATCGTGGTTTATCGACGTGGTTTACATGTGTGACGTATTTCACTAGTCGTTCAAGAGAAGACTTTTAGGCCTGCGCTCTGTGAAGCTGTTTCAATCATTACAATGCATTGCAACACCGATGGGTGTTTGCTTTACATTTAAAGCCTATCAGATGGCTTTGATTTTCTTTTTTTTTCGTTTTCTAATCCGCCAAGACAGTGCAGAATTGTTTCCACGATTAAATAGCGTGATTGACGTGTTACAGACAGGCCAACACAAAGTCCGTTAGGGTTAATTTGGAAAATTTCCGAACACGTTCGCTTTGATTTGCTACGTTATGCTGGCTTAGGTTACTCAATTCCAAAGAATTTTCTATATAAACTCTAATTTATACTTAAAGAAAGTTCTTCATGTCTTTGGATCAGCACGCTATTCTGGGTCAAAAGAAATAAAGTAAAATCATACTCATAGAACCACTTGATATTTCTTTTCCCTTTGGTTAAGCGAGAATAATTCTTATGAAAACTGCATGTCCGTAATGACAGTGACATTTATCAAACTTATAATATGCTGTATGCTAAATGCCACAAGACCCTTTGCGTAAATATCACATAAATATTTCGACAGCGAGGCAAAATGCTGACCTTTGGATTTCTCAGCCGACAGAATGATACTGTTATAATCCTGAATGATATTTTCAAAACACTGATCAAATGTGATGTCAAAACCAATTAATGTCTATGTGTCTAGTATGTTTATATGTTGGCTAGTGATTATAACCACTCCGCCCCACATGGAAACCCCCTGAAAACCTTATTTATGTATGATTGCTACATTAAGCTAGAGCTAAGATAGCATAATGGTACTATTTCACTCTAGATGTGTTGTTGTTGTCGTTACTCCAGTACCCCACAATGTTCTCCACAAAATGAGAATGGGTATGCAAACATGATGAGATGGATGGACGGACGGACGGACGGACGGACGGACGGATCAAACTAAGGTGCAAAGCCCCACTGTTTACATGTCACTGACATACAATTCAATACATGTGTAATTGTACATCACATATAAATATATGTCAGAATGTTCACGCTCCGAAAATATTTCATTCTGAAATTATCTGAGAATTGCCCCGCACGAATCTGTCATGGTAAACAAATTTGTGTCGACACAGGGTCTTAATCCAGATCATTCATTAGAAGTTACAGAAATGCTTCTGGTGATCAACTAGACGTTACACATCACCCTGGGGCCATGCTCATCTCTCATTCCAATTTAGATGTCGCGATTGCGAGATATTAACTTAATTCAGTCTACGACCTTGAGAATTTCACTGAAACAAGTGAGATGATATTGATTTATAGAAGACCGAAATTGACATTATCTTATGCTGTGATATTCGTACGAGAATGTTAAAATATACGATGTAACAAGTATTTAATGTTCTTAATACAGTATAATCCCTAAAAACCGGACCCTTTCTGGACTGATCCAAAAATCCGATTGTCTGAGAATTCCGGTCATCAGAGAACTATTGATTATAGAAGAGAAAAATGAGACTTGAATAATCGCCCGATTTTTAAATAATTCTGGTTTTCAGTGAGTCCGGTTTTCAGGGGTTTTACTGTATTTTGAATCCATATGTAATGTTATTTCGAAGATTATTTACTATGGCTAACATAAAATAAACATTTTATCACATCGTCGCCTTTCTTCACAGATTAAGTACAGTTCAGCTAACAGATTAACGACTGAAAACCAGACAACGCACGGAGGACTTAGCCAAACTTGTGCAGTTAATCTCAGACACAATACATACGTTATTCAAAACATTTGGTCGCCGTGTTGTACTTCGCGGATGACAATACAGTCGAACCTCTCTAATCCGAGCCTTTCCAATCCGGAATTCTCTTTAAACCGAACACGTCAGCTGGTCCCTATTTTTTTGCATTTAATGCTAAAAATATTTGTAATCCGGAATCTTTGTAATCCGGAATCTTTGTAATTCGGAATCTTTGTATTCCGAAAACCTCTCTGATCCGAACATTTCTGTCTATCCGAACAAATTCGGAATAGAAAGGTTCTACCGTGTATCTTTGGCAAACATTGCAGTATGATTTACAGTCTAATCTGTGTTTGCGGTCACTTCCGAATAAAGACCACTATGTGAATATAGGTCATTCTTTATAAAACAGTCACTGATTATTAAGAACAAACTGACCTTCGAATAAAAGCCAACCGTCAAAAAGGTCTCATTTTGTCGCTCCCAAGGGTGGTCTTTATTCACAGGTTTGACTGTAATGTCAATTACGTTACAGTTGATGAGAGTCATAGATTAAAGTTTGTGATGTTGTTCCCGTGTAGAAGCGAACGTAGTTCTTAAATGATATTTTTATTGTAGAACAGTGTAAGAAGTAAGTTTTGGTCAGATTGAATACGAACATCATAAATCACACAAAATAATTAAATATCATTACGATCAATTCAGAATCTCGTCTCGATATTTCTGATCATTTACCAATAGATGAAGACATTACACGGATATATCAGACAAGCTGTGTATCGCTTGTAATTATAACCGTACGCCTAGAACCATGCAACAACGCGTTACAGCAATCTAAGTGATTCACCGTACACACGTGTTGTTTAAAACAAATACAGTCAAACTTATGTTTGTGACCCCCCTCCGAACAAATGCCACCCTGTGATTAAAGACCATTCTTTGAAAAAATACCATTGATTATTCAGAATAATCTGACTTCTGAATAAAGGTCATCTGTCAATATAGGCCACATTCTGCCTTTCCCAAGGGTGACCTTTGTTCACAGGTTTGTCACATTGAAGAAGATGGTATGAAAAAAACATAGTAAACCAAACATAAGAGCCTTTCATTTTGGTAACACACAAATAGCAAATTGCTAAAATCCTGGGTAAAACTCGCCCTGGGGTGTCTGGGCATGACACAAATGTTTCATCAGGTACATCTGTATTCATACAATATAGGGGCCTCCGTGATCGAATGGGTTTGGTCTCTGGTGAGGAACCACTAGACCCTCACTGCTGTGAGTCCCAATCCCACTAGTGACCAAACAAATTTCACACATGAGTAAGCTGTCCAGCTAGCTTACGCAAAGTAGGTGTTTATACCCGAGTATTAATATTCCTGTGGTCTTCATCCACTGTTAAAGCCGAGAAATCATCAAGTGACCATAGCTATTGTTTTTGCGACGTTAAGCCCCAGTGAAAAAAAATCATACAATATATGTATACATTTAATATGTGAGTCTGCTCAGTATTGGTGAATATTTGCAGACGTCATTACGTCATTATAGCGATTAATGAATGATATCCAGTAATGTAAATCAATACTTTGATTCCTATGTTATTTTAGTATTGAAGTATCAAGGTATTAAATACGGGCCCACATGCATTATTAATTACATGTACATTCGGTTTCCAATTAAAATTCTGAAGCCTCAGAGAAATTGAAAAGTATGCTTCATATTTAATGTAAGATCTACATTTATGGACTGTATTCATAGTGGAAAAACTTCATGATTATCTGAAGATGAACAACAATCCTTAATACAATTTCATTTTCAACTTACGAGTATCCCAACATGGCAGGTATTAAATAAATAAGAAATATGACTAAATGGTAAGAACGACATCCAAATATTCTTCCTAAATAAGAAACCAAAACGATGGGGAGTAGCTACAGTGCAACCTCACCAGAACGGCCCTCTCTTGACCAACAACCTCCCTTCAACAACAACTTGATTTTTCCCCAATGTTACTATTACTTTAACCTCTCTGGAGCAACAACCTCTCAACAGCAACATAAGTTTACGTCTCCCAATGTGTGTTGCTTTGGAGAGGTTGCACTGTACTTAATTCTGAAGAATTTTCTTAGTTAACTTTTATTAGAGACTTAGTATTGATCCGCTTACCGCCCCTTTGAAACTTCAATCACCTTACTTAATCGCGGAGTTAATTCTTCATGAATAAGTAACTGTCTTTATGGATGAAAAACAGAAAATCTTAAAAAACTGACGATCTTAAAACATAGGGAAACACTAAATATAAATCTACTGTGAAATAAACAAGACACGTGATGTCGGTCTAGCGTTTAAGCTATACATAAAAACTGTATAAATCAAAATCTGACGGAAGTATATTTATTAATTCACATACAATCAAACCTGTGAACAAAAGCCATCCTTGGAAAAGACAAATTATGACCTTTATTGACAGGTGGTCTTTTTTCGGAATTCAGTTTATTCTAAATAATCAATAATATTGTTTCAAAGAATGGCCTTTATTCACAGGGTCGCTTTTATTCGGAGATAGTCACAAACACAGGTTAGACTGTACTAAAAATGGTACAGCAATGAAATATTTTCAGTGAGAAATAACTTTTCCTGTTATTGTCTTATGAAATCGATATTGTTTACGAATGTCGGCGTGTAACTTTTCATGTTCAGAACAAATAAAAAACAGAAATATTCCATCATTCGAAAATTCGTATTTGTTCGGGCGGGTTAATTACATACTCCCCCGGTATGATCGTATCAACATGATTGTTTTTCTTCCTTATCATTTTGCGTAGGATTAGAGACAAGCAAACGGATTTATATGAAGTACCATAATTATTGAGAGAATAATGCCATCCCAGACCAAAGTTTTGTTTCACTGGGATTTACCATGACACAAACAGCCAAGATTAATTAGCGACTGTTCCAGCTGACGCACAGCTGGATAGGACCACCGACCTTCCGTTGTTTTGCTGGGCGGCGCAGCTTCCTCACATGTGAAATTTGGTCCCGGGTGAGTTTCAACACGGACCACACAACAGTCTTCATAACACTAGGTGAGAAAACAGTTTGTAGAAATGTTCAACAATGCATCACTTTAAGAATATTAAAATCGTGAAATATCGCTACCGTATCTGTAACATATGTAGGTATGGATGTGTCTTAAAACTGATTGTTGAAGTTTGCACCAAATGTAAGTTTTTAGGTTTTAATTTATCAACAACATTCTGGTTAAGGTATAAATTTTCACACAGGATGATTTAATCATGTCGTAAAAGTGGAATTAAACGCTGGAAGACAAATTCTGTTTCTCTGCGAACAGATTTATAGATAAATTTATGTTATCTGTGATTACAAAGGGAGTTTCTTTGTTAGAACTAAATAAATGTTTTCATTACTCTTTCGACCTTGGAAATTCATATCAACTCAGACATGTAGAGAGCCGGGACCGTGGTCCAGTAGTTAGTGCGCTGCACTTGTAACCCGGCGATCCGGGTTCAAATTCCAGTTGCAGCCAAAAAATTCGACAAAAATGTTGTTTTTCCTCCATATGTGGAGAAATTGCCTGCTCCTTTCGGAAGGGTAAATTAGTACAGGTTAGTATAAAGTCCAGAAAAACTGGTAAGGTCTATTTATATTTTTTAGTGTTCAGTGAAATAAACTATGTAACTTATTTATATCTATGTATTGTATGTACTACAAGACATGTTAAACATAATCAGAATAAAAGAAAGAAATAAACATTTAACTATCATGGGTAAAAATGGTTGCTTTATCTTCTTAGAACCATGAAGTTCGCCTTACTGCAGTTCTGTTGAATCTGTAATTACGACTAAGAATAATGGCTTAAGGAGATGTGTTAAATTTATTCTTGTTGTTTCAATAAACAAGTGTTGCATAATGATTTTATTATCTCATACATGTGTAAATCTAATTTGCCCTAATGCACAAAAACATTACTGTTAGTGATGACATCAACATTCCAAGAATAAATTTTTTTAGGATAAATTATAACGTGTGTGATTGGAAATTAGTCTTTCGGCACACTTCGGACGATTACGTCAAATCTTGGTCAAACCTGATAAGCCGACATTGGAACTAATTCGTTTTCTCACAGTTATTTAACGATTGGTTATATCTAACCTGTGTTTGAAGCCACCTCTGAATAAAGACCACCCTGTGAATAAAGACCATTCTTTGAAAAACTGCCTCTTAATATTTAGAACAAACTGACCTCCGAATAAAGGCCACCTGTCAATAAAGGTGACATTTTGTCTTTCCCAAGGGTGGCCTTTGGCCGCAGGTGTGACTGTATTTCTAAGAGAGGCGTGGTATTTATAACGTGTTTATTTCGTCTGCATAAAATATTTCAGACATTAGAGTTTAGTTCCTACCTAAATGTACACCAAACGTATAGTTTCATCAGACGAGTTGAATATTACGGACGGGGAATTGGTATAATCATCTGAATTCCATTACTATTTCGTCATTCTGTCGGTACCACGTAACATATTAAGCCTGGAGCATGTAATCACATCATATATGGAATACTCTAACACATAAATTTATTCAAAAATGAATAATCCATTGATTGAGGTGTTCATTTTCATATTTATACAAAGATTTTGTTTTTGGTCTTTACAAACTGCTGTATGCTGTATAATATGTACTGATGAGAGTAATAAATTACACTGCTTAAAGGAGAATTCTGCAATGAAAATTTAAACAGTTTTCGACAGACGCCATTTTAAGAACTTAGTTGTTTAGTGGTAACATCAGCAGCCGCATCACAAACGTAAAGCATAGAAGCAATTTAAGCTACCTAATTCATCCAAGGTTAGATGAGGGTACGGAATCGGCTGAGGTATTCCGAATGCCTCTATGAAACACGCGATAATACACGGTTGAGTGACTTCGGACAACGAGTGACTTGCACATAGAGATAGCAGTCTGTCTGAGTATTATAATATAAGGCAAATTTTTACAAAGCGATGAATTTTTCTCAGTGGCTCTTATACTAAATGATATATTTATTCAACAGGCTTAACAGAGCAAACATGAAATAAACTGATATTAAAATAATTGATTTGTAGTTCTAGTGTCCCAGAGGCTCACATAATCAGATCAAGCCGGCACAGCATAATTATTTAATAAATAGTAACGCAACATTGGCGTATAATTTTCAAAGTTTACTAATTTGATGATAAAATAATCTAATCAGTTTTTGAGGAACGTTAATCTGAATTGATCCTTTCCTTCCAAGTCTCGAGAGACTGGTCTTCAAATGATTGCAATAAAAACATGAAAAGCTTAAAACAGCGCGCCAGATTAATTCAACTTTTTAAATGTTTTTTTTTCACTTGGGTTAAACTGGTGTCATTTTGGCCACTTTCCAACTGTAACAGTGGGGAAGACGCGGAATAGTAACCTGTGTAGAACCACCGACCTTCAGTAAGCTTGCTGGATAGCTTCCTCGCCTGCGAAATTTTAAGTCCCGGTGGGATTCGAACTTACAGCGATGAGGAGCAAGTGATAACTAGCCAGAGACCATAACTATTCAACCACGGAGGCCACAGCACTAGATTATTTCATCATTTTACTACCATGCATGCAGGAGGAGCTTGAAGTTTTATTTTCCCGATGTACGAGAAAATCTTTTGCTCAAAGTGAAAGTCTGAATTGTGGAATGTCGTTTTATCTTACCATGGTAATAAGTAATCACTAGCCCCTAACCGCCGTGAGTTCGAATACCATCCTTCACCACACGAATTTCACATGTGATGAAGCTGTCCAGCTAGCTTACGGAAGGACCATGGGCGTACGCTTGGGGGGTCTTCCTCCACTGTTGGGGCTGGACAAGTCGCCAAATGACGACGGCTGTTTGTGCGGCATTAAACACCAGGGATTATTACGGAGTACACTGTATATGTGATAAGTAAAAAAGTTGATTCCTAGCGAAATCTTAAAACTGACCAATAAGAAGGCTGTATGCAGAGATTGGTGTCCAAACTCAGTTTTATTGTTCAGACCTAGAATTTATTTATATTTGGATCTCATATAAATAAATTAGAAAAAAACAGTGTTTGGGCCTGTTTTCATATAAATCACTGCATTCAATAATTGTGTCCTTTATAGTTGTGCTTGATAAACAATAGATCTTACCCGTGTAGCTGAGTACGGTTCATTAATTCAATCTGTGGGTCATAGTAGTGTGTTATAGATAGGAAATTGCAGAAATAAACCAATATTAATTGTATATTGCGTGCGAAGTACTCTTTCTCTCTAACTATACTTTTAAAACATACGATTCCACGGTTCAATGTATGTAGCCGATTTATACAAGTTCAGTATTCATAATTATAGTTGATGGCAATAAATACTAGACATTACACATGGCCCCGCATTGATTAAATAAACGTTGTACATCAGCTAAATTGATCAATTCGACGTAATATTCTCACACGAAATGATCTATTTGACATAACACCTTAATATAGAATGATCAAATAGACATAACACATTCACACGTAATGATCAATTGGACATAACACATTCACACATAATGATCAATTAGACATAACACATTCACACAAAATGATCAATTAGACATAACACATTCACACAGAATGATCAATTAGAAATAACACATTCTCACTGGGTAGTTCATATACTCGATACAAATTGAAAATCACATTTACGAGAATTTTATCCAGTCTGTGACTTCGGTGGATTTCAGCGAAACAAGTGCGATAATATTGATTAATGGAAGACTGGATTTGACATTATCTTGTATTATTGTATCTATCCAGGGATATAAATACGTAAGCAAGGGTTCTGGAGTTTAAGTTATTACACCGTGTTAATGTAACTATAAACAGACATGTAGTACATATATAAATAGTAATACGACCGACAAATGAAAATTTATTTGAAATCTGTGAATTCTAAGCTCGGATTGCCCATTTACTTTTTTGCCGTTCGATATAGATATATACGATTATAAGGGTAATATTAGTAATGTTATGATTCAGCTTGTGAATTCTAGAAGATGAAATGATGACGTTATGTATGAATATTAAATTGACAGTGTCTGGTGTATATCAAATGTATAACTTTAGTTCTATATGTCACAGAATGATACTTCCAACAAGAACCACGGCAAAGTAACTTAGTGTTTGATTAAAGAGTCCAAGAATTATTATTATTAATAATCATTACATGTATTGATACTCACGTGTTACCCAGCAATAATTCGAAGAAGATAATATCACAATTACGTTAAATGGTAAAATCTTTTAAATGGTTATATTTAGATTTTACACATTTTGTAAAAAAAAACTAGTGTAAATTTACTATACATTCAAACAGAGCGGCTTATTGGTGTAAATCTTCAGTTAAACAAGACACATAATGTTGACAAGTTCAGTTAAGCCTAAAAATGACATTTGTTTCCAGATACCCGACTGACCCAATATTTTACCAGTCGATCCATAAGTTTTTACAGCGTCCGAAACCTTTCTTGGCTTTAGTAACAAGTACAGAACACAAATTGTCTACCATTCTAAAAGATGAACCTTTTGTTCTGTCAAGATGAGTTAAGCATTTTCTATTCACGCACTTACCAACACGCATGTTTCGCTTTTGCCTATGGAGAGAATAAAATAAACGAATTTCTAGGATGTAGCACAGGGAATAAATTCAAATTCTCAACAAGGCTGCCGAATCAATAAACCAAACAAATACTATTCACAAGTTCAACGACTTATAACATATGTATATATCTTGAACGCCAAAAGTACAATCAAACCTTGCAGTCACCACTGAATAAAGACCATCTGTGAACAAAGGTCATTCTTTGAAAATCCGCCTCTGAATATTTAGTACAAATTGATCTCCAAACAAAGGCCACCTCTCAATAAAGGTAACATTCTTTCCAAGGGTGGCCTTTTTCACAGGTTTGATTGTATCCTATCACAAAGATGTACAGTAAAACCTTTATAATGAGTTCGGTCGTAGTAATGAGGTGGTCTCATTATAAAGTTTAATTATAGGGGATTTATTGAAAGCCGGTATGAAAGTATGTGACCGTTATAACAAGCTGGTCGTAATATTGAGGTGGTCGTTATAACAAGCTGGCCGTAATATTGAGGTGATCGTTATAACAAGCTGGCCGTAATATTGAGGTGGTCGTTATAACAAGCTGGTCGTAATATTGAGGTGGTCGTTATAACAAGCTGGTCGTAATATTGAGGTGGTTGTTATGTGTAGTACCGATATTACTGAAATTGTTGTCCTGCAAAACAGATTCATGAAATTTAAATCAATATCAGTCAGCAAGCGTGTATATTGCGGTTTTAAGACACTAGTATATCTCGATTTGAAAGTGACTTAAGAAGGCAATTATTCTGGGCTAATAGTGCTAAGAGGGCTAATGAATTCTGACCTTCAGCGCTAAGATTTAAGGAAGTATATACATGTAAATGCGAATTTTGCGATCGTGAGAGTAGTCGTAAAGCTAGATAAGTTTATTATAAATTCTTCGACTCTACCACATATCCTCCCGGGGAATTGGACAAACTTAGAATGTTAACCTCATTAGATGTCGTCTAGGAAAGTCGAAAAACGGAATTACTTTTCTTCTTACGCTGTTCCTTGAAGTGATAAAATGATGTCTGATTTTTATCATCATTTAGTCCGTGTTCCGGCTGTTTGGCTGGTTTTGTTTTATTATACAATATACAGACAGGTAAATCATCTTGTTACCATTAATATATTAATAAAACTACGTTATTTGCTCATCAGCGGAAATGGATTTTCCGGTAGATTTTCTTTAAGGTCCGTCTCACATATACTGAACCAAAAAGAAACTTTCACAAAGTAGGTCTTAAACTTATAAGGTTAAACACATGATGTAGGAAAAAATGTGCTTACAATGCAAATTATTGCACTTGATGATTACAGTCATAAAAAATACCTAAACAACTTTATATCGATACAATTTGGCAAAATTTCGATGAGAGAGAGAGAGAGAAAGAGCCGTTGGGATGCTGGAGGCAAGAGCTTCAACGGAAGACGTTGCTGCGCACGTTGGATCATCTGTGCAGTCAGTTAGAAGTCCGAGACGGCGGTTTGTGCAGACCGGAAGCACGGAAGATCTTCCACGTAGCGGTAGACCACGTGTGACGCAAGACCGCTATATTTTAAACCAACATTTACGAACTCATTTTGTGACCCATTACGCGCACCTGGCTACCAAATAAAATAAGCAAACATACAAAGTGAAAGTAGACTACTAACAACAGTAATAACATAAAGTGATTTAATAAACATAAGAAATTTATACCAAGTGAAGCAATATATTTACGAATAGTTCAGGAATATTTGACTTTGAAGCAGACGTCGGGCATGTAGAGATTGTGATAATCACAACGAAGGTCTTTCATACAGTGATAAAAAACAAGCACCAAGCCAAAAGCCACTTATGATAAGAAAACTATGACGTCATATTTCGGTTGATCCTTTTTTTGATATTCCGGCTGAAACTTTTTATGACGTCATATATTGGTTGATCCTGTTTGAGATTCCGGCGCATATATCTTTCCCCTGTCGTATTTGTGTGTAAACGGGGCGTATTACAGTGAACATTCTTCCGCTTATTCACGTGATAACAAGATATTCCAATCAGTGGATTAATATTCATTGTGAAATAAAGGTGCTAATATATTCAATGTATAATGTGATTACAAGCTCCAGGCTTCATGTGTTTCTTGGTACCGACAGGCTGACGGAGTAACAATGTATAGTAGTTTATTTCTGTATAGATAATCGGTACATTTTCGCGAAAGTCTACCAGATTTTCATAAAAAACCAAGGTATTTTCTTGGAAATTCAAAAACTTTTCATGATGAGATTTCTTCACCAGATATTAAATGTACTTATTAAGTGGACGATATAATATTGTCATGAAAATAAAACATTTTTTTCACGAAAATAAACTCGCTAAGTGTATGCAGAAATATGCCATCATAGCAATGGAATACAGGCCGCGGCCGTGGTCCAGTGGTTAGTGCGCTGGACTTGTAACCCGGAGATCTAGGTTTAAATCAAGTCGCGGCAGGTCATAGCCTTCTATTAAAATTTGACAAAAATGTCGATTTTATTCTAATGTGGAGAAGTTGCCGGCTGCTTGTGGAAGAGCGAGTAAGTACTGTTTTTTATACAGTCCAGGAAAACTGGTTAGGTGAACCGGTCGCCGTGTATAACTGAAAAATTGTTGATTAATGGCGTTAAACCCCAGTGACAATAAGTCTCAAGAACAAACAGAAGGAATGGAATACAAATTATGACACCAATATCCAGTCGGCAATATGCAAGTCGTCTGATAAAACCGCATGTACGGCATAGATTTCTACCTTTAAAATGTAAAGAAAATAAAATTAAATGTCTGAAATATTTTGTCAATAAAATACTAACATATACGGACACAAAATCTATAAACATAAAATGTGTTTTTCTTAGATTTCTTTTTCCCCTTTATTGATTTGTACATGTATAATCACATTTTGAAACACCAAATATTATAGAAATCATAAAGTTCTGACCTTATGATATAAAATGACAAATTATTAATTAAACTGTTCGTTTATGCTGGATTTTACAACGTATGTCAATAAAGTTCCGCTAATGTCAGACAGCAAATACAATTATCAATCATATTTCTATAGTTAACCTGACTGAACTGTAAATATCTGAAGAACCTTGTACTTTACGGTTGACGGAGAGTTCACTGGTTAGAAACATCGATGCGACACTTGTTTCCATAGATAATACTTTTGTATCAAACCTCAGATTCATCCGTCGTATGAAAATATGTTTAATAGTACTCAAACCGATTAGTACTGATAGATAGTGCACTAACCCTCCAAACGGTTAGTACTGATCGTTAGTACTCTATGTTCTTAGTACTGATACGTGGTGTTCTATGTTGTTAGGTTGGTACTGGTAATAATTGGGTGTCAGATCTTTCTTAAAGTTGTTGTATGCATGTTATTATTGACTAAGAAAATGCATTTTTGAATGTACATACGTAAAATAATATAAATGACAAATAAGGAAGAAAACAAGACTATCACAGCTTCAGTCATTTATGAGTTAAGACATTGATCTTCGTTCACTAAGATGATACAAAAACAAGCACAGACCAAATGCTCATCAAATTACAGACAGCGATGTTGTAAATCAACATCAAAGTTTGTCACAATACCGTTATATCAATAGTCAAAATACCGTTATATCAATAGTCAAAATACCGTTATATCAATGGTCGCAATACCGTTATATCAATAGTCACAATAATTGAATATCATAAATCAAATAATTATTACGATAAACCTCTCCTATGAACATTGCGGAAAATGTAAACATTGTACTGAACATAGATGCCTATTGAACGTCACATATTAACATTGTACTCCCCCACAGACGCAGGTTCTTCATATGTTAACATTATACTCCACCAAACGCAGGTTCTTCGTGTGTTCATCTTATTCCATTCTGATATGTTCGTTCGTTATCTATGCGATGATGTTACAACCTTTCAGTTCAATCAATTTTAGACACGTACAAACAGTGAAAAGCAAATGAAAATGTTCCAAACAAAGATCGCAGGAGTTTAACTTCACACCAACAACAACATTTAGGGACTTCCAGCTTTAACGGAGAAGGAAGACCGCAGGAATACACTTGGTTAGAACCACCAACATTCCATAAGCTAGCTGGACAGCTTCCTCACATATGATATTTTCTGTTCCAAGAAGGGATTCGAACTCACAGCGGTGAGGGACCAGTGATTACTAGCCATAATCACTCGGCCACGGAGCCCCCCTAACAAAGATCAATTCATTGAGTTATGACAAATGCGGTTCTCACAAATAAGTTTGTCAAAACTCTAGAAAACAACAAACAGATTGATTAGATAAATAAAATATGTAATTTATGGAAAGCACTGTGATTCAGCATACGATTTTATGCAATACTTATACAATCAAACAAAACTATTAGTTGATCAACAAGCGAACGTGATACGGATTATTACTTACGAGTCAACCGAATGGTGCAACAAATGGTTGTCAGTTTTTTCATTCAAGTAAATATTTCGAACCATACGAATTAATAATTTTGGTCTAGGTTAAAATGAAAACATGCAGTAACGAAACTAACTTATACCGAAACGGCAAACTAACGATCAGTTATGTGAAACTTTGTTAATATGTAAAACAGACTTAATTTGTTTCACTTCAATATATTTCAATTATTTTATCAGTAAGTGTGGTTTGAAGCTTTTTTAAATAAAAAACCCCCACAATATCACAGAGCGAAAATGACCGTCTCTCAAACTGACTTAAAGTTACCGAACTTTGTTACTTTGAATGAGTATATTTTTAGCGGATGTGGACAAAACGCCAAATGATAACAAGAATTCTCTCATGGATATACATGTACTTCCTAAAAATATATTCTTTAACTCCAATATTAATACACAAAATGTGAGCAAAGAAGGGGAGAAATGTAATACCATATAAACATGGCAGCCTATAAATGTCTTATCAGAAATTGTCTACCGCCACTTTATACCTTAACATTTTCTGTCAATGTAAACAACATGGCGCACAATTAATGACTTAATTACTTGTAATAACCTTAGTTAAGGAATTGCTGTAATAATGAGGTATAGTATTTTTGGCTAAAACCTTTTGCACTTTATACAAAGAAGCAAAATATCTGTTTTAACTAACTCTAAAATTGACTCACCTTTACAAAGTTTTAGAATTCTAAAAAAAAATACTCTTACACGACTGTTATTTGAATAAAAATTCAGTTGTGATATTGCTTAGCGATGTATGATGTACCTTCAAACCTATCAACAAAGACGAACCTTAGGAAGGACAAACTGTGGCCTTTATTGACAGGTGACCTTAATTCGGAGGTCAGTTTGTTCTAAATAATCTATGACGTTTTTTTTTCAAGGAACGGCCTTTATTCACGCAGATTTGAAAGTATTTATTTTCATATCACCAATTTTTAAAGAACTGTGAGAAAACGAATTTGTCTTATGGACCACAATTTACCCTTTGCCTCATAAGCATGTTTTGGACTCTTCTAAATTCAGTGCAAATACACAAAACCTCAATTTATTTAGGAAAATTAAATTATTTCTCTCTGACAGAGTGGAAAACATCGTGGCAAAAGAAGCCATTGCTCATTACAAGCAATGGCTTCTTTTGTCACAATGTTTTCGAAAGTCGTCTGCTTCAGATGCAGTGAAATTCGGTATTATGACAAAGGGTTAAGAATCAATATAACGTTTTTTTTGTACTACCCTCTAAAACAAAATTAGTTTTGATAATGATCGACAAGATGGATTGTCATTTAGGTCTGTGATCATTGCATACCCTCAGATTTCCGAAAACTCGTTAATGTACTCACCGACATTCTGACAAAAAAAATAACTGAAATTTTCATTACATTCGGAGGAAACAATCCGGGCGTTTTGGCATGTGATAAATCATTTATTTCCCAACGCTCTCATACAAACCAATTTACTTATATAGCGATGTTTGATGAAAGTGGTTACAAAAAGCTAACCTAATATACATGATAATAAATTTGGCCCAGTTTGTACAGTTTGAATGCTTGTCGTACAGTACATTTGTATTTCTAGTTGTGTAGTATTTTCTTTGATATACACATTATCGACTAGCTTGTGAAGAGCATCGAATACTTATAGACATTATTGCCAGTAAAAATGAACAAGACAATTTCCAATCACACACTTGTCACTGACCACGAAAACTTTGTGCACACCAGTCCATCTTCACAGGAGTTCTGGTTGACACTTGCATTTCCATGTTCTTTATCTATATCCTCATTATTAACTGTATGACTTTTTACATGTGTTTTGTCCGATTCGATCTCAACGCTAAGCGTTTCTCCATCCAAACTCTGTATCATATTATTTCTAACAATGCAATTGTTTTCATCAGTGTCAAAATCCAATTGGATAGGTTCAGTTTGCGTTGCAATTTCTACCTCCGAGCTTGGTGAGGTAAAGTTTTCGTTTGAAACATTCAACTCACCAGTGTCAATAACGCAGCTCTTGTTTTCATTCTTGTCTTCACCGATGGCTAGTGCACTTTTTGGTTCAAAGGCATTCTGAATGTGAGTCTGTTGCGATATCTCAGTTTCCTCAGCGAGTTCATCTTCAAATTCCGATTCTTCTATGCTAGGCAGAGGTTCACGAAACAGATACTTAAAATCTCCCAGATAACTAATAAATGTAGTTGGCACATCATGAGCATTTTCAAAAGGATCGTTGGTGTATTCATTCTCTTCTTCTTTCTTTTCTTTGTCTACATAGTCTTCACCAAGTATTTGAGCAACCAGCTCAGATAGACGGCAGTTAGGAAACGGATCAACAAAGCTACATTCTTCGTCAGATGCTTCATCAGATTCCATTTCTTCGTGTAAATCACTCATTTTGAAAGGTTGATTTTAAAACACTCAATTGGTATACTAGCATATTATATCTTTGAAAAATAAAGTATACCTAAAACTATTGTTCCTTTCTGTAGGCGTTCACCAAACCTTGTTTTAATCCATCTGCTGAATCTTTGGTTCACGAATGTAATTAATTTAGCGTCTGATTTTTAAATATTCCCAACACTCTCATCACGCCAGTTACTTCTATTCAATATCCACTACGCTGACATCGTCACCCTAGCAACTAAAATAAAATCCAAAGTCATATAGTCACAACTAAAATATTTTCTTCAGAAACCAATTACAGAAATTAACATTCTAAATTGGTTACAGCGTCATTCTACTACCTAATATTATCATATAACCGATACATAAACATGATCTTACGGTTTGTACCATAGAACCAAGTTTCGTATTCACAACAATGTTTTATAACGACATTTCACGTATTGGTTTCTGGTGCGGAAGTCTTCAGTTATAGATAGGAGAGTTCTGTTTCCCAATACTCGATCACTTCATCAAGACTACTTCACAAGGATACAGCTGCTAAGCACGGACTGTGTCCATGTATGTACTACAGGGCAACCTCTACAGAGCGGCCCTCTCTTGAGCAACAACCTCCCTTCAACAACAGCTTTACTTTTTCCTAATTGTACAATTTACTTATTAATTTAACCACTCTAGAACAACAACCTCTCAAAAACATTTGCATTTTCCGAAGGTAGTTGCTTTGGAGAGGTTGCACTGTATATATTATGTCTACTATTTTCATCAAGATTGAACTTCGACATGTGTGCTCTATTAAAATTCATTAATTTGCATGCGAATTGAATTCAATTCCATTTTGTATTTGTTGTTGTTCTGGTATTTGAATGACATTTGTAGTACATCTAGTGTCAGTCAGGTCTACATTCTTAGTGAGTATAAAATACATCTCAGGTCATTAAGGTGATACATTGTAACTCAGTACTGTGATACATCATATGTCAGTAATATGATACATCATATGTCAGTAATATGATACATCAAATGTCAGTAATATGATGCATCATAAGTCAGTAATATGATACATCATAAGTCAGTAATATAATACATCATAAGTCAGTACTGTGATACGTCATAAGTCAGTAATATGATACATCATATGTCAGTAATATGATACATCATATGTCAGTAATATGATACATCATATGTCAGTACTGTGATACATCATATGTCAGTAATATGATACATCATAAGTCAGTACTGTGATACGTCATAAGTCAGTAATATGATACATCATAAGTCAGTTCTGTGATACATCATATGTCAGTAATATGATACATCATATGTCAGTAATATGATACATCATATGTCAGTAATATGATACATCATATGTCAGTAATATGATACATCATATGTCAGTAATATGATGCATCATAAGTCAGTAATATGATACATCATATGTCAGTAATATGATACATCATATGTCAGTAATATGATACATCATATGTCAGTAATATAATACATCATAAGTCAGTAATATGATACATCATAAGTCAGTAATAAGTCAGTACTGTGATACGTTCCTGGACAGTACGGTAATACATATCGAGTCTATTGTCACTGACTGTTGGTCAAAGAATCAATGACAGATTGAAATGACCTGTCTATGCCAATTGGTACTTACCATCTGACAAACCAAAGCACCATGTCTGATTTTTATGTTTTCTCTCTTTTCTTTTTTCGTAGTGTTCGGGGCCGCGACCGTGGTCCAGCGATTAGTGCGCTGAACTTGGAACCCGGAGATTCGGGTTCAAATTCCGGTCGCGTTAGGTCGTACCCTTCTATGAAAATTCTACAAGAATGTCGATTTTCCTCCATATGTGGAGAAGTTGCCAGCTCCTTGTTGAAGGGAAAGTTAGTACTGGTTAGTATACAGTCCAGGAAAACTGCTTAGGTGAACCGACCGCCGTATATAACTGAAAAATTACGGCGTTAAACTCAATGAAAAAAGCAGTGTTGTGATCAACATTCACAAGGCAACGTAATTTTGAAAACGTTTTGGATCAAATCCGATATAAATGTAATCATGAACGAGAAATGTTTGCTTTCTGCTAGTTAGCATAAAAAGTTATTTTCAAATATCTTCAATTTGCATAAATGACGATTTCAAAACCACATCAAAAGGATGATTTAGTCTGAAGGAACTGTGAATTTTTTGTTTAACATATTCAAACAATTGATCTCAGTAAAACCAATTGTGACATGAGTTGATTTACTTGTATGTTTTCATAACCCTTTGCTTCATAAGCATATTTTGAACTCTTCCAAATCCAAAAATAATGTACAAAGCATCCATTTATTTAAGAAAATTGGGCTATTTCTCTCTGACACACTAGAAACCATTGTGGCAAAAGATGCCATTACTCGGTAAAAAGCGATGGCTTTTTTTGCCACGATATTTTCAGATGCGGAGAAATGCGGCAAAGACGCCGTATGAAGAGTTATTTCTGCCCATTTTTATCGATCCATCAATTAAAGAAACGTTATATTTGATGTAGATCGGTTGAGTGACAGAACAGCCGGGAGAATTGTTTCAAAAAAAGAGCGTCCAATCGGTTGTTCTAGGACCGAACACATTTCAACTCGAACGAATTAATTGTAATCAATCGAACATTCATAAGTTACGCTCACGATGTTCATCTATTATTTGTAAAAACATTTCGTCAAACTGAAATAAATCAGGCAATAAGCGTTAAAGGATGCTTTGGAATAAATATTAACAAATCTTCTATGCTGAGTCTGCTTCGTTCACGTCTCCGTGTGTGATGTTGTTGTTAGTGATATACTATAAATAATTCATGCATATCACCGTCTGTTTGTTGACAAAATTGCATTATGTGATACCATATACTTTTTGACACGTGACTTGCTCTTTACTTAATTAATTCATGCGAACGGGTGATCAATAACAAATGCATTATTTTGCGCGGAATTTTTTGAGAACTGAAAATGTACTGAGAGTAAACACAATATTTATTCGCGCCGTTGTTCGTGCTAAAACATGTAATATTGTATTACTGATGTACGGTATGATGCTAGAGGTGTCTGGTATCACCATTATTTTAATGGTATGGAATTGATATGATACATAAACAAACATGATCAATGTTTCACGACGTATTATCCGATATGGTGTGATATGCGTTAAAACACGCAAGTGAAACACTAAAGAAACAATCCTACAAATGTGATTGTCGTAAAATACTGTCGTATGTAATTGTCGTAAAATACTGTCGTATGTGATTGTCGTAAAATACTGTCGTATAGGCTTGCCCGTAATTAAATACAAAATTTCTGCCTTAAGCAAGATGACGAAAAGCCATAAAATTCTCAGAATGAAAATTTTATTTCGTCTATCTATTCCTGAATAACCAAATTACAGGAACACGCGGTGATAAAACAGAAGATATGCTCTTTGCTGATATTGATTTTGGATCCATTAGTGACTGGTTTTGTTTTTCATGACCTGGCAATATTTCTGTGAATTTGATAATGTGACCGTCATTTGAGTACAGCTTTTAAAGCTTTATTTAAATAATGGATTAAAATATTCATTACCAATATTGTACAATATTTAAATAGTTTTGTCCGTCGCATAACAAATTATATGGTAATTTCATAATTATGAATGAATACACACGTTTGGGAATGGCCACACATGGTTGGAAATGACCACAAACTATCAGAAATGTCAATAAATTATTGGAGGTACCTAATATTAATGAACAGAGTCCTATCAATATTGTATACTGTACGTAAACCTAAATTTTACATTGTATTGAACCGCTTACATTGAAGACAGAGGCTTATAAATGTCCCCTTAAATCAAGTCCTTGTAATGATATACCGTAAAGCACGGCTGTAGTGAACTCTGATGTAATGAAGAATGTGATGTAGTGAAGAATCTGGTGTAGTGAAGAATCGGGTGTAGTGAAGGATATGATGTAGTGAAGAATATGATGTGGTGAAGAATATGATGTGGTGAAGAATATGATGTAGTGAAGAATCTGGTGTAGTGAAGAATATGATGTAGTGAAGAATAACGTGTGTTGAAGAATCTGATGTAGTGAAGAATCTGATGTAGTGAAGAATCTGGTGCTGTAAAGTATTTATTTCTTGAACACAGCCTTCTTTATTTGTATTGTTATATTTATAACGAAATACGGATATAATGAAGTAATTACTCGGGTCCGCGGGATTCATTATAACCGTGTTCTACTGTTGTAAACACAAGAAAGTCTACCATAATAGTGTACATTACAGAATTAACTTTTTGTCTATGGTTGTGTGTAAGAAAATGCATCGAATTCGTCAATGCATACAATAATGAAATTTTGGCTGATTTGCAGATTCTTTGCTTCGATTTACTTTGGTATACAAACTTTTGGATGTTTTTGGTTTGATTGACTGGAGTGTCATCGAACTACATTTTTATGTGTACACATTTTTGTTCTTGGGTCCATACAGATAGGAACGATGACATAAGGAAGCGATAATAAATCATCGCTTTCCAAAACTGACGCCACAGAAGTGCCATGACAACCCCTTGTTCGTATTTCTGATTTAAGAATGATTGACAGACAAAATATTGATTTCTCACACGTTATTTATACTGTACTCGTAGATTACGGCATGTCTTACACCGCGGATTTTAAGCAGGCCAACTTTAGTTTTAAAACTGTTGTAATCGCCGACCTTTCAGAGAAATGAAAATGATCACTACTGAATTTGGGTAATTTCATTGACACATGCAATATTATTTCCCTTAACGAACTTACTAACATAATTAACACCGAAGGTCTCATCTTTAACAACTTGTATTACTTTAAAAACAAATTAAGAAACAAGCTATATCCTCTCTATAGGATTGTAAATACAGTGCAATCTCATCACTCTCGTGACACTCTCTATATCAACTACCTCCCTTCCACAACATGATTTTCCCACGGTACTATTTAACTATCGATGTGACCTCTCTAGAACAACAACCTCTCGACAACGACATAATTTGCTTCTCCCAAAGAATGTCGCTTTGGAGAGGGTTCACTGTACTTTGGGCAGCTTGGATTAACACTATAATGCACTTACCATAGGACCAAAGACGTCGATGTTTCCGACTATGAATCTCGGATTGGTCTGATGACTGGTATTGATTCAATCTGTCTGATGCTGATCTAAGACTTAGAGCTGAAACTCTGCATATCATTGATACTGATGTGTAAACAATAAATGTTGAATAGTATCAACGACAATAACAGTAAAACAAGACAGTTTTATGACATGCCGTCACTTATTATGACGTTGAATATACATACGGTTTACGTACAAACTCTCCAAAGCAACACCCGTTGGGGAAGCAAAATTATTTTGTTGTTGTTGAGAGGTTGTTGCTCTAGAGAGGTTAAATTATAAGTTAAATCGTACAGTGGGAAAAATCAAGCTGTTGTTGAAGGGTGGTTTTTGCTCAAGAGAGGGCCGCTCTGGAGAGGTTGCACCAAACATCTATTTGCACACAACTGAATACTGTTGATTGAAGTGTCTACCGTTCCCTGCAATATAATAAACATCGTATTTGCTCTGTGTGTGATGGTTATATTAGTTCTGTATTTTAACAGTTATTATGCTTATTAAAAAGTGAGAGCAACTATTCTAACACCCTGTAATGTCAAATGAAGTACACCACGTTATCTAATTCTCAAAATTTATGTTAGCGAGTTAGCGAGTAGAAGCGAAAATTGAATCTATGGTTTATTCCAGGAGACTAAAACTTTAGTTAAACCATAAATAAGTCTCGAACGTTTTATGTGTCTATTCATCAGCTAGATAAACGACTGGTGGTACATGAACCAATCTATTAAATCAATGCAATAAAAAACCAGTCTTTCCATCTTCCCCCGTGAATTCTCCAGCAAGGAGATAATTATATCGTCTAGGCAAAGGCTTTCCTTAAGAAGTATTTACCAGTATCATTAATACTAGGGATAGAACGACTTATTCACAACAGTGTAACATACAGGACCATCCTAAACATATCATAGATTACTTAAGTTGTCATTTGACTGGTGACATTTAACTGCTAGTCATGCTAGCCGCCCTGTGGTCGATTAGAGAAATCATTTCGCAATATCAAAGTGACGTCATCATTCTTCAAGTCTGGATTGGTTGACGTTTGTTAATGTGTGTCGCCAAAAGTATTAATAATAAAAGATTTTCTCCGCACGCGATGTATTTAGTAATCTTTTAGGTGTAATTATCAGAATGAAGGTCTTTAAAGTAAAAAACGGCGACAAATATTTGTGCAAATGTCATTTCTGCAAAAGCATCATGAATATTTTTTATGTTTTTTTTTTTTACAAGCAGTCTCCTGGCTTTCATTCATTCGAATTCTGAATCATATGCTGTATTTTCGACGACAATATGAACACAGTATAACAATGTTCGTGGCGTAACGAATTCATGGTGATTTTGTGAATACTGTATTCAGTGTATTGGTATAATCAACAAACATCTCTACTATGTGAATTTAACATTGAAGTTCTAATATTCTGACATGTCATAGACAGCATTAAAAGATGAACAACGGGGTAAGTAGTTTTTCAAAGTATTGAAAACAAGCCATGTTATACGTACAATGACATGAAAATGAAAAGTTGGACCTTCAAAGCCAAGCGAGACCAGAACAAAGCACAGCGAAAAGTAAGATTTGAAGAAAACGCTGAAGATGTATTGTCCAGCAAAAACAATGAAGATATGAAACATCGGGCGAAGGCAACTTGGTTTAAAAGAAGAAAGAGTATCGATGATTTAGAGGAACAAGAAGCTGATGAAGATACGGTAATACATGAGAAAGATATAAGTGATGCAGGAGCAGCTGTTCCTGGTGTAGAAATGTACTCTGACTTCAAGGCTCATGATGTATTAACTGATGCTGTATCGGAGGCAACAGGAACTCAAGACGCAGATGCTGAAGCAAACACTGGTACTGAAATTAACACAACCATCAGAGAAGAAGGCGGTAAGTCATTTTCAGTTTCACCTTTTTCAAATAATGAAATAGTGACCTAGGAAAAACATGAATGACTGCGTGGCAATGAACGGGCTAGTATTTCATATTTTTCTACAATCGCACGTTTTTATACACTTAGTATTTAGTTTCAAAGATCTCTGTTTGAAGAATGATTCATTTTGCAAATTCACACAGTACGCGTGAAGTTTTGGGACAAATTTCATTTCTAATGAAGTGTATTCCATAGATGACTGGAAAAACAATCGTCAGTTAAGCTCTTAGGCATGCTGACGTTGATATTCATCTGCAATTTTTTGTCAAGCCATTTAATTAGTTCGGTCGGTGTATGCAACATTAACCTGACATAAATATTGTTGATTTTAGATGCAGTTGACGTAGAAAACGTAAAATGCAAAGTAAATAACGATTCCTCTGCTGCTTCAAAGACAACTTGGACAGTTCCGCGCATGACATTCTCTTTAAAGTCGAAAAGAAAACATGGGACAGCCGCTAAAAAAGAGAAGCAACCACGCATTGAGTTCCCGCCAACAAAAGAAGTTAAGATTGCAGCCGAAGCTTGCACAGAAGAAGAAAATGTTGGTGCATGTGATGGTACTAAAGACGAAAATGGTTCTGGCAATGTAAACGAACGTCAACAGTCACAAACAAGTAATCAAGAAACTGAAATACGAATATCCTATGCCCCAGCTGCCGCAACATCTACGCGAAGAAAGTCACTTTTTGAAGAAGCTGCTGAGAAACATGCTACCCAAGAAGAAATAAACGAGGCATTTGAAGCACTGAAAGCGACCCGCCGTAGTGAGACCGACGCAAGAAAGTCGGCACTCGATATGATAAAAGAAGATGATGATTTTCATTACAGTACTGGTATTTCAGACAACAAACACGCAAAGAAATCGATTGTAAGATCGATTTTGAATATGTTTAGGAGCAAGGAGAATGATAGTACAAATCGTAAAGTCAAAAACCTTAATGGCAACGCAGGCTGTGGTAAAGAGTCCGTTTACATAACATCGCGAAATGTAGATCTAAGAACTGTCAAGGACCCTTCAGTGGTACCACAAGCTGTAAAACAGAATTCATGGAAAGCCGGTAAGATGTACAATGACTTTACCAACATGAACCAGAACAATAGCGAAATACAAAGCAATCACAAGTTTACCAAATCAGTATCCCAAGATCGTTTAGGATTTCTGTATTGTAGCCGTCATATAAACAACTGCAGTTTATGCGCAAATAAAGAGTGCATATACGGCGTGCAAATCAGAACACAAGTCACTAAATACCAGACGAATTTACTGAACATGGAGACCCACTCACGTTGTCGAGTGAAGGAATATTTGAAGTTAGTGATGGATGTATACGATTGTCGATCGCATGTTGATGTTCTAAAATTATCATTTCAGTCTAATTGAAATATATTTGACGTTTGAGTTATAGAATTTAATTTAGATTTAATCCCTGAATGTAATGTATGAATAAAATATAGTCTGTAAAACGTGTAATTGTGTCTATCATTTATGTATAATTAGTCTGCGGCGGTCTTTGTACTTCCATACCTTTTTGCAAAGCATTGCAAAGAAATTGTTGTTTTGTATGATATGTTTATGGGTCTCTTTGTAAACGTCTCATCTTACGTAATTATTTCACTGATGCATATTTTTCTAGGTATTAGAAATATTCTTTTTAGCATCGTAATACAAACAACTGATGATTACGTGTACTTGATACCTTAGGCGCAAAGGTTTGTGTTGTATTACTTAGGATGGACGAATTGCGTAAGTATTTAACGGAGAACAAAAAAAACACTACATCAATGGCTGACTTTCGCATGGTCTATCTGCCAATTATATGCCAAATTATATTAAGCTATAAATCTTGTTTAACACAAACATTTTTAATAGATGAATTTATATATTTTCAGATTGTATCTAATCCGTACAAATCAATGTATATTTATACTAAATTATCGAGTAAAGCATAAAGTTCAAAGCTTAAAATGATGTTCCTCTCATCTGCCAAGAAGCCATTTCACCATAGTGACCCATGTGTGTATTCCTGTTGTGCTTGATGGATACCAATGGTGTATTTTCAGGCAGCAGCACAGACGGGTTCAAGCCTTTGTCTTTTCCCCATAAACATGGCGGAAGTGCAAGATAACCAGTCTCGTCAAATTTGTTGTGGGTCACGTTACCTTGGCCATAAACTGGAACTTGTCGGCAGAGCAGCTCCATTTCGTGCCCGGTGTCGTTTCTGTAGAGTTCCATGGAGATACAGGAAGGAGCGTGGCAATGTCCACCGGCGTATATCAATCTAATGTTGCTCACGGTCCATTTGTATACAATCGTGTGAACGCATTCACAGTCCTCACCGCCTGGACAATTACCTGTGCATGTAGTTCCGGGTGTTGGTTTATTCATTGGCCAATTTGGATATCCTGGGATCGGATGACCAGGGAGAACAAAGGCTGGTGGGATGTCATATTCCCCAGCCCATGCCTCCGTTTGATAGTAAATACGTGGAAGATTGTAATGTGACACCTGTTCACCGTTTATTGCGTATTCTTTAAACCAAAAGCGGAATTTCATGTGGTAGCGAAGAAGTTCAGGTCGGACTGGTTGATCGATATCCAGCATTATTCTCTTGTGAGCACAACATCGTAAGCCACCAGCGTACTGTTTAGAGTTGCAAGTTGGGTTTCTCTGTGTTAAGAGTTCACCAGCTGGACCAGGGACGCAGTTTTTGGTGAATGTTTGACAGTTTGTACCATTTGTTTCACATAGACTTCCGGTACTTCCCATATCACAGATACAAGTGGGTTCACTTGGTGACAGCAATGGTAGAACACCTGCACTGTGGTTTTTATGGTAAGCGAAGACTTGATCCTTTCCTATAGCGGCAATTATATTTATTTGAGAATCTTTGCTTGGATCAAAGCTGTAATACTTGCTGCTCATTCCCTTCAATGGTCGTGTCAAAACGACCGTTCTGATTCCATTTTCCGTTTTCGAGCTCTGTATAGTAACGCTATTGTTTAGTTGATCTCCTGGGCAATGTTCGGCCTCACTGCCACACGTTCCAATTTGGCGCTCTTGCACCATAGAAGAATTAACGATGATTGTGTACGGAGAGTCTGACATTTGTACTGCATTGAATCCAACAGCGAACCAAACATTTGCCGGACCCGATATGATGATGGTTGCTGTTGTGTCGCTCAATTCGACTGCCATGTCTACTCCAATGTCAAATGTAACATTACCTACTTTAACTGGTGCGACTGAACATTGTCCAGAGCTTTGATACTGGTTATATGTTGCGATCCAAACTCCATTGGACCTCTGGACACTGCAAGCATGTGGAGCCGTGCTGCTGGATGAGGTTATTGTTACATTCTTGTTCACTTTGATTCCAAGCATTGCTACTGAATCAAAGCATTCAGCGGCTGTTCCGATCACAGATGAAGCATCGCAAGATGTCTTGGAAACAGCAGTGTAATGATGATTTATTTTCTTGGTCATTGCATCCTTGCCATAAATCATAGGATCGCCACCATATCGGCTGTTACATGGACATTCAAGAATACCAGCATATGGAGAGCCACCTTTAGGGATTCCGTAACCATATCTGCTCTGTTTTGGTTCTGGTCCGGGGGTAAATTTCGTACAATTATGAATGTCTTTAGGTGTTGCCCCGCAATCTCGATTTCTTGTATCAATTTGCATTGGTGTTATATGCCACTGATTGGGTGAATCTATAAGTTGAGCATAACCATCAGGGTAACCATGAAAACTCTTACGAGATTCTCCTCCATTACCTTCGCTGAACATTTGATTAGTCGGAATATCAGCATTCAGTCGTTCATTCGCTGTCGGAAGATCAACGGCCATCCATTTCATGGGTGAACCATGGGCGCTTACGTCATTCGGATCGGGGTTTTGTATTCGGACCATTTTAGAATGTGTACCTGTCATCCAAGCCATGTAATGGTGATTGTAAGCCCAGTTAATTGGGACAGAAACGTCTTCCGCTGGGTTTTCGCCTGGTTTTCCGGTTGGGGAAACCATCACTTGATCTTGTTCGTACCCAGTTATCGCCATGACCTTTCCTGAAATACGAGAGAGAACTCAAATCAAGATAACGCAAATTTTGATGACGAGACATAGTTTTTTGGTTGCGTATAACCATTCTTTGAAAAACTGTCAGGAAATAAACGCCATATTTTTGTCTTTCCCAAAAGTAGCCTTTTGTCACAGGTTTGACTGTATCTACACACGCCAAGTTTAGGGCGGAAGAAGAAATTCAATACCTGTTATTGATTCAAAAACCATATTTACGTATACATACACAAGCTCGTAGACATAAGGGTACCTTAGTACATGCACTGCTGTAGAACGATTTCTATATCTACAGTACAAATACAGTTAAGCCTCACTAAGCGACCCCCTCAACAACGCCACTTCTTCATTACAACGACCGCTTGCTTTCGGACCGTTATTAAATATTTCCTTTCTATAACTTGATAATGTGACTACCTCGATATTTTTCAGGTCGCACGGATGGTCCTAATATCGAGGTTTTACAGTAGTCTAAACATATTTTCCGAAACAAAGAAAATACGTCGATCGAATCTAATATTTGTAACGCAAGATACGCGTACAATTAATTTGTGTTGTTTTATATGTCTTATTTTTGTTTGTTAATACATGTAGGTTAACGGGTATACGTTAAAAATCTGATTATTTTCTCCAAAATAACTAAATGTGTACAAAAACTCAAAATTAACGCTACGTATTTAAGTTGGAAATACAAAATGTACTTGAGTACGAGTTCTTCTTCAAGAATTTTTAGATTTCAGGCTTTGAATCACTAAATAAATTCGCATAAATCAATCAGTTTGTTTACCTCAGTTTGTGTGTTGAATGTTTATATCGAACACGGTGAGTAGTTAATTTATGGGAAACTTTTTAAATTAAATTGATTTCACTGATAAAGGTCTTTGGTCATATGACGTGCCGCGCTTTACTCACGCGTTATCAGCATGAGAGAGATAAGCAAACAAAACATCTGACAGTGTCCTAATACTTGACAGAACTTATCTCACCTTTAAATCGTTCAATGATTTCTTTAGGTAGAGGATTATTTCCCATGTCGGTCCAGAAAACTTCACCGTAATGTGTCGCTATTTCCGGAGAGTAAACATCGAAGTACTCGTGATCTTTGCTTCCGTAATCATCATTGAATGGTACCCCCTGGTTCCCGCCACTGGCTACCAAGTAGCGTCCGTTCATGTTCTCGGCTCCCACATGCCCTACGAAAGCAAAAGGTGAAAGTTTCATCAGCCATCGAGGTACGAGGTGTAACACAATGTACAAAGTATTTCTTTCTCGCACGCGGAGCATTCTTACTTATATACATTTGTATTAGATTTGTAATGGGAGGCAGAAAATAAAGTTCCCGATGCGGGGCTCGAACCCGCAACCTTCCGCTTGCAAGTCAGCTGCTCTACCAACTGAGCTAATCGGACTGACGCTCATACAAATTACTATAAACACATATATTATATATACAGTCCTGTTACAGATTACTAGAATGCCTAGAGCTACTATTGCAAATCAGTAATGCGTTTACTTTTAATAGCATGCAAGCATGTAAATATAGACTTTATTGGCGAATTCAGGATGCGCATTAAGGTGCTGTCACATAAAATATCGGTAGGGAGTTTTTCAGTGGTTAAAAGAGCTAAACCCAATAAACGTACGACTCAATACATTGGCCGCCATAATTATTAAAAAATATTTATGTATATAATGTGTAGTTAATTTTCAATATGTCAACGTCAGCTGGCCGCGGTCACAATCGCTTTTTGTCTTTTCCAGGTTCAATAAATACATGTATAGTAACATCTACAACACCGGATTTACAAAAATCACCCAAGAAGACGTCTAACGGCTGTCTACCTACGGGAAGTAATGTGTGAGTGCAAGAAATGTGGTCAACGAGACGGGAACATATAGGCTGATATACTTATAATTGAACAGAATATTAAAAGAAACTTACCAAAGGCAATGCAGGCAACTATCGCTAGTAGAATAACTGGTGATCCTAAAACGAAAATTAAAAGTGAATTACATTTATGTGATTCATAAAAAAAGAGATTATGTAAGCAGTACAATTGAACTCCTGTTGAATCATACAATAGCTTAGGTTAACCAAAACGTGTCGAGTTTCAGAATTTGAAATGACGTTAATGTCTACCATAGACTTGAAAAATGCATGAAAAAAATGAAAAAAACATGATGCTAATTTCAAATAATTGTCCAGGTTATAGACCAATTCGTATAACATTTTGCACTGAGTCGAATCATCAAAATATTTATGAATGCAGTGTGCGCAACGTCGATATGGCAGCTAAATACAGTACCGTTCAATTATTGTAAATAATTATACATTTATAGGCAAGAAGTAAACATAACAGTTTTGAAACAACTTACCAGTCATTTTGTGACTCTGATGCACCAATGTTACTGTCTGTATGATTCGCTAGTTTAAATATTCCTCGCTTTAAAACGTTTATCTATATTTATGACCTCAACCTTCCATATTTGGAAGTATTGAGGACGATAACATTTTTGTTTTGGACTGCCTGTGTCGCATTCCCTGTGTGTCGTATAGCACATGAATACTTTAATCTACAAGTTATGTGCCTTACTTCGATCGCATTTTAGCGTTGATAGTTTCGTTTGAACCAAATTTATGTCAAATGATATCAGGTCATCCACATTTAGTTTGCGCTGTTCTTGTATGCTCACATCTACAACACGCCAAATAATGATAACCATTAAATAATGGCCTTATCACGCGTGAAAATTTGACCTTTGTTAAAAAATCATCAGTCTTTGTAGGGTTACTTTCCACACACTTGGAATACAAATATGCAGTTTTTCTTCTATACTTGTATTCGATGTAATTTCAAATGTCTTTCACGTGTGTCATAAAAGATTTAAAAAAGAAATAAAAAAAATAGTCGGTGCTACTTAAGAGCTATTGGAGTCAATTTTTCGGCGCCTCTACCCACTTTTTCACAACATGCGCCGCATTAATCGACATAAAGACCGTTAAAATCAGCTGCAAATGTCATTGGGTGCCAACAACCCCATCATCATCACACGATGGACCTTAGTTGGGCCAGAAAGTAAGCCCGTAGGTAAGCGATGATACCTTGAGCATTGCCCGATAACTATATAGCCTACAAACCCGAACAAACGGGCGCTTAGCGCAACGAAATGTATAAACTGTGTTAATCAGTGCTTTACGAAAGCTACGCTCCTGCGGTACTAATTTTTTTATTCCTACAGTCTGGGACTATTATACACCCAATATAATGTGTATAATGGTCTCAGCTACAGTCGATCTCTGACGTTTACCTAGGTTTTTAGTTATCATTAAAAATTGACCCCGGGATCCTTGGGAGTCATTTTTCATTTTACCAGTTTTTCCTAAAAAAGGGAAATAACAACAACCGAATTATCTTACAAGTTTATCAGATTTAGTGCCCTTTACTCAAAGGAATTATTTATTGTAAACCTTTATTTGATTGGCTGTTTGGAATTTACTCATCGAATCAACTGATAGGTAACAAATAGGTAATGGCTGACATAGTTGATTACGATTTTAATCTTAGGTTTTTGCATTTGGTTGTGTGACAGCGCTTGTTTTATTCAGTTATCAGAGATTTTCTCAGTATTTGTAAGTACTTTATATCGAACTTCAGCCGGTATTTAATGTAACCGCCTCAAGTTATTTTATCACTAGTTTTCGCGATTAAATAACGCTGAGGTTGGTATCTTACTATATTCTTAGACAATCTCATTTCAAAGCTTCTCTCTCTTATCTAATGATGCTTTTTATAATTATGTGTAACATGTATTACTTTTGTTTAACGTGGGTTATTCTTGGATGTGTCTGACTCTTGATTTTTCCCCCACTTCAGAGCGTTTGCTACAATAATAATAGGTCGACATTGCTATAAGACTTTGTTATCGTTAACGTTGGCAGCGTACTGATAGTTTTGTATTCAAGAATCAAATACATTCTTAGATTATTACAATTTTAAGGTTTGTTGGTAAATATCTACAATAAATCAAACAATATTTGATCAAATTTTAAATTGATCAAAAGTTTGGATGAGTCAGTGAAGAATGAACATTTCATGCATTGTTTAACTAATGTAGCTGTTAAACTTAACCATTAGACTAAAGAAAAGTGTACTGTTACAAATAAACTATACACCCTGTCAAATATGCAGCATCTTATTTTTTGTTGATATAAAACTGTGACTTGTTGAATCTCTGATATTTGTACATTTGAAGTACTGCAACTAACTAACCTCACCAAGGAAGGGTCTGATGGTTCGGTTTACCTGCTGAAATATGTGGGTTTCTATGCTGCTTTAAGAGGGGTTCCATCATGATTCTAGTCCATTCCGGGAATGGGATCCAGTCTGGTATGCGTCCTCAACTTCAGGCGATTAGCCCATATTCAAAATCACTACAGACTATTTCTTAAACAATTAAAATTTTTAAAAAAGATCATTATTATTATCTTAAGTTTTCTACCCTCACTTAAAACATGTTGATGGGGTAAATATATTTAACTGAAACAGTATGTGCGGTCAGTAAATAAATATATTCTTATTGTTTCTCTTTGGCATAATATTACTCACTCAGCCATGATTTTATGTCACACTAAAACATACACTGGTGCATGGTTTATTAATTTATGAATGTTTCCAATTACATTTAAAAAAAATAAAGTAAATGAGCATAAGATTTGAATAGAGCAAGTTGTGCCACCCAACATTCTTGTTATGTTTTATTGTCTGTGTCAATCTACCAAGGATTCAAAGAGGCTGAGGTGAAAATTGCTGATTAAAAAACAATTTTAAACTTTCACTTGCAGAAAAAATGAGTCGAGGTCGACGGCAAGTGATTCAGCTGAATGAGCCTACCAGAGTTCTGTACTCTAATGAACCTGCACACGATAATGAAGATGATGATGGTAAGCCTTGAATGTGTTCAGTTTTTTAATTTATAGTTATACACGATTTAGTGCAGGTTGAATAACCATGTATAATATACGGTATTGGTCATAGATAGATATACTAAGATAGATTTATTTCACTATGAAATGTTAAGACAAACCTTGCAAGTACATTAAAACATACTAACAATGAAAAACAGGTATGAATTAAAGAAGCCATGTCAATCAACATTTTGTAGTAAGGATAACACAAAAAAGGGTTAATCAATACCCTTATTTCCATTGTGGCCCTTAGATATATAGTGCTAACAGACATAGGAAGACAAATGCAAATAATAATTAGTTTTATATAATAATAGATAATATCACAGAAACGTATAAATAAAATAGCACCACATGTTAAGATGCAATATCACTTATGTACTTATCACAGAGCAGTATGCATTATGAGATACAAAAGTATGAAACTAAAAAAACACATGTTACTGTGGAACAATATAATGCCATAAATTTCACCTGAGTTAATGTCTTAGCAAAAACATGAAACAAGTTGCCATGCAAAATAAAACAAAACTATCATTTTCAGAATTATTATCAATTTATTGTATTAATCCAAGTTACATTTTTTGTCCAAATATCAAGGATATAACAAAATCGTATTTTTTTTTTCCAAATATCAAGGATATAACAAAATCGTAAAATGTATCATGTAGTGGTGTTCCGATTGTCGCTAATAATCGAAAATCGATCGAAAAGATTGACGTCGCCGACAATCGAGTCGAATTTACGAAGTCGCCGACGTTTTTCGTAGTTTTTTATCCTTATGGTCTTTTTTTCTTCTTTGGGTTAATTGTTTGCGATCCGAGTCATCAGGCGGACGCATGAAGTACATGAATAAGCGTTCTTGGATACGGAGCAATTCTAGTCAAACAGTTTGAAGTAACAGTTATTATTGATATTAAGAGTTATTATTTGTTTCACATTTGTTAACTATTGTTCAACTGTTTTATCTCAAAGTATAGTTTATGTTCCAGTAAAGTTATAGTTCTTCAGACTTCTTCTTAGTGCCATATTCTTCTGTATAGAACTAAGTTATTTCAAACAGAAGTTCACAGAACTCCTGATGTGAACCTCTTAACCTGAATATATTTATAAATTAGAACTGAAAGGTCCATAGCTGAATGCCTGAAATGTTTGAATCCTTCACAATGAATCAGGCAGGCTAATTAGCACAATGCACATATCAACTAATAAAACGATAACAAAAGCCTAAATACAGAAGTAGGCTGAAAGCATTTATTACAACAAGTAACAACTGTAAAACAAACAATACAATTCGCATTGGGAAAATAATCGATTATAATCGATAATCGATCGGTTGGGACAAACCGATAATCGATTATGATTTTGTCATCCGATTCCAATCACTAGTATCATGTATCATTTTTTCAATTCTTGAATTTAATTATGCTGTTAATTATGATTTTGTTTTAATATCTATATAATATATTCATGTCAGATGACAGTGCTGGAGATATGCCTACACCAGAACGTCTGGTAACAGAAGATATGATACCTAACAGAGATGGAGCTGTTGGACAAAGAATGCCTTATGAAATTGATAATAAAGTGGCAAACTTTCTTGCTGTGAGTTGCTTCCCTGTTCTATTCTTTTGATTTTAGATTTTCATGCCATTATTTATGCATAATCTCCCTAAACAGGGTTTTTTCCGTCTGTAGCAGGGACTGTTTATAGGCGTCTTCATCTCAGGAAATACCTTTAAAATAATGCAGTTTTCCCCTAAAATTCAGTTTACATCAAGTTTTTCTTTCCTTTTTGCAAATTTTCACCACCTCAATATTATGTCCACCTTGTCATAACAACCGCTTATTTTCAGACCAGCTCTGAACTAACTCTCCTATAATTCAACTTGATAGTGAGACCATCTCATTATTACAACTGATTTTTTTTGTCCCAAAGGTGGTCTCAATATCAAGGTTTCACTGATATACCATTATTTTTTTCTCTGGATTTTAATGTTGCTGCGACTGCCAGGCGTACACCTGGATAGAACCACCAAACATTCATAGGCTGGCTGGACAGCATTCTCATGCGTGAAGTTGGTCTGGTCCCGGGTTTGGTTTGAATTCACAGCTGTGAGTGGCTTATGATTAGTCAGGGACCATAACCTCTCGACCACATCAGCCCCTCATGTTGTTGAGAACTATGTTATATATGTAGGAGATTGATGCTTTGGATCCAGGGCAGGAGGTAGACTCCTCTATAACACCTGCTCCACTAAAACATGTTGAAGTGTCCCCTGTACGAGAAAAATATTCACCTGCAAGAGAAAAGTCACCTGCTAGAACCAAGCCTAATGCTTATAGGTAAAATTAATTTTCCTTCTATATTGTGCTTATAAGCCCAGCTCTTACAATTTTATAATTAAGTTAATTTTATTTCTTTATAAGAATAAAACATTTTTTCTTAATATTATGTACTGTTGATTCACATTGTACACTTTTCTTACTTTTGTCATCAACTGTTACGGAAAAGAATTGTTAGTATAATTGTCAACTTCCTTTGTCAAAAAATAAAGATATTGTTCATTATATCAACCCAGTTGAAGTCTTTATGTATGTGTTGTATTGTATACATTGCAATGTTTTTGTAATAAAATATGAAGCATTGCATTTATTTGTAGGAGTCTAACAAAACAAGTATGTAGATTTTTACTGTATGTGAAAGTACCAATAGTTGGTGAGATATCTGGGCTCGATAAATCCTCTAGTCTGCTCGTAATTACGAGTAGAAATTGACTATGGGCCAGTTGAATTTGCTATAGAACCAGTGAAATTCTTAGCTTATTGTCCCACAGGACGAGTAGCCTGAAATAAATTTGTCGAGCCCTGGGTATGTAATTCATTAATGCTTTGATGTTTTCATTTTACAGCAGTATGTTTGTTAAAGGAACTCCGGAATTTGTTCATAAACCTGATGAGAGGAGAACGTTAAGTAGTAACAAGAAAATGGAGCCATGGCCTGAAGGTATATTATACACGGTGCTATCAGGGCTTTCATTTGACCCTTAAAACAGCATTTTGACTTGTGAAATCAGTGAAATAAGGTTTTTAATTTTTGAGAATGTGTACCAAAGAGTCAAATTTACGATAAAATTAGAAGGGAACTTTGTTGACTTGTCAAATTATAATCAGCCGAGGGTCATTTTTGACCCTGAACTTTTGGCGACTAGTGAAAACCCCGATTACAAATTTTGTGGAATTTAAGAGGTTAAGAAATTATTAATTGGTTTACATCTCGGCATTTTATTCTTGCTTGATACCATTCTTTGTTTGGTGGCTATAGTGTTATATGTCTGAAATTCAAATGATTTCTGTGTTGCTGAAGTGCCTTCTTGTCAGAAACCAAAGACTTGGAAAAAAATGGATTATGTGTCCTCAAAACTCAAGTAACAGTTGTTACAAATTAACTTGATTTAACGGTCTTACACGGTATGCTTGAGCCTTAACTTCGTACTATTATTTCAATCTTTCATTAATTTCTGTTCAAAATATAGCAGTACCTTTCTCAATGTTCTCTTAGCTTGTATATGAATGGCTGTACTGCTGTACTAGTTTTGTTGTATGAAATGATAATTTTCTTTTTATAGAACCAAAGACAGACTGGCAACAATTGAAGGATGAAAGCACAAATTATCCGTACTACTGGAACACTGTAACTAACCAGGTTGTATGGGATATGCCATCTGAATTTTCACAGTATTTATTACGACAAAAGGAATATGAAGAAAAAGTTGAGAGAGGTTTAAGAGAAGGAACTTTGGACCCTGAGAAAAGAAGAAAGATGGACACAGTGCAGTATGTACCATTTTTTTTTTATCAGTATGGCTTATATTAGGAATCATCTTTAGATGATAAAATGTGCTTGCCCTTAACAGGGTAGTTGTTAATCCTTATGCAAACCTTGACAAAAATGATCAAGATTGAGTATTTCAATCGTTCACTTTCGCAGGAATGGGTTTATAGATTGTGTCCAGCATTTTTAGGAAGTGAGACAATTTGCTTCCATTACCCATCTCTTTGTTGTGAAGGATTCAGACCGCTCGCTATAAGTCCATAAGATAAAGCTCACATAACTATGAATTTTATATATTCAATGATTTTCACTGAGAATTGCTGCTTAATTTTCGCCTGAATTACCAGTTTTTGTGGTTATAATAATTAATAATAAATTGTAAATGCTGAGGATCTGGCTTTTATAGCACTAGAAATAGAAGTAATTGGTTGAGGTTCTCTCAATCTGATGAGCTGATTATCATCATTAATGCACAGTTATTGTTACTGTTGAATGCTTTTTAAAATTTGTATCCTGTGAATATTCATTGTCTTTCATTGTTTAGAATAGCCCAATCTTTGAGTTATGTGGATCAGTGCTTTGATTACTGTAAAATCATTAAATAGGTGTATTACCATGTTTTCATGTGATTTTTAATTGAACATACATGTTTTAGATTTTTTAATGTATGATTAAACAGAGAAGCAGCTGCTGTCAATACAATTGTCAAACCTACTAAAGATCAAAATAACGAAGTGAAACCTCATCGTAAACATGGCCAACATTCAGATGATAGCGCTGATAGTAGCAGTGATAGTAGCGACAGTGATCATAGTCCAAGTCATTATTCCAAGAGAGACAATCGGAAAAGAAAAACGGACAAGACACATGAAGTATCCTCTTCCTCAGCTGAAAGTAGTCGTGCTGCTAGTCACGACAAGGTAACTGAATGAGTGTCTATTGTTTAATAATAAAGTCTTGGATTATTTTGAAATTTTGTATGCTGTTCAACAAACTACATAGTTATAAATGATATGTTATGATATGTTAATAAGAAACCTTATCTTGCTATATCCTGTAAATTAGCATGCATGTATAGAATTATCTTCTGCGATATGTTTTTACAATACATATGAAGTGTAGATGATATATATTATCATTGTGTGGTAATAATGATTGCCATTACTGATGCATTGTCTTGTTTTTCGTGGCTTGTTTTAGACGAAGCGGTCTGTAACACCTGAACTGCCAGATAGTACCAAGACAGATGATTCAAAGAGAGAACCGGTTGTGAAGAAAGTTGAAGCTGATGATAGTATTGATTTTGATATTGATGACATTGATAAAGAATTAGAACTAGCATTAGAGAGGAAGAGGGTGAGTTGGGCTTTGTTATGATATTACGTCGTGAGTATGACGCTAATGCATGTGTATGATCAAGTTAAAGATGAGTTTAAGCTTCAGGAATTGTTTGTATTATTATTATTATGTCAAGTATTTTCTTGTTTGAGCAATTTTTATTTGAACCAGATATCAGGTAAGTACTGTAAGTCACAGACTGATTAATAATGCATTTGTGGGTTTAGATTGTAACTAAGCCCTGAATAGGGAACCAGTAACCCAAAGTATTGAATATAAATAGGAAATGTTTTTAACATTTCAGCAAGAATTAATGAAAATGGAAGAGAAAAAGACAGAAGAAAAAAAGGATGAAGTGGATAAGAGCAAACACAAGGAGAGTAGAAAGAAAGATGAACGAAGACATCGTGATGATGATAGGAGAGATGAGCGACATCGGAAACATGGTAAACATCGTGATAGAGATTCAGACAGAGATAGAAAACGAGATGAAAGCAGGGAGGAGAAGAAACCAAAATTAACACTGAAGGAAAGATTAAGAATTGAAATGGAATTAAAGGTTAGTTAGAATAAAAAGAACGATTGTTGTCCATTCTTCTCTAGCAGTCTCAGATTGACACCTGCTTATATGCCCCGGGTGGTGGAAATCTTGTGAATAAAAACTTATTTTATGTACAGTGTAGCTTGTGAATGCAGGTTAAATTGTTTTTGGCAGGTCAAATCTTAGAATTTTTATACCCTAAACCCTGTTTTTAACAAAATGATAAGGGGATTTTTTGGGTAAAAAAAATGCATAATGTAATAATGTTGAAAATAGTTTGTTTGGAACCATAATTATGCAGTGTTGGTTCATGTTGACATCAAAAATATTGATTTGTTACATTCTTGCTATTGTTTTAGTTGGAAAAAGAGAGAAGAAAAAAGAAGGCTATTGAAGATTTGATGGCCAGAGAACTTGAGCAGACTGTAGGTGGGCGGAGTCATAAGAGACATCGAGATGACAGGGACAAGGCACGCAAACATTATCACCATGACGATGACAGAGGAGACCGTCGAGGATCACGTGATGATTATAGGGACTATGATCGTGGTTATGATTGTTGGGAAGAACGTGGAGTCAGGCCTTATGATGACAGGTTTCAATTCTTCTTTATTACACTCTTGAATGTATATTCATCCATAATCAGTTTTCTGGCCTGACTAAGTTGAATGTGAACTGCGCTTATCTCATACATATTCAGTTCTTTGATATGATCAAGTTGCAGCTGTGATGAGTGAATGGATTACTAGGCTGTTAATCTGTGAGTTACGACGTGAGACCTGGATTAGTTTTATGTTAATTCATGATATACAATTTCTTTAATCACTACATCACTGTACTGGAGGAAGTTAATATTAGTTTGCTCGTTAAATGCTACGTTAAATGCTGGTAGTTTACTATGTAGTAGTGGTTATGTTAAATGATATTCATACATGTACCACAGTACTTTTGATAAAATGTGTTGCATATAGATAAGTGAAGGTCTCATTGAATAAGCCAGTCTAATTCATTTAGAACAGTGTATGAAGACATATTGATAATACTTTTAAGTGGATTCAAGAAAATGATACATTCTGAAAGTAGCTAGTTTAACCCCATCTCACTCAAGAATTTGATTGATTTTTATGTCTTATTAAAGCCATTTTACCATCCCTATATAAATCTATACCAAATGTTATTTTTTATTTTTTTGAAAAATGATATGGACTCAGCTGCGTACATGCGTATAGGCATGTAATGTTTTCATCAATGACTGTTATAATTTGAAGGTTTGTTCCACCTCCTATGATGAAACCTCCGCCACCTACAGATGAAATGATAGCATATGAAGAAGAACGGAAGTCACAGTTAGTGGACTATGGTCATGGTCGATCTAGACATGATTTGAATGGTATGTTTAAATTTTGAAGTCTTGATATGGTCGTGTATCTGACTAAGAATTATTTTGTAAATGTTGGTAGTTAGCGTGATTATGTTGTAAATTATCGTCTTTGTTTTTGTTGCATTTTTATGGTGAAAGTGTAACAAAGGGACCTCCATGGTCGAGTGGTTATTGCCTCTGATTCTTAATCACTTGTGAGTATGTATCCCACTTGGGATAAAAATGTCACACTTGAGGAAGCTATCCAGCTAGCTTACAGATGGTCTATGGTTCTACCCAGGTGTATGCCTGCAGTCTTCTTCCACTATTAAAGGTCGTAAAGTCGCCAAATGACCTTGTTAGTGCGACATTAAACCCTAGTAAAAACGTAAAAAAAATATGAAAATAAATTTGTTAAGGTACTTTTCGTCTATTGTGAGTGATTGTTCATTTGGCTGAACAATCTCCAGTTATCATTTTCTTCCTTTAATTTCAAATGTTTTGTCAAGTGTGGTAACTTTGAAAGGTACCATATTTTCTTTATTATTGTTTACAAATTTTATCAGTTAAACTTGATTGTTCGCAGGTGAATCTGATGGGGATGAATCTAGATCTGCTGATTTCAGAGAAATGGAAATAAAAAAGGTAAATCTTTATTCCGAACATTTTCTAATTCTTTCGGAATTTTTTTTTTATAATTTATGTGTTATGATACATACCTTTGTAAACATGCTGTATTTATGGAGGGGCCTCAGTGCTTGAGTGGTCAAAGTCTTTGACTTGTAATCACTGACCCCTAACCACTGTGAGTTTGGATCCCACCCTGAACAGGAGTTCACATGTGAGGAAGTTGTCCAGCTAACTTAGGAAGGTCAGTATTTCTACCCAGGTGTAAGCTTGGAGTTTGTTAAAGCTAGAAAGACGCCAAATGACCATGACTGTTGGAGCAACATTAAACTCCATTGAATTTATTGAATTGATGTACGTATGTTAGAATAAGACATGATCACCACATCCCAAGTATGTAATCTTCTGCTGTAAGCCATGGCCCTATTAGTATGTTTAGAATTGTCTTCAGGGTTCCGTGATACTGATGAGGCAAACTTTGACTGCTGATACTCAGCATTCTTGTGTGAGACTGAATTTTGTTATCTTTTCACTCACATGATTTTTTAATGTTGCTTAGATAATGTTGCTGGTATTTATAAGTGTTATTTGTCATTATTTTTTTATTTGTATTGTTTTTCAATTTTCAGCTGGAGGCCCTGCAATTGGCAGAATTAGCTTTAAGTAAACTTGAATTTCTGGAGGTTACTAAGAAGGGCCTATCCAAACTTCAGATATTATTGATTGAACTTGAGGTAGGATTTTTATGTCTGCATTATACTGGTTATCATCTTTCATTTCTTTTAATTTTCTTATTTGTATTCCTCTTCTATCTGCCATGACTGTGTTCTAGTGGTTGGTGCACTGGACTTGTAACCCAGCAATGTGGGTTCAAATCCCAGTTGCGGCACAGATCATACCCTCCTATGAAAATTTGACAAAAATGTTAATTTTCTCCATATGCGGAGAAGTTGCCGGCTCCTTGCGGTGGGTAAGTTAGTACTGGTAAGTATACAGTCCAGGAAATGCTGCTTAGGTGAACTGGTTGCCGTATATAACCGAAAAATTGTTGAAAAATGGCATTAAATCCAGTGAAGAAGAATCTATTCCATCACGAACTACTTAATGAACTAAAAATGATTGTTCTATACCAGTATCATTCACCATAAAAATAACTGGTTGTTTGTGTGTGTGTTCGTATGTTTTGGTACGATTACTGTGAAAAAAGGATAATGGCTAATGTGTATTTGCTTTAAAGTCATTATTCCTTATTTTTTTAAAATAATGAAATCCACAGCATTTTAAAAGATACTTTCTTTACAGACTCGTCACCAAGATTGGCAAGCTGGGGGACTTACAACAAATCATTTCCTTTGTAAACTGAAGGAAGCTAATTGGCAATTAGAACAGTATGAAGCAAGTGCTCCGCCCCCAGGCTGGGTGTGCTGCTGGGACAGGTATGAATCATTCTTATTGGTGATTACATGACGATAACATCATCAAACATGGATCAGACTGACTGGGTGGATGGGTGGGGTGCTGACATCGTTATGATATTCTGTATATTGGATGTCAGTGAGAAGTAAAAATGAGCAAATGTTTTTTATTTTTAATATTATCAGTAGTCAATAGATTTGATCCATGTTTAGGAGACTTGACTTTATATACAGACAGACTTGATATGACTGGACTGTGTAGGCATGTTGCCTGAAAAAAGCATTCTAGACTTGTCATGTGGTATGACCATTCTGGGGGGTATACTCTTTTTTCTGGGGAGGAGCCAAAAGCTGTGGTTGGTGGAGCCTTAGATGTGGAGAATGGAACATGGTTTGTGATTGGATAATGGTCGTGTGATTGTTGTGAGATTTCCAACTGTAATACCTGCTGCCTACCAGATGAGAGGAGAACAGCTGATAACAAACAATGTAAGTTGTTATAATTACGTATTTATATCAGTCCAATTTCTGAGACAACCTATTTCTGATGCTTTATATAAAATTTTTTTGCAAATCAGAAAGGTCAAGTTTCTATTGTCGAGAGATGAGAAAAATACTCTAGGAAGCAGAAAGGTATGTATTGATTTGAAATTTTTGCAACTTTGTCTTTCCATTTGTTCAATGGTTTAAATGATTTGAGGTTTAGTTATTTCATTGATCATGAAAAATGTGCTTATTGATGATAGCAACAACAATACTTCACAACAATACCGAGCAAGATATACTATGCTACACAAGTCTTAATCAATATTTTTGACTGATTTTCCACTATACTTTTTTTTCAGTCGATCACTTTTTTCATGAATTTATATACAGTCAAACCTGTGAACTAAGGTCAACAATGGGAGATAAGAAATATGGCCTCTCTGCACAGTTTGCCATCATTCAGCTGTTTCTATTGGTTGGTTTTACCAATTAGTGTCTGCTTAAGTATAGCCATTGCAGGGCTGGACAAATCCACTCATCCACTTGTAATTACCAGCAGAAATTGACTCGGGAGGAGTTGAAATTGCTGTTGAACTGCTGGACAAGTAGCCTGAGAAAAATTTGTCTAGCCCTGCTTTATTTACAGTTGACCATTGTTCACAGGTACCCATTAACCCTAAGTTGACTATAATTTGAATGGAAAATAGTCAGGTTTTACGTTTCATTTATTTCTGTTTTCTCTTGCAGGTTAAAGTAGCTGCCATGACCAGAATGATTGAACATGGACAGTTTTTTTCAATTCATCTACAAGAAAAAATTAACCTACGATTTTGAAATCAGAATGATTTGAAACTCACTTAAAGCATTTACAGTCATTAATCTGGTCTGTTGGCAACATTATATTTTCATGGTGATTTGAAATTTACTTAGATGTTGAAAGCATATACAAATCCATGTGGACTGTTATATTTATCAGTTGAATAAATTTTGAAAGAGTAAATGTGTCTGTTTGAACATAGCTAGGTTAGAATATTTGGACTGCTTCCATGATTTGTTTACTGATGATAATAATAAATAAATTTGTCAGCCAACAGTTTGTTACAGTTATCAAAATTTTGAATGATTTGAAAAGGCCAGAATTCCTCTGGAAATGACTGTAGTCCTAAAAGGGATGTACAAGTATACCTTTGTCAGGACGAATAATTTGATTCTATGAAATTGATATCTAATCTACTGATCGAGCCAAGTTGAGAAGTCACCCTGTACAGGAATGACATTTGTAGCATTACCAGCTTCACTTATATGGTCTGGACCCGTCATGCGAATATTTATATAACAAGTTCTCATTAATCTCAACATTTAAGTACCAATATCAGTGGATCTCATGAAGTACATCACAATTTTCATTTGTTCAGTTAACACACATTTACATATTTAGATTATTTTACAATAGTGTTTCTATAACACTACCAGTACTTATACCTTAGCTTTGACTGAATATAGTGCTACATATTATTAAGCTTGCTTTTGGAACCATGTACAGGCCATTGTCTGAATTTTTATCATTACAGCATTAATATAAATGTAGATGAAAGCAAAGTTCCAGAATAGATTAAGTGTATCTAATAATGAGCTCAGGAGATTGATTTCATTCATATCCGAAGAGTTTTATTCAGCTGACTTGTGAAATAATTTATACAAGGCCTGCCATCTGAATAATAATGTTAAGTGGTTCCAAGTGTTCGTTCAATTAATTATGATAACTTGAAGAATTCCCTGAAGTTATTCATTTTTGTTGAATGTCTCTTGTTTTTATCCAATTGCAGTATTTAAAATGATAGCATACATAAAATTTGTACGAGACAATATTTTATTCTTATTTCTTCTGTTAAATTACTGAATAAATTTGGTAACACAATATTTTATTTCTCATTTGAATCTTTGTTTTGATTTGATATGCAAGGATTAGATAACATTCATTGACTACCATAAAACTGTTTTTTCTGTGTCCCGAGTTTTTTAGATTTCTGTTTCAGATTGGTGTGCGGAGTTGATTTGATCTGGCCTTGGGGTCACAAAACTTGAAACTAGTCTTCAAGCTCAAATCTCAATTCCATTCTTAGACTATTGTAGTTGAAAAGTAGGGATAATTAATACATATTCAGGTTAATTATGCTGTCAGAATAATGCATCAATAATATTATTATTCCCTTATCATAATTAACTTTGAAACATCAAAAGACAAGATATGAGATTTGAGCTCAGAGACTGATCTCAAGTGTTATAACCAAAGGACCAGACATTTTTTAAGGACTGATTTTTACTGTGTTATACGAATTATGTTACTAATCATTAAATCCTTGCTGAAACAATGGCTTTCAATATGCTCCACTAATTTAGCACACATGTTTACTTAAATGATAATTCCATTTGATTTTGTACATTTAGATGCTTACGTAAATATATAAAGCTATTACAAATTATTTTTAAGAAGCTACTGAGCCTAATCTATCACATGCTTTTTTAATTATGAAATGCTTCTGTTTGCAGACTTCGTTATGTTTTGAGGACTTTCATTTGGTTTTCATCAAATATTTGGTCTATTTTAGGTTGCTAAGCGATATGTGGACAACTGATCATTGCTTTTGTAACATGTGATTATTTGACAAGTTCGGGACAATGCTGTTTTAATGTGAATTATTGCATGTTGTTATGTAGTACAGGTGGAAGGAGACTACTAACAATTTTGTTGAGCCATTTTATATAATCCAAGAAATCAAAGTAGTGTACATTATCTTAAGCAATTTGAAAATGGAAGCATAACGCTATGTATTAGTGAAACATTAGTTTCATCAACTTAAACACTTCATGCCTTATCAAGTGATAACGTCCAATCAATAACACATTGACTTGTGGAACGTTGTTCAATCTCTTGTCCGATTTCTTACTTCATGGTTTAATGTTTCAGTGTTCGTAAATCTTCTGATCGATTAACAAATGGGCCTGTTAAAACTATATCCATCAATCAAAATTGAATGTTTATTATTTATGTATACTTTTGTTTTTATTGTTTTTATTTAGGTTTTGCAGAGCTGTTTGAATGATTTAAGTGTCAATAGTAACTTTGTCATCTGTTTATGTGGCATTGACTTAACAATCTTAGATGAGAATCATATTTATAGAGCAGAAAGAAGCTTTGAACAATTCAGTTGCACCTAATCAGTTTTTATATTTTTGGTTTACATGTTTGTTGATCACAATTGTGTGGAACTTTTGTAACATCTTTTATTCTTTCTTTGACAGGTTTTACTAGAGTTAATTTACCAGTTTTTGTGTAATTTATTCAGTAAAACCTCAAGTATGAGACCACCCTAGGGACCTGAAAAATCAGTCGTAATAATGAAGTTGTCTTATTATCAAGTTGAAATATCAGGGAGTTTTTGGAAGCTGGTCTGAAAATAAGTGATCGTTATAACTAGGTGGTTGTAATATTGAGGTGATCTCATTGTCAAGTTGAATTGTTGGAGAGTTATTGGAAGCCCAATCTGAAAGTAAATGATTGTTATAACAAGGTGGTTATAATATTGAGGTGGTCACTATTTGAGGTTTTACTGTATACATAATAGATGTGATCTAATTATAAGTTATTGTATATTTAGGATTATTTGTATCAACAACAGACGTGACTATTTGCTCTCCTGGGACTGATGCAATTCTACTCAACCGACTGATATACTCAGTAATGATGGACTTTAAATATTCATTTGTTTGATAATCATTCTTTTAAAATCATTCTTTTGATTTTTATTTCAAATAAATCTTAAGCTTTAAAACTTGATAAATTTATAGAAATGGGAATGCAGCCATTTGTGTGTTAAAGGGGATTGTTTGATCAAATTCAGACTTTGTTTGGGGGATGCCTGTATTGTCCAATAAAATTTTCTTTTATTTTGTCGTGACATGTGAATTTTACACTTGAAAATCTTTATATATTTATGTACATATTTCTTGTATAGGCTGATGTCTCGGCTATCTTGATTTTAAAAGTATTTGTAAATGGTCAATGGCATTGCATGCCGATTAAACCTATAAACTTCTAAGAAGTTCTAAGAACTATTAAATTGCACTTGGAAGAAGTTGCAAAATCTGATATTAATATGGTGTTAACATCTCAATCAAGACATAATTTGAAATTCTCAAAATGTGGACAGGAGATATCCATATTTGACAAGCATATTACTTATTCATTTGATTAAAGGTTTTGTACCGCAATCTAGGAATGATTATTAAATCCAGCTATTTGTGTAGTGGTATCCAACTATGACCATGCACTTTTACATAAAAAATGGACAATAAATGCTTAAAATGTTTACAGCCAGTAGGCACTTGCTGAAGAATTGATGATATATCTGTAAAACTGACAACAAATGTAGACTGATTTTATTTTGTCGTTCATTCGAAGGAATGAATAGATTGGCATTATGTGATGAAAAGATTTGAATATTTTTAAGAAAAAATAGTGGGGGAAAAGTTATTTTAATAAACTTATTTGGCATTAAAAATTGATGTAGTTTATATGCTAAATGCATTACTTATTGTACTAACATCTGTATATTGATAGAAAAAAAAAGAAGAAAAAAATGGACTAACTAATGATTATACCTGTAAAATTATATTTTACTCAATGATTACAAGTGATGTTATTTTTGTATGTATGCCTACTCTTAGTGCCATTGGGTCAAGGCAGTTATCATTTTATCATCTGATTACATCATTTAGAACCAATTAGTGCATAATAAGTGTTGTAAAACTCTGGTTCACCAGTAAAACGATTTAATGCAGCTGTTTGTTTGAGATTATTATAAACAAATAGATGAATAATATGCTGATATGCCTCATGCGTAGTTTTTATACATGTGCCTTCTTTGAATGAAGTCAAATACTTTCTAAGAGTGGATAGTCTAGCTTTGTTATTTTATTAAAACATAATTAATCAAAATGTGGTTTGAACCTACTACCAAGGCAGCCATAAATTTTGTCATCTTGCATTATCCACTTTGATATTGAGAATGAACCACATAAAATGTTACTAGTGACAATATTCAATCGTTTAGACGTAAATAACTTCAACCTCAACCTGAATACTGTTTATATGATCAAATTTGTAATATAAACAGTAATCAGTAATTTTTCTGTACAGTATTGATGGTGTACACTTGAGTACACTGCAGTCAGAATTATGAAATTTGGGATGTGATTGATTTATTAAAATATTAAACTTCTTTTTGCGCTATGTTTTGCTTGCTGTTGCAATATCGTTTTGAAGAAACTAAACAGTTTTGACTTTAACTTTATTGATAGTTTTGTGTGAATGTAATTGATATTTCTTTTGTCATGTGGCACAGGATTGGACAATAAGTCCATCACTATTGTTACCATGGTAATATATCTATGCTTTTTCTACTCTGATGGCGTTTGTACCATACAGAGATTACAGGAGATATTTCTACACACACAAGTTGACGGGCAAGAATCAGTGGGACTATCCAGACGCCGAAGATATCCGGCTCGAAGATGAACAAGCAAAGGATTGCAAGAAACCACACGGTAAGAGCCAGGAGCCGGAATTCGAGATTAGTTCCACCAGCGATAAAGGGAAAAGCCAGTGTAAGAAATTTCTTACCATCTTTATTGAATATTAATTAAAATGAAGTTGGACATGTGAAAAGTAATTCAGGCATAATTGGCATTTAGCATTCTATAGATTTTAAAATGTAATGCAATTTTGAATTGTCTTAGGTTTTTGTTTGATCTGTCCAATTTGAATTAGTCTACTTCTGGTATTTTATTTCATCCGATAAATATCATCACTGAAATTGGCTATGAATTGCTATGAAGCTTTTTTTGGTAATTTAAATGATTTTTTGATTTAGTTCATTTGGAATGTTGCAAAACAAATACATGTAGTTGATATTGCATGATGCAATTATACAATGTAATTGAATTATTGAAACATACTGTCTTAAATTAATAAGCAAGCCCTAGCTTTCAACAATTTAATTTTACCTGGAAACAATGTGGTCACAAGTCTGCAGTGAGTCTTCAAAAGTCTCATTAGTGATTAGAAGTTGCGCTTGATTTTATGTTTCAAATTTTTAGTAATGGAGAAGGAAATATTGGCTAGTATGAGCTTGCCTCCACCCCCACCACCCCCGGCAGAGGAACATCCAAGCGTGAAAAGTTTACAGTTAATGTATGGTAGTTCTAGTGAAAGTGAAACAGAGGAGCCTGTGTCTAAAAAGTGTGTTACTTTTTTTAACACTGTTTTAATTATAGCATGATAAAAGGGGAAACTTCAAGCACAGATGCTGGAATGTTTTTTTTTATATAACAAAGCTTGGTTTAAACTAAATGAATAAATGAAAATGCATAACTTTTAGTAAATCTTATTACCTCTATTCTCTGAAGAGATTTGAATTAATGAAATTTTTCCTAGTTTGTTACACTGATTGAATGTTTTGCTTTATATAATTTTTCAAGCTGAGGCCATCTAAAAAGAATGATGGTTTGCGGTTACACAAACAACTCATTAAAAAAATTTGACAATTTTTTGTCTTTAATTCAGTTATTTGTTTTCAGTGCAAGCATTTAATGTTGACTAAAAATGCCTATTTTCAAACCCGTTGTTAAAAGTTTGGGTCACGTAATTGCAAACCCACATTTTTTACTGTTTGCCTGTTGTTGATAATTTGTGTATTATTTGTGACTTTTAATGTTGGATAACTTTAAGACTGTGAATTTTCTCACTCTCTCTTCTTAGTAAAATGTTTTTAGGGCTTGGAAATTCTGCACAATTCTTAAGTGATACCATTCCTGCTGTGCTACAAGTATACTGTATAACCTCAAATAGTGACTACCTCAATATTATAACCATGTTGTTATAATAACCACTTATTTTTTGAATGGCTTTCAATAACGCCCTGATAATTCATCTCGATAAATTACCACCTCATTATTATGACTTGATTTTTCGGGTCCCAAAGGTGGACTCGTTATTGAGGTTTTTCTGTATTGTCATTCATTTTTAGTACTACTGAGTAAGAAAACTCAATTTCATTTCATTCCATATTTGAAAAGTTTATTAAAATTCATGTTGTGTTTGCTTCAGAGCAAAGAAGGTAGCCGAAACTACTCCTGATGTACAGAATGTACCTCTACCACCTGAAGAGTCTCACAAAGACAGAAAAGATAGACATAAGAAAAAGAAGAAGAAAGAAAAATCAAAGAAAAAAGATAAAGATAAGGAGAGAAATGATACAGGTATATACTGTATGAAGGAATTCCAATGAAGATCTTATCATATAATTAATTAATAGTTTAGTTCCGGGACCTTCAAAGTAAAGTGGTTGTGGTCTCTGTCCACCTAGGGTATGGAAGGTCAGTGGTTTTACCCGGATGTACGCCTGTGTGACCTTACCTGTAGGTGTGACATTAAACCACATAGAACAAAAAACTTGCAGTCTTCTCCCACTACTCCTGTATATATCTCCATATTGTTTTAGTTGTTCGTAGTTTCTATATTGATAATGTGACACTGTTTTCGTTCAAATATTAGGAAATTTAAGCATTTGAAAGTAGATTTAACAAATGAAATATTTTGAATGATTTCATTTTATTTTAAAGGTACAGTGGCTCCCGCTGGGCCTGTGTATCCAGCAGGGCCGTTCCAACCTCCACCACCCCCTGAGGAAAGTGGTACAACCCTATCAGCTCAGCCTCAAGTAACTATGTCAGCAACTTCAGAAGTAAATACATATGTTCATACATATAAGTAATTTGATTTTGATAAATCATTGAAAATTCGATTCGAATTTTATAGGTTCATACAAGGTTTATCAAAATATTAACATTTCTCAATTATTGTACATTTGTACAGTATAGCCTTATACCAGAATCATTATTTTGTTAACCTATAATTATATTGTATGATTTTGGCTACTGCTTAAATTGTAAAATGAATGCAAGACTTATTTTGTATTTTGAAAACTGTTAACTATGATGAGTCAATGAAATGTAATGCTGTGTCTTAACCTTTTGCTTCATAAGCATTTTTTGGACTCTTTCAAGTTCAAAGCTAATACATAAAACATCAATTTATTTAAGAAAGTTGTGTTATTTCTCTCTGACAGAGTGAAAAACATTGTGGCAAAAGAAGCCATTACTCAGTAAAAGCAATGGCTTCTTTTGCCACAATGTTTTCAAAAGCCGTCTGCTTCAGACACGGGGAATTGTGGTATTATGAGGCAAAGGGTTAATTGTGACTGTAGGTACATAATGATAAATATCCAGTAATGTTTTAGGTGTCTATAATTTACGGTCTACTGTTAAACATGTTATCAGCGTGTGAGTTGAATATTCATAATGCATGCATTTTACAGGTTCCTGTGTACGGATCGTTTGGTGACGTCAGTTCAGGGCAAAATGACCAACCATTGGAGTTTGGGACTGTTGCTGAGCCTGGTCCAGCATTGTATGAAGGGATGGAGGGAGTGGAATCTGGTGTGATCACGCAGGGGCCACAAATAACCCCTACAACTTATGATCAAGATCCATGCAGTACTGCAGGACATGGTGAGCATATTTAGATTTTATTGTTGAATAAAAACCAGCCTAAAAATGACTGAATAATGTCCAAACTTGATTTCTAGTGCTTTAAAAGGAGGATGGAACTACGGTATCTTTAAAAACTATTTTTCCTATCACAAATAAAGATTGGAAATGCTTTCATAAGTTTGTGTATGGTGATTGTGAGTAGCACTATTGTTGCTTTGAAGGTCTATAGTGTGGCCTGGAAATCCTTGTTTAACTGATGCCTCTATGTTTTTTGTGTCTACGATTACTTCTGCATTTCTGTATTTTCACAAAATGATTGCATTTTACTGATTAAATTAAACATGCGCATGCATTATATTATACATTGTGTATTTAACATTAGGATATCCTGGAACCAGTGCCGCTAGAGAACCTGCTAATGAGGCTACATATGGGGAAACTTCCTCTGAGGCTCCCGTTGGAGCTCAGCAGCATGGTGGTGAAGAAAAAAAAAAGAAGAAAAAAGACAAGGTACATAAAATGTATTGATTTCTGACTTGCTGTGTTCAGATGTATAAAAATGCTAGTTTTAATGTACCCTTAATTTTTTTTTAATTGTTCAGTATGTAGGTGTTTTATTACTGTAAAATAATTAATTATGCTCATTATAATGATCTGTGATATTTAGAATTAGATTAGTAGTATTATAAATAAATAAAGTCTTAATGTCATATTTTTACAATATTTCAAATCAAATAGCCCTTGTTCCAGACTTATTTTATATTGTCTGTGTCATGTTCTTTTCGGTATTTTAATCTGTCTATTAAGTCCAGAGCCTAAAAAGTCCTTTACAGAAGGTGGTCTTTATTTCAAGGTTATAAACTCAATAAGTATATATTGGAAGTAAATACTGTCAAACCTGTGGACAAAGGCAACCCCGGAGAAAGGCAAAATGTGGCCTTTATTGACAGATGGCTTTTATTCAGAGGTCAATGTGTTGGAAATTATCCGTGACGGTCTGTCAAAGAATTTCTTTTATTCACAGGGTGGTCTTTATTCAGAGGTGTCTGCAAATGCAGGTTTGACTGTAATACCTGTCTTTAACACACGGTAGTCTTCATCACTTGTTTGACTGTATTTTGTTTCTTCATGTTACAGATGGGTACTGGGAGTATATCACTGAAGAAAAAACATGTTTCTTCAATGGTTCAGAAATGGCAGAAAGTGAAGAAAGAGGTTGAGCTGGAAGAACAACATCGTCAGATTAGAGAGGCTGAAATACGACGTAAACTTGCCGAACTCGAATGATTTGTGAACGATTTGTTATAGATGAGTTACCAGTACATTACATACGGGAGAGATTAGCATGGTATTGTTTAAACCATGGGCAGTTTATGCTGGGGAATGGTGAATACATTAATGCCATGTAGAGATTTTTTCATGTCAAATGAAATTGTGTTAAAAACGCAATGGTCGTGACATACAGCCGTTTGTTTTAATGAATTAAAATTTATTGATATTCAAGACAAATGGCAATGTAGAACACATACTTTGATAAACTATATCTAAAAGATGTAGTATTATGAGGTTCTTAAAATACTTTAGTAAAATCTCTTGGCTTACTTTCCTCAGAGAGGTTGATAGATCGATTCTAGAGGTGCTTGTGTTTATTCAATGAAACGTTGACTGTGTTTGAAGTCACTGTTTATTCAATGAAACGTTGACTGTGTTTGAAGTCACTGTTTATTCATTGAAATGTAGATTTAAGTCTTTTGTGAAATGATGCATGTATCTTTGTGACAATATTGATAAATAATTGTTGCATAATACTTCAAGATTGTAGGATTTGGGGCGTATTTTACTGTTGATATTTGCCTGCTGTAGCTGTATTTGATTGTACTATCAGGTTTGATCTGTTCGGAAAACTTTGCCGAGACTGAACAGTCTCTGTGTAACTTGTTACAAATTAACAGGTCAAGTGTTTGTTGCCTTTCAGTATGTGAGATTTACTATGATCTCATAGGAATAAATGATGTTTAATATCGGGTGTATTCAAAAATTGTCGCACAACTAATTATTGTAAAATTGTGTAAAAGATATATAAACCCATGTTTGAATTTGGGAGAAATGATCGAGTTTTATTTAGGTACCAGTATGTTATTGATATTTTAAAATGATAAAGGATTTATCAAAGTAAGTACATGATTTTCGAGTGGTAAGTATTTTTTTTTGTGTATTATTGTGTTATAGTATTGTGATGACATAGCCATCATTTCTAGACCGCAACTTATAAGGTTTGTCTCCCAAATCGTCATCAAAAACAGCAGTCAGCCCAAATAACTGTATGAAGGTAAGGGTATCATTGATCATACCTGCTATGAGGTAAACATTGAGGAACTCATGTGTTTGGTTCAGTAAATCTGAAGGAAATTTGACATTTGTAGCATTCTGGAAAACCTTGTATGTATTTATTCTTGGAATTACTACAGTAAAACTTCGTTATTATGAGCATCATTATCACGAGCACTGACTTATCTCGATTTTTTTTAAAGTCACATATGTTTTTGTTTATAATTTTCACCAACAAACACATACCTTGTTATTACGAGCACTGCATGTGTCCCGAGCATTTAGTCTGTTCCTTTGATTCCTCAAGATAACAAGGTTTTACTGTAGTGTGTTCACTTCCTGCTTTATTGCGAAGTGTTAAATCTTTGTTAGGAGATTATTTGAGATTATAGTGAAGCTAGAATCTGTTGGTCTCTGAGCTCAAATCTCATGTTATGTCTTTTAATGTGTCTAATTACGATGAAACATTGATGATGTAAATAGTTCATTGTTCCCACGATAAAATTGACCTGAGCATGTCTATACATTAAAAAGTGTTATATTTTTAATCAAAATACATTGAGAGTGGAATTGCGATTTGAGCCTTATCTCAAGTTTAATAATCTAGGGTCCTTGGTACAAGGTTATAAAACTTGAAATTGCTCTCTGAGTTCAGTCTGAATTTTTCTCACCTATTTCAGACCAATATGTTTGTTTACTACATGTGAAAAACATGTTAATAATCGTGCCATAAATAACTCAGATTGTCGGAGACTCATTATTGAGATTTGAGGTGGAAGATCAATCTCAGACTCTGTACTCATAAAACAAGGTTTATGTTGTTTTTTAAACAAGATGAAAATGTAGCTAATCCTGTATGGTTTTCAAATTATTGCTTTAATCAGCATTGTTTATGTCTCTGTGTTGATTATTCAGAATAAAGAGATGTTTTAAGATACAGAAATTGGTACATTTCATTTCACAAACACAATGGTAATCATTCACACCACGATCCTGATTCATATTTTTGAAAATTTACTTGATCTTGATGGAGTTTACATTTACTTAAGTGTAAAATCATGTTTAAAAAATGCGATTTTGTTTTCATTAACCTGATGCACTGAATTCACAAGCATTAGTAACGACCCTGTGTTTGTAAAATTGCAATAAATTCTTTATGAAACATAATAATTGAACCCAAAATTACCTTATATGAAAAAAAAGCCACAGAATTCGAATATATGTATATATAAATCAAATTCTGTGAAAATATTTTCATTGAAAGTAATTTTTGGTTAAAATATGATGTTTTATATAGAATTTGTAATATTGCAATTTTACCATCATAGGTCCATTACTAATGCCCGTGACTGGTGTAAGTCCTGTTTCACATGTCTGGTTCTTCTTACAATTTTTTATGTTTAGAATTTTGAGAAATTGATTTTTTGTCTCTGCAAAACTGCTGAGGCTAAAAAGAATATGTTTCTGTTTACTTGATCTGCTTTAATTTTTCTCTGCAACCCTCGACTATTAGGCTCAAGAAATAGTACACCCGCTGTTCTTTTTTACCTTTTTTCAGAAAAATAACCTCAACAGCTTTAGTAATAATAAAAAAAATAAAAAAAATCCAGATCTACCTACCTGGCTGCTTGGGACAGCCTGGTAACTCTTAACCCTTTGTCTTACAAGTATATTTTGAACTCTTCCAAATTCAAAGCAAATATACAAAACATTGATTTATTTAAGAAAATTAGGTTATTTCTCTATTACAGGCGGAAAACATTGTGGCAAAAGAAACCATTGCTCGTAACAAGCAATCACTTCTTTTGATGTTTTCACAAGTTGTCTGCTTTCAGTGTGGAGAAATGCATTATTATGAGGCAAAGGGTTAACAAAATCTGTTTCCGAAAATTTCTTAAAATTATGAAATCTAAAATTTGTGTTTAGAAGCGTAAGTTTATAGTCTGTGCAAGATATTGTTTATCTAATAAATGTTCGGATTTGCAATATGCTTAAAACATTGATAGTGTTTTAAATGTGGCATCGTACGCTGTATGGACTTACTCTTGCTTTGTTCGTTATTTGTTTTTGTTAAGTTCAGACTTTTTAAGATTTCATGTAAAATATTCAGCAGTATTGAGTATGTAAGCAAATTCATCGTATTGTTATAATGGCATGATGTTCTGGGTATTAATTTCAATATTCCTATGTGCCGTATGTGATTAAAGTCTTATAACCTAGACTTCTGTTTGTCTTATTTCAAATACGTGTATAGTCTAATGAGAATCACACTGTGTTGTATTGTAATGTTCAGCACCATATAAATAAACATTTTTTATCTTAGAATATATGTAGCTACACTGGTGAATAATGTGTTTAATTACATTTAAAAATTTTGTTTTTCATATGTTTAGATCCTTTTAATTCTGTGTACAACATTTGGAGCTTATGTGGTAGTGATGAGACAACATGGGTGACTTCAATGGGTTAGCAATTAACCGCATATTTTGTTTCTAGCAGTCAACAATTAATGACTCGATAAGTACGTACCATTTACACCATTTTCATGTAGATAAAATACTTCCTTATGTTAGTGTTGAGTTCGAAACAAAACTCATGTGTTTTCAAGACTTCCATAAAATAGTCCATTGCTACTTCATCGACTTAAGAGTAGACAATGAGAAAGTGTACAGAAACTTCAGTAAAATGAGTAAGACAAGACACTACTGAAAGGCTGCAATATTTTATTCAAGTACAAAGGTCGAGAAAAAGGGTACAATGATGATATATAACTTCAGGCATTATAGTTACCTATAGATACAACTAATCTGTGAGTCATCACCACAACCAGGAATCAGTTGAGAGGAATTGTCATAACCGGACTTCAAAGAAACTAATACTGTGATGAGATATTTTCGAAAACAATGTACGACAATTTTTTTTTCGAAACATCAATGATTCCCAGGTACTTGTATTAATTGAAATCAAGTTGTTGTCTCCTCTGTCGTATTTCCCAAGAACTGATTCAAGGTTATAAAGAAAACAAAGAAGTTCCATTTTGAATATAATTCTAGACATAGCGATGAAGGCTTCTACAACTATTGTCAGCAGCTTATGCGGTGACACAATTATACAGACTGTGCAACAGATACAAAATAATCAGAAATGTTTGCCTCGCTGTCAGGCAGTATGTCTTATCACACACCTTGCACGCAAACCTCTACCTCTTTCATACGCTCATAAATACACACATAGCAAATAAAATAACAAAATGTGATTCAAAAAAGGCAAAACAATACAAAAAACATACACGAATATAATTACATCGTTACCTAGCAACAGGAGCCAAAATGGAGGATGTTAAAAAACGAAAGAAAAATGCGTAAATGTTATGAAATTTTAAATATGCTGCACTTCAACACATGCAGATAGAGTCTATAAGAAACAAAAGGAAATAAATCAATTCAGAAGATTATCATGAAGAATCCTCCAATTTCAGTCACTTCATTAGATTTCAATGCCTTTCCGGACTTAAAAAGTTTCAGCTAAAATTTCCAAAAACAAACATCGGCTAATATTGACACAGCCATTATTTCTGTAACTAATCCCTGCGAATCGCTATATTCAGTCCTGGTCATATTCCAGTCAGTATCTTCCAAGAAAATTTCAATATAACAACACAGTTTGAACTTAAAACAAATTTTCTACAAAAAATATGTTCACCTTTAGTATTTACATATTGTTCATAAAAATGTCTTTTTAATGTCATATAAACTCATCTACAGAAGATCTTGCTTTCCAAACATCAGCTTTCTTGAGTTGCAAGTGCGAAAAATGAAGGACAACAACAACAACAACAACAACTTGAATATTCTGAAAATAGACGAGAATGGACACTTTGCATTTAAAGATATGGCACCGTATGTCTAAACTCGGGCAAATACAGAACAATCTGCATTAAAGAAAGTTGTCTTTCACCAATGTGGCGCTCGCACCTTTTCTTCATAACCACTGCCAAATGCTTATTGTTTTTATCAATTTTCTTGCATACGAATGGACTAGCAATGACAGCTGACTGACTGACGCTAGGAACATTTATTCTGATGAATGAAAAGTTGATTATAATGATCTACCAAGATTCTAGTACATACTTCAATATATGGTAGTTCATTTATCTTCATTTAACACGCTAGCTAGTTCACTGTAGCAAGCATTTCATTACGCTAAGCAATCTTTAAAACATGACACATTGAGTTTAGACACACTGTGAAACAAAACAAAAAATACAAAAATAAGAGACGAGCACTCATCTGAGTTAGTTTGTTTCAAAGCACACATTTACGTCTGCCCTAAATTACACTAACTAATAATAAAATAATTTGAGTAGTAAAAAGTGGATGCCATGTCATCAGAGAATAACCAATAATTTGTGTTACTGCACGTGATATGTCCAACAGTGACACAAGATGTGATAGTGTGGATACTAATGGATTTTTAACAACAACTAAATTTGTAATCCAAGCCCAGACCATAGAATGAGAACAAATTTCAGAATTGCAAGCTACATGTGCTGGTTATTAAAATCAGTTAACGCCTCATAAGCCTGACTTGTTCTCACCATTCAAGTATGTATGGTTCTCAGTCACATAAGCTATATATCACATGGGTACTTCAGAAAATTTCGGTTGTACATAATTCTTGAAATGTATGCATGTTATGATAGGACTGAGATATTTTCTCAAGCATGGAATTATCAAGAGCATATATATAAAAACAGAACAATCATAAAAAGGAGTGACAGTTTGATTACCACACCTTACCTTTGAGCAAACATGACTCAGGTGAGCTAAAACAAAAATACATGGACTCATTTATCATGCCCAGCCTTCTACGATACTTAGATACAATATTGATAAAATAATATTGCCTAACACATGTCATTTTGTTCTACAAGCTATATTGGTGTTCAACCGATTCCTCAGAAATACAATTTACTAAAACACAAAATTACTCTTGATAAGAACAAAAATATCACAATAAAAAGCTTTATTTACAAAAAATGTTTCATTAAAACAATATCAAGCCAAGAAAGCATTATTATACCAGCTGTTTTAATTTGCTGAGCAATTAAAAATTAATTAACAATAAAATCCGTAAAAAAATCGTAAAATTTTCTAATATTAGCAATGTGTAGTTATTTCTACTCTACGTATTAAATGTGTACAGTGAACGTGCTAGAATGTTACATCATTATTATTAATTTAGTTTTGTGCAAATATAATAAAAAAACAATTAATTTCTCATAGCATTTTTATAACAAATGCTCATCTAAGAGTGTAGTAAATATCACAATACATAGAAAGCATGGTTATATTCTAGTATATAAGTACGTGTGTTTTATGTTGGAATATTCATACCACTTACATATAAAGAGAAATGCAGAGATTTTAGTGGTCACCATCATAAAGCTGGTAAAAGATTTCGACGATTAAAATCTAATTCCTACGCAATTATCAATCTAGAATCACTCGGGGATTAGTACTATGGCCATGTATTTGAGTGACAAATACACCAATGATGATTAACTATATCCACAAATTCTACAAAGCCACATCAAAAAAAAACCCTCACTGAAGGACAATCTCATTATCAAGACCACCTCATTATAGATATTTTTTTCAGACTGGTGTTCAATTTTTTTTATATGTACTTCTACTAGATAAAGAAACTTTTTAATCATATTTCTTTTGATACCAAAGGTGGTTTCAATATAGAGGTTTTACTGTAAAGGGGTAGCAGGTTTAAAATTGATGAATTGTATGTTGGCGAAAGGCTCCTATTGCACAACCAGCATACGTAAATTTATGCATGATAAGTATGGAATGAGTGAACGAACATAAAACCTTAGTTTTATGAGCAGATATATTTAAGTAATCAGTAAAGCTCACATCTTGTATGTCCAATTTAGACTATATGGATTCTACCCGATGTAGATCAACTAACAACAGTAAAATTTCTCGACACCAAACTGCGTAATTTTCACATAGAACATGTAACATGCCTCTCTCGACAACATGACATATATTTTTTACCAGCAATATATTGGCAAGTATAAAACAAAACAAATTTAACATAATATTATATATTATAATTTCGCAAGCAGTGCACCCGACAATAATCATGTTTATGACCAATGCTTACCAGTATAAACTTGGGATATATCATCAAATAGTTTGTGTTCATTAAAAAATATGTCTCATTTTCTTCCCAAAGTCAAACATGAGTCCATTATATCAATTTTTGAATCTAAGTCAAAAAAGTTACATATAAAAGTATACTAATTATGATATGATACAAAATGGCTAATGGACATGTTGTTATGTAAAAGAGTTCATGGTTACATAATTGCAGTTTTTAAGCTTTGGCCTCAAGAGTAAAATCACAAGCAACCACAGCCATTAATGCACCAATCAATGTTACTTCCACAGTGAAGGAGTTGAATTAGCATAACTCTGAGAATCAGTGCCGTGGATGAAGCCACGAGTTGGTATTTAGTCAATGTCACATTGTGACAATATTTCTTCCCAGGATGCTGGTCTGTCGAGATGAGGAAACACGGGTGAAGCTGGTACCACCTTCATGCTGCTTCCATTGACGCGAAACATTGACAGGTGCATTAGTATTGAATTAGTTAAGCGAACCATTTCACAGAAGCACAATATTGAAAAAAAGGTTTTGGAGAGGGGGGTAAAAAAACTTACACACAGTCATTGGGGATATAATCACAACTGCAGGGTCAGAACTATCTAAAGTCATATGTGATATGGGTTACAGTTTGATAACAATTCAAAATTGAATGACGATATCCCAAGTATACACCAGTAAAACCAAAAATGCGCGCCTTGACGCAGCATGGAAACGTTTCATACAAGCGTCATGACAACACGGCAAGCTAATACTTACATGCAAACGCATAAAATGTTTTCAGTGAAACATCAAAATCCTCCTGTAAGATAATAATTGTCGATATAGTCGTTATATATTTTACTGATGTCAACTAGATCCTCCTGTAACGAGACAAAACAAAGTTATCAGAGATTTGCAAATAATGTTGATATCACACAAAGACTTATATTACAGTTAATTGATGAAATATTTGATAAAACTGTTACGTAGCACTATAACCATCCTTCAAGACTTGTGAAGGTCATCCCACAATGGCAAGCATCATATTTGTATGCTCAAATCAGAATCAATGAAATTCATATTTCATAATTACTTATAAAACATATTTTTAATGGCAAATGTTTCTCTGCTTAAATCTATGCATTTAATAAGTTTATTTATAAAAAAAATGACAATAATTACGCATGGACTCAATGTTCAAATATCTGATGATTTTAAGTACTAGTATTTCATAATTAAATAAACGGAAAAAAAGCAACATTTTATCAGAATTTCAATTACAAGTAAATATTGCAATAAACTTAAACCAAAGTATATCCTTATTACAACATTTGAGACTTGATTTTCTTGCAGAAAACGTAAATATAACACACAATAAGATCAATTTTACAATGAACCAGGTCATACAATTTTGTACTTAAGCAATACAGCAGCACATTCACATCAGATCACTATAACATTTCAGAGTGAAGAATTTTGTAACATTAGCGCACACATCCATTTATCAATTTCCTCAAAGAACAGCTGGTTTTATAACTATGTTAATATTTAAAGAGAACTCTTGAAAATGTGCTTATCACTAAAATAAACAACATCGAATCCAGCTTTCAGCATTTCACACTTACCAAGAGTGATGAAATTTGCCCTTAATCAAGATAAATCTTAAGACGAAATCTACAGGAATCATACGTCTTACATCATACACAAAAAAGCCTTAGGCCTCACCATTAATTAAACCACTCCCACAGATATCATCAATCTTAGACAACACCCACAGATATCATCAATCTTAGACCACACCCTCAGTTATCATCAATCATAGACCACATCCACAGATATCATCAATCTTAGTCCACTCCCACAAATGTCATCAATCTTAGACCACTACCACAGATATCATCAATCTTAGTCCACTCCCACAAATGTCATCAATCATAGACCACATCCACAGATATCATCAATCTTAGTCCACTCCCACAAATGTCATCAATCTTAGTCCACTCCCACAAATGTCATCAATCTTAGACCACTACCACAGATATCAATCTTAGACCACACCCACAGATATCATCAATCTTAGTCCACTCCCACAGATATCATCAATCTTAGACCACTACCACAGATATCAATCATAGACCACATCCACAGATATCATCAATCTTAGTCCACTCCCACAAATGTCATCAATCTTAGACCACTACCACAGATATCAATCTTAGACCACACCCACAGATATCATCAATCTAAGACCACACCCACAGATATCATCAATCTTAGACCACACCCACAGACATCATCAATCTTAGACCACACCCACAGACATCATCAATCTTAGACTACACCCACACATATTATCAGTCTGAGACCACACATGTGAAATTTTTTTCTTACGATTTTGGCCAAATCAAATAATACAATGAAAACAATATAGATTCTAAACAAATCGTATTCTGCTAGTGCATAAAGTCATGCATAATAATGCATAGATGTCTATTTTCAGATAAATATATGGTCTGGTTATAAGAGATTCTATACACATAGGAATTAGTGATTTAATAAGAGTATAGTCTCATTAACACACAGTACAGTGATGCATAAAGTAAAATAACCATGGTTGTTTGTTGTTTAAACAATAATTATCCTATTTATGACCAACAAGATCCATTTTTTTTTCAAAATTATTGATAAATTATTGCGAGTCCACGGTGGTGAGCATAGGATGTTACTCGACCTCTCAACTGAGGGGTGAGATAGATAGGTACTCATTATCAAAGATATGTAATACAGCTTGATGTTTGACCTGATGTACTTACTCATCATTATGTAATTATTAAGCAATCTTAAGTTATTATAGACAATAATGGTAAGACATGCATGATATAAATGCCTGTTAAACTACAAGAAATAAGTTTTAAGTATCAAATACATGAAATATACTGGTACATCATATTTATGTAACATTAATTTTATGACCTTTAATGATAATGACAATCTTGCCAATGAAAGCAAAAGGATCAAGTAATAAGCTTATATACAAATTAGGGTAATTGATTTCACAAAAATCTGTGACATGACAGTTCTACAATGGAATCTAAGAGTGAAATTACACATAGCAGTGACAGTAAGGTTTGAATTAGAATCAGGTCCTACCACAGGACTGTCAGGCTGGTCAGCTGATTAGATATCTGGTGAATATCAATGATATCCACGTTACCATGACAATAAATAACATGTTCAATGATATTAGCAATGATAATTCAAGATTTAATAACTTTGCATTAATTGCGCAAAATAATTAATTATGCCTAAATTGAATTTGATGTAAAACTGGATACAACAGAAAAAAATACAACATAAAGAGAGGGAGAAGAGGCATTACCTTTTACTTGTATTCAATTGCAAGAGAACATAGTTACCCACTTACCTGTATTCAAGTATACATACTTACATTATTATATCCCAATGACTTTACAGATACAAAAGACAGGGACCGCAAAATGAACAGGTTACCACCACTAGACCTAAGATCTAATGGGAGCTAAAGGGTTTTTTGGGGTGGGAAGCATTCTGGACTGGGAAACTAAATGTATAAATGGCTATTTTTGCTACTTTCTGAAAATTTGACAAAATCAAGAAAGCTTATGCTGGTATCTTTGAAGTTCACAGTAAAGACAGTATAATAGTCTGCGACAGGATATATGTAGTTTTGTTAACTTATATATGGGGTTAACAAAGGTGACAGTACATGAAATCATGCAAGGTACACGTATGAACAACACATTTCACATGAAAGTAATACAGTATTATGATATCAATGTAAGAGTTTTACATGAAAGTAATACAATATTATATAATCAATGTAAAAGTATGTAAATAGTTCAAAAAAGCAACTTCATTATTAATGTCATATATTCTAAAATAAGACTGATATCATTGCTTTTGTTTCACCATTCAAACAAATTTGTATTATTTAGCTTATAGAGTAGAACTAACAAGAGGGATAAATGTTAAAAATCTAAATTTCATGTAAAATTTTGAAATTAAGAAAAAACACAAATTTCTAATAATTTGTGAGTCATATAAAATAATAATTGTTATGCATGGATAAATTCAGAAACAATGATTGAAAAAAAATGAAAGAAATATTTCATTAGGTTAGGTTTGTGACAAGAAAGAAACATATATTACTGGTGTAAATAAAGTTATACTAAAAACCTTAAAAGATTCTAGCAATAAACAGGAAGAAAAGAAATATTAAAACAGATTCAGTTTGTTTTTACTTCTTAATTAAATACCTTCAATTAATATTCAATTAAAATCATTTTATCCCAAGATAAGATACCGCAGCCATTTATTATGTATCATTGCATACAGTTATCCGTAAAATAGCTTAAACACAAATGATCAGACAGTCCAGGTACTTCTTTCTTGTCAGAGGCAACATGCTAAGAAAGAGGCATATAGGGTTGGTAAGTAAGAAGCTAGTGTCACGTGTGACAGTTTATGATGTTTATAAGCTATCTGAGAGGTGGAGGTGTAGAGCGGGTTAGATTTATTTCGGTACACATCATCCGGACTGATACTAAAAATCCAAAACTCTGATAACAATGAAAGTAATGTTGACCATTTTGAACATGTTTTCAATGCATGAAAAACTATACATTTGTACTTACAATTAAATTACAGACTGCTCTTCAAAAAGAAGGTAAGAAATTACATTTTAGGAGTTGCCATGTTTAAAGTAACCATGGCAATATGGATGATTGGCATCCGCATGAAATAAAAGAATTCAAATGATTTCAAACTGGTGATTTGCAAGCATAAAGCGGAAGCAGTGTCATCAGATACCTGCAGAAGCTTGAAAATGTCACATGACAAAAATGTATAAAAAACTGTATTTATGTGACATTGTCATTGTGGTTTAACGCCATTTTCAATAATTTTTCATTATATACGGCAACTGGTTCACCTAACCAGTTTTCCTGGATTGTGTACTAACCAGTACTAACTTACCCTTCCGCAAGGAGCCGGCTAATTCTCTACATTTGGAAGAAAATCAACATTATTGTCAAATTTTCATAGAAGGGTATGACCTGCCATCAACGGGAATCGAACCCGGATCTCCGCATTACAAGTCCTGTGCACTAACCACAGTCGCGGTCTATGTGTATATAAATTGTGTATATAGATAAACCTGCAAGTTAAAGATTTAACATTAGATAAGACAAGGATAGTCTGTCTGAGATGATTTCTGGTCCCTTGTAACCACCCTACCTATCCATTACATCTAATTTAAAACATTTGTTTGTGCAGAGCAAAAGTTAAATAAAAATTACATCATCAGTAACTAATATCACATGCAATGATTATATGACAGAGATAGACATAGGACAGAGCTACGATGAATGAGATGTAGACGATGATGAAAATGAAATGGAAAATCAGGTTGAAAACCATATCACTGTCGAAATGGAAACCAATACTAGGTGACGGAACAATTCATGTATTTAACATCTGGACCTAGCTAAAAATTAAGAACAATTCATTGTACATTGGGTTAATTCTGGTAAAGATTTTTTTAGATTATTCTCATTAAGCCTGCTAGAACTAGATGTCTAGAACTAGATAGTGAGAACACAATCATGACTACCCCCAAAGAAAGTAAATGATCATTTAACAAAATACAGTAGGATACAGATACAAAATCTTATATTTTATTCCAATAATCTCAAAGACTGGCCTTGTAGATGAACAAATACCACAAAAAGCTTCCTATAGTGTGTCATCGCTATGGTAACCAAGTTAATTTAATACCCTTGTGAAACGGTAAAATACTAGTTCACTAATAAATGCATGAAATTAGGTAAAACTGGATGTAAAACAATGACACATGTCACACCATATTTGAGAGAGACATAAGTAGGTATATAGGAAGAAAAGTTCACCTTTCACTTAACAACATGGATACACAGGGAATCTACTAACCATTACACATACATAGTCTCAGAATTACAAGGGATACTATTTTTTTACACAAAAATATATTTGAAAATTGGTCAACCGAGATATTCTCCACTAATGTACATCGAAAAGGGCAACATGGCAATCTGAATATCTGATAATTCCAATTCAATTTTGCCTATAATTTAATTTGTACACAAACTGTAATATTCAATGAAGTATAATAGGTTCATCTTCAATGATAAATTTTCAGCTATGCTCTTTTTGTGATGGTTGACCCACTTCAAAAATGGCAGATATACATATATATACAGAGCTACATGGAGTTATAGATAATACGCTTGGTTAAACGTACCCAGCGAGCGCGTTACAAATTATTTGTCATGCAAGATAAAAGGGTCAAGACCACATTATTGTATCAGATGTTTTGTGTATCACATGCCATCCAAATTCACCTTCTGGCCCCTTATTGTTGCTATGGTAACTAATATAGATAATCGTCGGCCCGATCTCCGAAGGCCTGTATCCGTAACAATTCTGGTAGTGGCTTATCGGCTGACAAATCTTCGTAGAGTTTGTATCGCTGATCGAAAGATCTGCCATCTGTGAACCTCTCGTACTTACTGCACAGTTGTATTTTAGGCTAAATGTTTGATCATGTGTGAAGGTCAACCACAATGACCAATAGGAAAGGGGAAAAGAAAAAAATACAAATGTTTAATTAAACGATGATTGATGGATAATATGATTGGTTGCATGAGCTAAATGATTATGGTTCACACACAAATTACCTTGGCGAATTGATTAAGCCTTTCGTTCCAGGGACGGCGGTCCAAATTGGCCTCGTATTTATTTGCAACAAGAATTTTAGGCTGAAAATATCAAAATTGTACAACACATTGCACAAAGATAATGGACTTAAAAAGTGTATTTCATTCTATTAGATATTCATGCAAGTACTGGTACATTTGGAAGACAAATTTAACAGTAAAGTTATCAGGTAACAAAAATTTTGGGCATTTACGAGTGCTTTAATCTAAAAACATCTATAAATGTAGGAATATATTCCTCTCTTGTTTAACACGTTTCATAACCAAGTAGGCCTCAGGAATCTATGTTGTTTACTCTGCTTCAGTAAAAACAACTGTTAAATGCCGTATAAATACTAATTAAGAGGAATCTTTTGCAGGGTGTTAAGACAATTACTATATATGTTCATGTAAAATTACAAAATTATTTACACAATAAAAATTGACAGGTTGAAATTTTAAAGTAAACAAACAGTAATTAAAATGAGACTGAAAGATTAAGGCACAAAGTCCTATTATCTTAAAGAAAACATATATAATACAAATGTACAAACATATATAATACAAATATATAAACATATATAATACAAATATACAAACATATATAATACAAATATATAAACATATATAATACAAATATATAAACTGGTTAAACATTGACTTCTTATACTGATGTTGAAATTGTCTACTGGTTTGAGAAATAAGGTCTTGAAATAACAGAATTCAAACACTGTTCACAGTGTAAATAATCATTCTTTTATTATTTGACAACTATGTACGGCCAATCGTCTTATTGCCTAGAGCAGAATAGAACCAGATAGAATGAAAATGGCATTCACAAGTACGGTAATTTTGGTAACTTTCAACTTTTCAGGCAATTATATATTACTAACAAAGAACAATAGAATTAGTCTGTAAATATTTAAAAATGACAATAAAATAATTTACATAATCTTGTGACAGAACTGAATGGAAAAACACGCCTTTAAAAATTTATCCAATGAAAAGCCAGCACACTAAGAGCACTGTTTGGTAAAATACATACAGAATAAAGATCTGTTATTAAGATTATTTAGTTTCTCATCAAAACATTATTTAAACACATATTGAATATTTTTTTATTCTTTCATATTACTTTATTTTTATTCAATAGTGGCCATGAAAACAATCAAGTATGTGCAGTTTTTTGAAAGTTCAAATCTATTAAATGAATATTGAAACAAACATTAACACGATTCATCATGTTAACAGACTCTGTATTGCAAAGACAAGGCAAACATCAAATCTTGTTGTCAATTTTCTACCTTTTCATACAAAAAAAATACAATAAAAATACAATACAGAGACTTACAGGAGCGTTGGAAAATCTGTCATTCATTCTGTCATATCTGTAACATACAAAACAACACTGCATTACAGCACATGGGTGAAAGTTGAAAATTAAAAAAAAATGGAAATCTTAACCTCAGTGCCACAGAAACAAAAACCAGTAGGGTCCAGATCTGGGAAAAAAATGAAGGTCTGGAAAATTCCAGAAAACATTTAACCAAGCAACTGTAACAAGTTAACAACACAAGAACCATAGAACATCAAAATAATGAAGCAAAACATACAAAATCATCAGGAAAATTAGAATACTAATAAATACTGAAAAAAACTCAATATTTAGGCAACCTTATGGACCAAAATGGTCCTTATATCGAGGTGGTCTTTTTATTGAGTTGAAAATGAAAAAAGTATTAAAATCCTGTCTAATAGTAAGTGGTTGTAGTTATGAGGTGGTCATATTACTGAGGTGGATGCTTAGTTAGGTTTCACCACATTTGTAACAGCAATAACGATGATTATAAGAGTCCCTTTCATATTCAAGTAAGGAGAAGCCTGTGAACAAACACCAACAAAGGGAGAGAAAAGATACAGTCAATAAGGGTACATTAAGGGACCTTATTCAGGGGGTTTGTTAGGGCTAATATTGACATAAGTGTGTACTAAACCGTGGCATATATTCACAAGTGGTTACTAAACTCAGGTTTGACTGCATACAGTATTTTAGTTGCTATTAGTTAATACCAGTAATTATTAGGTCATTATTAACAAATAAGGATTTGAATTAGGTTCATTTAATTCTGAAATTTATTTACATCACAAAAATACACCAGAAAAGACAAAATGGATTTTATAAATATTACTTTTCAGCAAAAATTCCAAAAGAGATGTTTACATGAATGTATGATAAAATACTCACGAGTCATCGTACTGTACTGATGAAATACCCTTCTTCTTTCTGAAAAAACGTGAAAAACAATTTCAGTTTGATAGGTATGAATACAATCATTTATATATGAAACATTGATTTAGCGATGCACAAGAATATAATTTTAATATTAACAAAGTGATATCCTGAATAAAATTACAATAATCTCATACACCAGCGAAACAAATTCTTTGTCTTCACACCGTAAGAAATTATCTTCATAAACTGTATGCTTTACTCCTCCAAGATTTGCCTTTCAACTAGAGATGAAAATTATGACTAAAGCATAAACAAATAGGTTAACAACCTATGTGTTACATTTCTATAAATTGTTACGAATGTCCATAAAATGAAGTATCAAACATTTTACAGACTTACAGCTGGCAACAATTTAAATATCTGTCATAGTGTATTAGCACTGAAATTGCATTAATACTCTAAGTTGCCTCTGGTGATGATACAACAGTATTGAAATGCACTCATAAATATTCATTCAAATCTCTAAGATGTTATTGATGAGTGTTTTGGTTGATTACAATGTCTTGTGCACGCTCTCTTAGAAAGTTGATTATGTATGAAAATATGCTGAAGAATTATGACTGCCAGTCAAATATTGTCAAACAGTAATACCACAGGTGTTCAAAATCAGAGTAGAAATTGTTTGTTGTTGTAAACTAGTGTAACAAACTTTTCCCCCACACACAATAATAAAGACTGTTTAACTTTATTACTCACGTTTTACTCTGGGCTCTGGCTCTTTCTTGTAACTCCACAATCTATGAAAGAAATATTTAAACACTTACTTCCAGACCACATCATTCTAAAGAACCCTTATTTCAAGAACAAGCAAATGAAAATATGGGTTAATTTGATGCAACATACCCAGTAGCTCTCTCTTTCATAAACTAACATTAAAACACTTAAATTAATTAATTAACGTGTCTGTACATCTTTAATTCCGATTTCCCAAAAGTGAATTTCATTCAATACATTTTTAACATGATGATACACTTTTTGGAACAATATGGTACTTTCTGCTACATACATCATACTGTTGCCTCTTATATCTGTCCTCATTGTTGTACATGTTAGTGACAAGAGTACGGATCTGTTCGTGAAGATCCCGTGCTAGTTCCACTAACTGATCGTTATTCATGTTTCCTGTGTCGGCCAAGGGAGTAATTCTTGAAGATAAAGCTGCCTGCTTTTCTTTTTCCAACTCTTCCTTTGTTTTCTGGGGAGATTTCTTTTCTGTTTCCTAAAAAAGTCATAATATAACCACAGTAAAACCTCCATAATGAGACCACCTTCTAGACACAAAATAATCAGTCATGATAATGAGATGGTCTCATTATCAATTTGAATATATAGGGAGTTATTGAAAGCCGGTCTGAAAATAAGGTGGTCGTAGTATTGAGGTAGTCGCCATTGAATTTTGAGGTTTTACTGTACAAGAATCTTTCTGAAATGAGGTTTTGTAACACAGTAACGTCATTACATATAACTAAATAGAACTGCTTAATCAAATAATGCAAGTTCAGAGACACAGTCACCTATTAGGAAGTGACAGGTGGACAGATTTAATAAAAATTCTGGTCACTATTATAATAACAGTATATAAAAATTAAAAAATCTTGGTAATTTCTAACTGTGTATGCACTGAAACAAATCAATATGAACAGAGTTCTGCTGACTCATCAATATGAAGTAGACTGGTTACTCTAAATATATGCTCATCAAAATGAAGTAGACTGATTATTCCTTATATATACTCATCAAAATGAAGTAGACTGGTTACTCCTTATATATAACAGAAATCAGCCCATTCTTACATCATCTTCCGATTGCTCCTTTTTAACAATTGTGAAGTTTGGAGTTTTAGGACCCTTCCTTTTCTCAGCCTCCAATCTTCTTCGTTCCTTTTCTCTTCTTCTCCTTTCTTCATCCTCAGCTTTTTTCTTCTTCCTTTCTTCCTGTAAAAAATATCAGACAGATGCATACACACTGTATACAAATTCCAACGTGAATTACATGATTAACGAAAACCTCTTGTCAGGTATTTTATGAAATCAAGTATATATAAGAGAACACAGAGAAACCTCAATAATGAGACCACCTTCGGGAGCCGAAAAATTGGTTGGAATAATGAGGTGGTCTCAAGTTGAATTACAAGAGAGTTACTGAAAAAATGTCATTATAACAAGGTGGTCATAATATGTAGGTAATTGCTATTGGAGGTTATACTGTATTTGGTATTAAATGCAACTATATCATTGTGTGTATCACTTACCTCTTCTACCTTCCTTCTTGCCTCTTCTTCTTTCCTCTGTACAGCTAGTCTCTTCTCTTCCTCAGCTCTTTGAACCTGTCTCTCTTTCTGTAATTTAGAAAATTACCACACAGCTTAACTTAAGAAACATGCAAGAATCAAACCTAACTTGAATTAAGTTACGTTTTAGTCTAAGAATTACATCAAATTTAGTTTAAGAATAAAACCATAAATTTTAAAATTACATTACAATAAGATGTTTAAATGACTGTACAACTGGGCCCAATTGTATAAACATTGGTTAACTTTAACCAAATTGTTAATTTAACCCATTTTGGTTTACTAACCATTAAAAAAATCATTTAAACATTTAAAAGGGCTGCCATTTTGGTACTGGTTACTTTTTATGTTAAGATTTAACCAGCATTTTAGACTTGGGTTAGATTTATTTGAGCTTTAACAAAAACAAAATTTGGTTAAATGTAAACAAAATTTTCTACAACAGCTAACCGAACATTTAACCAAAATTTTACCCAAAACTCTGATTTAACCCAGTGGTTAAAGTTAACCAATGTTTATACAATTGGGTGCTGGAGACTAAAAACCAACAGGAAATTTAAATCTGTGAAAGTTTCTTTCCCAACTGAACAGTCCTCAAACTGACCAATCCCAGAGCAGCATTCTGAAACTGGCCAGTATTATTACCTTAATAATGGACCAAAATAAACCCAAAGTATAAATAATTATAATTTTGTTCATCAACACACAAGTATAATAGTCTAACTGTTAAACTTGTCTCACAGTTGGACGTACAAGCTGGCACAGTCTTTCTTAAATAAATGATAATGAAAAACATGTTGTACAGAATAACTCCTGATAACTGGACTCCCTGAAAACCAGGACTCTTTGAAAATCAGACAATTTTTCCAGTTCCATTTTTTTCTCTTCTATAATCAATAGTTCTCTGAAAACTGGAATTCCAAGAAAACCAGACTTTGGCTCAGTCAGGATGGGGTTCAGTTTTCAGGGGTCAATACTATATTAGGCATGGCAACAAGGGGTCCACCAAACCTTTTTACGCTTAAGCTCTTCAATGTCATTGGCTTCCCTCTCTTTTTCAGCAGCTCTCATTTGTGTATACTCTTTCATTTCTTCCTCCAACTTCTTTTCTTTCCTTCTTTGTTGTTCTTCAAATGTTTGAAGAGTTTCATCTCCACTGAAAATAAAACAAAAAAATCAAATAACACTTGAAAGGATTCTGCGTAATAATCCTACGTACATAAGATAATGTATTATAAATACCGGTAATTATATAAGCGATATTCTTGATTCATTTTGTCAGGTAAACAAGACTTTGTGTTTGTACAAAATGGGTGGGAATAAAATTCAGTAACATGCTTTGAAAATACAACTTTTTTCATGCTCTTGTATTTATTAGAGTAGCCCTATGATACAGTACCACCCCTGTACGTAGATACAAGTTCTGTGACGAATCTATACTTGCTTATACATTCCTCATACATTATGAGAGATATAATTTAGATACAATACATGCATCACTGAATATCTTTTTATTATTTTCTTCATCAACTTCAAACAGGAAGGATAATTATTTTTTTTATCTCCTTTATTCATACGAAGCCGAGCGGCACCCCACCTACACTATATTGTTAATTCCATGCAAGCTTGTGTCAAAGCATATGAGAAAACTAATTTTAAACGAATCAATCATACATCAGATTGCCCTTGGCATAGCAGCACTATAAATTTGTACTTTTAAGAACCAGATAACAATTATAACTGTATTCTACATTTTTACCATGTGTTGACGTAATTTTCGTTCTACATTCTACCAATCTTAACTGACCACATCATAACTGACCATAACATAAGTAAGAAAGATTTTGTAAAGAAAGAGAAATAACTCTAGAATGGTTCATTTCAAAGTAACTTCTTTCAGCAAATAAATACTAATAAAGAGTAATAACTACATCAGATGCTACCATTATTACACCATCTTTAGTCTAATAAAAGATATTTCCTGGAAAAGAACTCTAGAGACACAAGATCTGAGATACAGCACACACCCATGCAACAACATAGAACAGAACAGTTAACTAAAGGCCTGTGTTCCATATCATAACATAAAACATGTGATGTTATAAACAAATGTGATTGTAAACAACAACAACAACAACATCAATGATGGAATTTCTAAAGAAACTATTAGCTGCGAGACTTCTGGAAGCAGTGTTGCACAAAAATGTGTACTACACCTGAATGCTCGGATTTAGCAAGAAAACAAAGAAGTCTGATTTACAGTTACCTGACTGGCCTTATTTTTTGTACTAACCCTTAAGTTTCAAACAACAAAATCCAATGTATGAAAATGTTTAAGGACAAATTGTACTTCCATAGTTGTGACAGTACAAAAGGTATTTCTGGAAAAAAATGAAAAAGTTTTGCAACCTACCCACTTACCCTATTTTTATTGGTCAAGTAACCATAAGTAAGACAATTTTTTTTTAAAATGATAAAATTAACCTAACACAATGGAACCATTTTAGGGTTTCAAAGGGACAATATTCAGTCCCATCAATATCTAGTGGATCCATTTATTTTACAATAAATTAAACTTTAAAGGCACTCAAAGGTAATAAGTACCTTTCAAATGATATCCAGACATCATATGCTATGAAAAACAATGCAAAGCAATAGTAAGAAAGAGAATTATCATTTGTAGGGTGTAAACAAAGCATACATACGGAACCTCTTGCATATCATACATGAATAAAAGACGTAAGTACATATTGTACACCCCTTAATCAAAATAATGATAAATATATAAATGGAACCAGGTTTTGATATTTCATGGCTCGCAATTAGAAAAAAAATCAAGCACTAAATCTAAGCATCAACTTCAGGTGCCTGCTCAGGGTTGAACAGTATTTAAAATCAACAGGAAGTAATGTTGTAAGATATGCGGATGAAAATACAACAAAGTAATCATTAATCGACAATGAAAACCAATAATAGTACATAAAGCATTTTTTCCCATGATATCAGCAATAAATGGCAAGAGGTTTTAAATGAATACACAGTACCTCAATAATATACAGTTGTAAACACAAGCAGTGTTGGCATGCCAACCGACAAGTGTCTGCTGGATTAGACTGGTTGGAAGCAATCATAGAAATATTGAAATGTAAACAAGTACAGCAAATATAGATTGCTGTTACTAATAAGAGAACTATTCCTTATCATTTTGGTAAATAATACCATGCTTTATATCACACGAAAATAGACTGGTATTATCAGAATGGTTCACTGGATAAAGCAGTATCTACTGAAAACGACAGACTGGTATCAATAGAATATAGACTGGTTTTACCAGACTAAGACCTGCAGCACCTTTAACATGTTGACAGGTATCGACACAATTTGAACAGGAATCTTTAGAGAATAGACTGGTTACAACAAAATTTGGACAGCAAACTGAAGAATGCTGAGAAAGAAAATGAAGGGAATACAAAATTTTTTGTACTTTTTTGTGAAAATTTGTGATTAGAATATTCCTGTTATAACATCTTGAGTAAGAAAATGTTGTACATCTTGTCATAATATTATAAATATATTATAAACTGATATATGTAGTCAGCACTTAAGATGTCTATTGTCTTACAGAAAGGTATTCACATAAGTATTAACAACTCAATATCTTATCTTGACAATGAGAATTCTTAATATTCCTCTTTTGTCAGCAAGAATGTCTGATCTATGCAGGAAAATATCCAGATGATATTAGATACCAAATCAAAATGTAAACAAAATGACAGATTGTTTGTCTAAATCGAGACAAAGAATACTATTGGCATGAGGTTCTGGTCATGTGACAAACTGAAGAAAAATAGGACTTAAAACATGTCAAAGTGGGATTTAGATAGGAAAGGATGAAGCCAGTGTCGGCCGTCTTATATCACTTACATCAAGAAAGTACAATAGAAAGGTAAATGTGATATATATCCTACTCAATAAAGGATATTTAGAGTCAAAATATTATTAAAGGTAACAACATAAAATTATTTCAAGGGACAAGTGGTGTTGAACCAGTATCCCAAGAGGGGAGATAAATGTGGCTTAATCTCTATGCCATCGAGGACTGGAAGTGCAATCTGTCTGTTATTTTTGCTTTAAATGTGCTTGGGACAAAATGGAGAGGCGTTAAAGGCCAAACAGAGGCAACACGCACATCAGTTACAGCATCAGAATTTTCTTAGCTAGTCTAAATACAGTTATATTATCTATATATAACATAACATAAAACTAATTACCAGTTACAAACTGCTAGATATACCCTAGAATATATTCTATAGGTATAAACCGACCAAACAACCAATCAAGTCGGTATCTGATATAACCACAGAATACACACATAAGTTTACACGCATAAATCAAGCCAGCTGATAAAGAAAATATTTCCAGGATTACTCCAGAACTTTCTTGGCAAAAGTGAGACAGTAAAACTTCCACAAAAAAAAAAACAGTAAGATGAGATAAACAGCATTGTACTTTCCCCCTATAAAAAGTGAACTTAAAACAGACATCCCAGTGTAGAATAATGCTTTGGATAAACCTGAGTTAATGATTATTTGTATTGTGGGACCACTTCATACCTAACAAGCAGAAAAATAATAAGTTGTTACTTGATATAATATGTTGATACAATATGTAACACTTCTGGTACAGTCACAACTGGTGGTTAATGCAGACCAGTGGTTAGTGCGCTGGACTTGTAACCCAGTAATCTGGGTTTAAATCCCAGTTGCTGTTGATTTTTTTGGAGAAGTTGCCAGCTCCTTGTGGAAGGGAAAGTTGGTATTGGTTAGTATACAGTCCAGGAAAACTGTTTAGGTGAACCAGCTTCCATATATAATTGAAAACTGTTGAAAAATAGCGTTAAAACCAATGAAAAGAAACATGTTAGGTTAAGACTGCCAACAATAACAATGTAAACTTCTGTTGGTGTTTTATTCATCTTTTGTTTGTGTGTGTATAACAGTCTGTTGACCAGTCAGTAAATATTTATTATCCTTATGAAGTGTCAGAGGTTGGAGACAACTGAACTTCAATGTTATATCATCAGTCATACTAACATGAAGAAACATGTTTAACACTGGTCTATGTTTATGACATCTAGACTTTTCCTTAACTCTTTGCCACATAAGCATACTTTGGAATCTTCCAAATTCAAAGCAAATATACAAAACATCAATTTATAAAAGAAAACTTCTCTCTGACAAGGTGGAAAACATAATGACTTCTTTTGCAACAATGTTTTCAAAAGTCGTCTGCTTCAAATGTGGGAAAATGCGATATTATGAGGCAAAGGGTTAAATGTGGGCTTAAAGTATTAATCTATGTACAAAGAGCACGGGGAACCAATTATAATCTAATCCCTGACAATCAGATGGCCAAATGATCAATCTTTTTATGAAATACACTGTATGTAATTATGAATTTAGAAAAGTATTTTCAGAAAATGTTTTTTTCTAAGAATCCTTTTTTCTTATCAGTATTCACAGAGTCTCATAGGAACATTTTTATAGAATAAGTTTTTACATTAACTGATAAATAACAATCCACAGTGTCTTCAGCAGATACAAATAACAAATGACAGCAACTAGACAGCTACATGCCAACAGCATATGCTTCCTGGTTCTACATGTACCTCCCATTTACAGGATTCACCTATCAGCTATATTGCAATTATCAAATAAAATAAAATTCCCGATAATTTATACATTTGTATTCGAAAATGAATTATTAATAACACAGAATTTATTAAGCCTGAATAAAAGTACATGTAACAAATTGTATGATACAAAGATGTGGTTATATCTACAAGTTAACCGAGTTTTGCCATCAGCAGAACTCATGTGTTTGTCCTGAAAACTAACGTAGCTTATTAAAACATGCAAATAAAGATGATCTGTTATGGTGCAACTACATTGGAATCACACGCAAGAAATAAAATGCTGAGCGTGAAATGTCTGAGAATGATAAATATAACCCCAAAATGATGAATGAAAGTTCCTATACATACTACAGGTCAAGTCCTGACCAGCAGCACATAATAAGGGAGCAAATACTGGTATAAACCTAGAAATATCTAAGGACAATCATTTCCCAGGGCTCAACTAATTTTGTTTGGGCTACTCGTCCTGCAGGACAACCGGCTAAGAATTTTGACTATTTCTACAGCAATTTCAACTCATCCTGAGCCAATTTCTATTATGAGTGGATTTGTCAAGCCCTGTTTCCCATTGATAGCTGGTGAACTGGAACCAGAGGAGAGGAAGTACTCTCAAATTATCTGATGCTTTTTCTGTAATTTCTTCAAATTTCCAAAATCTTAGTTTGTTTAGAACCAGCATTGCTTTTGCGGCAAGTTTGGTAAGTGGCAAACCAAACTACTTCACCAGCAAAGCTGTAGCAACATCTCATGAAGTTGTGCAAATAACTGAGACATCTTGATTTCTATTGGATCGCCGTCTGATAGCCAAAGCATACAGAAGATTTCTATATAAATCGTCTGCAAGTTGAAGTCCACAGGAAATATGAATGAGTATCTTAGACAGGAATGAGAGACAAAATGTGAAAGAATGTGAAAGAATGTGACTGTACACCAGGCAAAAGAAATAAACGACTATATCTATTTTTGTCACAATCGTACTCACCCCTCAACGTCCCCTGTGTCCTGAGTTCTACAGTTACAATACAAAGTAAAACAATTATACTCCATAGTTACATGATAGAACAAAGATTATACTTCCATGCGAAGGCAACAATTCCCATAATGCAATAGTTGGGGGGGAGTCTCATATTGATACACAAGTCCATCCATAAAAAGATTCTTGTTTGCAGCAGCCAGCAAACCCAAATATGGCAAACAAAATTAATTTTCTTTTAAACCAAACTGTTTCGACTATTAATCATCAATGAGACAAATTTGTTTTATGGTCCATACTGGCATTAGAAAAATCCAAGCATTTTTGCACCTTAAGTTCAAGAGTTACAATAGCAGCCTCTGTTGAATGTCAACATTTGACATAGAGAGAACTTGATACAGTTTTGAAAGCATTCTAATCTCAAAAATGACTGTCAACTTCTCGAATCAGATATTTATATCAGGTTCTCATAAAAATCTATACATCAACCTACTGCCATAGCCTTGGGTCAGATGCTGGAAACAAACACTTATTCAGGACGACCTATTTGGTACAAAAATATGTAGGATTATATCAATGCTAAAATTCTGAAAATTGATGAAACAATTTCCAAAGGTGTAAAATACTGAATTTAACACAAAAAAATCAGGCAAAATGCATCATTTCTCCCTTTCCTGAAAGAGTCCAGTAAAAGTCAGTGCAGTTGGCCAAAAACTAGAATTTCTACAAATGCACCAATTTTATGGTCTCAGTTTTTTTTCCATTTGACATATTTGTTCAAATTTATGTAAATTAAAATCAGAGTTAATAAATCATTCCTATCCTGGACCCAAAGTAAAATGGAGAAAAAAACAGCACAAAGTTATTAGATGTAGTAATTATAATACTGTAATTACATACAAATATACATAATTATCATTAGAAAACAGACAAACACACACACACATGTACAGATACCTAAGAGGTTAGTAAAAACATCCTTATTCTGATTAGAGTTTCCAAGGTGGGTGATATCATATTTTCCAACATATATTACATGGTATTTTCCAACATATATTTTATGGTAATTTCCACTTATATTTGACAAGATATCTGTACTCATGATTGAAGACAATTGTAATAAACAGCACTTTGTTTACAAGAATGAAAAAAAAACAGAAGATACAAATTAAGTCTATGTTACCCACATAACATAGACTCACTACTTAAGATAAATTGGTAAAGACTGGTAATTACATTAAATGGAAGTCTTTACTTTAATTATGTCATTTTATGCTTCATATTGCACTTATGACCTTGACACTGTATTATTTAGAGATTTCCTAGCAACATTTAATTTCCAGTCATGTGCAGCAATAATTCTTACTTTATTCAGAAAAGTCTTATTTCGTAGATGTTTCTGATTAGTTTTTCATTAGGCCAGAAAAAAAAGTTTTGTTCCCAGTTACCCAACCAAATTTTTTGCTGGCGCCCTAAAATTTCTTATAACTAAATGAAAAGAATTGCAACGTGGTCATACCAAAACATTTAGGGAAAAATCCTGCCTCAATAATAAAAAAATATCTTTTGCAAGAAAAATAGAAAAGAAATGTTTTGCAACCTTCCAACCCTTTTTTATGTCAAGTAACCAGAAACACACCAATTTTTTGTGGCCTTAAAATACATGTAAGTTGATTGACAACAAGACAGAGATCTGATTTTAAGTATGACTTTTAGCTCTCTTTACATATTGTGTAGATTACAGCACAATGACTATTATTAAAATTTTATGTATGCCTATAATACATTAAGAGTTGTTACATGTTGAGTAATGTTTTTAATGGAGGTCTTTTGTTCAATAAACTTACTAGTATAACATTATACAATATGACTGTACTTATTATATACATGATAATACATAAATAATGCATTAATTAATACAGTCTGGTGTCAATCTACCACCAGACAAATAAACAAGATCACCACTTCATACCAGCATCAATTAATAGCATATGTCAGTAATAAGTGAATAACTGCCATAATTTCTATGAACATAGCAACAATGGTCAATTCAATACACAGTACTCATTATAATACAATACAATGTCTATGATCATAATTAATATATTATATTTTGAAATAAAAGGCTTTCCATACTGTCAAATTAATTCATTTCTGGGCAAGAGCCTCATCCTGTTCAGGAAAAGGTCAAGGTCAAGTCATTTTTTCATGTTTTCCATTTTATAAGTTTACTTAATATAATAATAATATAATTATTTTGATTTTCAGAATGATACACTATACTATACACTTAAAACATTATTGCTATTGGCACAATTTTTATAGACAAGGAACAGCTTCCAGAAAACTTGTAATTACATTATGCAAGTATGTATAGATGCTACCAACAACAAAATTCCAGTATATATATTCATAAAAAGGATTGCGCAACTTCAAAAATGTAAGAAAACAGAATTATCAAAACCATCTCCATATCATGTGTTTTATTCATCTGGTATTCAAAATGCATGAATGAAAACATTGAACAGATAAAGATTTATGATATAAAAGCATCATTCCAGATTATCTTCAGGTACTGATAAGCCTTGCCTCCAGTTAATCATCTCATTCTGCTTATCAGATGTATGAGTAACTACGTAATTATAATAAGTATTCCTAACAGATGCATATGTAATTAGGGACATATGTTGATCACAGACATATCTAACATAATCGAGTATCTGTTTACAGACATTTGTGTAGATTTTCTGATAGTATTCTAATCAAACTTCTGCACAATCATTTCATCATCCATATTTTTTATATCTGATGCAAACTGCAAACAATTGTCCTTCTAAATAGTTTAGCTTTCTCCAACTTCTTTAGATCAGTGTTTTTTCCCCTTCTTTGTTTGAGTCTGGTAACAGACCCTTCCTAATCGAAATTCCCAGCCTGAAAGTTCCTTGATTTGACATCACACCTCACAATTTTACTCAACTGGACATGACCAGGACCCAACTCCCCAAAATTGCAAAAAAAACACTGTAGTTATTTTTATGTTTACAGAACAGAAAGCCCGACTGGTTTGTTTTTTCTGATAGGTAAATTTAACATTCAACCAATTTTGGCTGATAGGTGTAATATTATTTGATCAAGAACCAATGTTTCATGCTTAATTCTGGACTCGCTAAAATACAGTTAGCTTATCAATTGAATCGGTTATTCTATATTTCATTATTCACAAAGTTACAACTTTAGTTCATACAAGTGACATTCTAAGACTTTATTTACATAACTCACAACAAAGTCACAAAATCTTCGAAGAAATCATAAAACAAAAAAATGCATGTCTGAAATCTAAATTTAAAGGTGAACAATAAATTAAGCACTCCGCCGAAAGGTCTGTTTTTAAGTTTGTTTATAAACAACTGTCTGTGTTACTAACTTATCAGTTCACTGGTTGAGAAATTCGTATATCAGTAACGAAACCCATAAAATAAATTTATAGTTTGAGAAGTAATCATACATCAGAATCCAGAGACAGACTCTGGGGTTACACCACTCCTCTACAAACCATTTATCACTATTTTAGTTTCCTTATCAAAGTTTCTGAGTACATGGAATCTTGATATCTTACCTTGACAATGATGTAAACTAGACCTGGCATAAAATGTACGATAACACATCAACCTGTGTATCTGTTACTGGTATAAATACCCGCAAAATGATATAAGCCAACATTTTAACTACAAATATACACCAGCTAGCCAACATCATATAAATCTTTGTATCAGCCTCAAACTACCCCTTAGTCTAATACCTAGGTTTATGTGTAGCCATAAAGGTATCTCTTTTTAATTACAGGAGAATATGAAATATTTCTGATCAAAGCATTGCACAAATTAATTATAATCTTTTGAAACAAATTTTCAACCAATGTAATTTTTCGTTATTTTACTATATTTACTTAATTAAAAAAAATATAAATTTTATCTAGTCTGAACAAATATTATAAGTCTGTGATGTCAAGCATGATTGTTCTAACCTCATCTGTGAACTATTCATAAATCACAAGAGCAGTTTACAGCTTTCCAGAATATGAAAATACGCATTATTTTATTGAAATGCTATATTTGAGGTTAGTGTATTAGAGTTTACTCAGCAACAACCAGTTTTTTGTTTAGTAGAAATTGTTCCACTTAAAGACAATTACACAAGACAAATACGAAATAAATAATATGATAAATGATTAACTTCCCAAGGGCATAATACATAAAAGTTGGTAATGGAATCCAGGAGGCAACAAGACAATATGCGTAATAACAGACCAATATTATGTTTCCATAGCAACAAAATTCGAATACAGTCCTGTCTGAGATGACTATAAATATGAGAGAAGTAGATATTAAATTGAACAAGAATTGGAGTACATAAAACTTTATCACATGCTTGTATTAAAATAAATGTGGCTTAAACATTATGAAATAAAGTTAATTGGAGTTTAAGTGGTTAAGTTAATGATGATAAGTACATACGACTAAACTGAACTATATATGTTTAAATTTAACGATACATAGTTTCCAAAGGTAAGTTATACAAAGACAAGGGCAATAACTCATACAGTAAAGTAAGGGCAGTAACTGATACAGTATAAAATAACTTACTGATCTTCTGTATCAGACATGATGACGTTTTATACTGAAATATACAACACATAGTCAATAAGTAGAATATAATGTTTACAAAACATTTAAATGAAAAGATTATTTTAAAGTTTTAATTTCAAGAACATACTAAGTATCTAAATGAATAGGCAGGTTTATTATAAATTCCCAATTTAACAAAGATAATATGTATACATATACATATATAATATATGCATACACGTACAATATCATAAATTCTGGACTTCAAACAACAAATGTAAGAAAAAATAGATACAATAACTTCACAGAATATTGACATACGCAATATAAAATTATTAGCTCCTAATCAAGTATTAAGTAGATATTTCTTTAAAGAATTCTTGAAAGAACAAATTGTTGAACTATACCTCACTAAATTACGAGCTCTCATTAGTGTTTTAAGAATAAATTTCCCCCAAAATGCAGACAACATTCAACGAAAATCTAAATTCATAAAATGATAAAATATAAATACTGCATACTTAAATTATTATAACTAAACCTATTGAAAATTGTTAACCAAATTTTATTTCATGTGCAGCATTAGTCACACAATATAATGCAATCTTCCAAGCAGGTAATGATTGCCTTTAAATTATTTAAAACTGCAAATTAAATTCTTACATACACCGGAAACAGCGCAATAACGCCTACGAAATATTCACAATAAAAAGTACCTCAAGTTTCAAAATATTCTTGAATAACTTACCCTGATACGAGTCTACTGTACAGACTTCGTGAACAGAATCTACTTATGCGTATATGATAAACACACCTCACACTGAAATTTGCGCAGGAATAGCTAACCTTGACCCGCCAACTTATTTACAGACTGGCTTATCAGCACCTATATGCTTCGGCGAACAAAACAGTTCAAACTTCTGGAGATTTCTTAGAAAGTTTACACTAGCAAAAGGTAACGAAATTATGGTATATTTGTTATTATCTATGAATTAATATGAACAAAATTCTATCTTACCTAGAAATACAGCGAAATAGTTCCAGAACAGAGAGAGAACCGCGTCAGAGAGTGCACGGAATGTCGGAAGAATGGAAAAACGAAAAGCAACCCGAATTCTGCCCAAAGTGGGCTATTCCACTATCTATAGGTACAATTAATTCTAAATCCGCAGGTAATTTACTCAAATGTACGTCAGAACTGAAATTAAGATTAATGAATCATCTTAAATCAAGGCAAAAATTTGTTTGTAAATCATGCAATTCTATTTGGTTGATTCCGAACGCTAGAAATTCGATTAAATTTATGTAATTAAATAACTGTTTCCCCTGCAAAGAAAGTGGTTACGTCCCGTGACGAGTTGCTTGCCAAAGCCAATCAACAACAGGTAAACTGTGCTTTCCATATTTGCGAACTGGCTTATCAGACTTAGGTAAAAATCTACACTGATTTACAAAAGAACAGAGGTATCATTAACCTTCAAGGCACCAGCGTATATTCGTAGGTATTCGTGAAGCGACACTACTCGCTCACAATGGTGCGCAGTCTATAACGTATGTTTTACTTTGTATTACGTAATATTTCAGAAATTTCCCGTCTGTTAATTGATTGTAGCTGAACCAAACTGATTTATTCATTCATATGATTTTAACAATTCAAGACTGAGTGGCCATTGTCAATGACGACACGCGCATTTACAGCCAAATTCCAAAGAAACGTGGGATATGCTGCTATAATTCATTATTTTTCCGTTTTGCGGATATTTTAATTGAAATGAAATACGGCATTTTTCATGTGAGATTTATTTCATTAATCTTTAAGATTTTGTTTCTTTCGTGGATTCAACGGCCAAACACGATACGTAACTAACTCAACTTTGTATGTCCATCATCAGTGTTTGAGTCTCGTAGGGGTGAATTAGAGAGCGCGGAGCATGGTCGACATCATATAATTGCTTTAAAAGCTTTCTGTTCGGCTTTCCAAAACAAGAAAAACCACTGGTTTCACAATTGAGTCATGGTCCTCTGTCTACCCCGCCCCAACCCCTCAAACACTCATGTAACAGCATATGGCAGTGACTTATACGTTAAAATTTTCCGATGAATGTTCAAGATTTATTGAAAAAATATCGATTTTTATTGTTATTTCATATTACAGGAATGGAGATCATTTTGAAGGTTAAATATGAATACTGTTGAAACAATTTTATAATTCATTCCGTTTGCGTGCCCTCACATCGCGGTGAAATTTATCCCGGTTGAGATTTGAACGCAGAACGCTGGGGTAGTGATTAGTAGTTAGTTACTGTAACCAGTTAGCAAGGGAGGCTCCTTTTTGTTTGTTATTATAAAATATTTACAATCTGATGTTTGCATGATAATTGCACATCGAATATCGTCGAACACATGTTCATCCTTTTAAATTGATGAACAAAAAAATGCGCGAATAACTTGTACTATAGCATAAGGGAGAAAACTCCAACATATATTAAACAAATTTTAATTAATTAACTCCCTTACCTAACTCGAGTCTCATCAATAACTGTACAATACCAAAAAACTGATTATCTCGCTATGTTCTTGCAGAAGAGGTCAATCCATTTCAATTTATTTGGGCTATCGCCAACAATAGCTCAAAATATGAGAACACATTTTATTGTCGGTTTAACGCCGTTTTTCAACAATTTTTCAGTTATATACGGCGGTTCGCCTAACCAGTTTTCCAAGACTGTATAATAACCAGTACTAACTTACCCTTCCACAAGGAGCCGGCAACGTCTCCACATATTGAGGAAAATCGATATTTTTTGTCAAACTTTCATAGAAGGGTATACCCTGCCTCGACCGGGTTTCGAACCCGGATCTCCGGGTTACAAGTCCAGCGCACTAACCACTAGACCACGGCCGCGGCCTTTGAGTGCACAATGGATTAGCATGGTTAGTTGTATTTAAGTGCACTGGGTTGGTACCTCGGGAACACAGATTTCCTTAATCGGAACGGCGGCTTGAACAAATCAGCGATCAGCTTGTATCATTGGTCAGTCAGAGCGCTGGTTGGAAACAAGGGAGAATTTGTTTAAAACACAGAATCTCCGGGCGTAAATACAATATTATAAACCCGAAACGAAACAATAATGTTAACTAGAATGAAATTATTAGTAGTATGAATTAGTTACGAAAATCAAGTTTTCACATTATGCGCGATAAACTATCACTGTAGAATACGCTGAATGATTTGAATTTAGTTCATAACATTTATGAAGAGGATAACATTGCCGACTCAATTAGTGACTCATGGTGCTTCTGACACTGCTTCTGCCGCTGAAGATGATAAATCATGATATATGCCTGGATATATGACATACGAACTTAATCATTTAAGATTTTATTAGTGTTGCTGTGGAAATATTAAAGAGACAAGAACATTATAAACATGCATCATCATCAGCTGCAGCAGCAGCAACAACAACAACAACCTGCAGCGTCATTATCACTAACACCAGCAAGAACAAACATGAACAATTAAGAAATTAGATAAATAAATTTTATAGGCTAACGATGATAAAAAATACTTATTTTTTGAAAGGTCTTCTTTACCGTAATTGATAAATATTGTTAACTAGTGCCTATTTAAATTATTGAAATGATTATATTTACCTGGGCAATACTAGTACATGCAATTAAAAGGGTGGATATTTTTTGGTTGTGCAAACTTTATCGCTGTTTATTCAGAGAATAAAATACACACCCTTTGTTGAAATTAATTACCTCTTTACCATGTGTTTTCGGAGCTAAATGTAATTCAACCCACGCTAAACTACTATGTTCATTCATCGTCTGTTAATTGTATTTATCATGTTACACACAGAAAAGGACGTGCATTTCCGGTGTTTTATTGCATGTTTTTGTTGTTTCAACTGTTCAGTTTGCCTGGCTTACAAAACACGTCGTCTCGGTGTAAGGGAAATACAAGTATGATGTCGATGATATCTGGCCCGTAATGTCAGACTTATGTTAATTTGTGTTTCTTGTCCCTTTGAATAGCAACTAAATTATGTCAGCGACCAAACCTGTTGATTAGGTTAACAAAGGGAGACAAGAACGATGGTATTTATACACAGCTGGTCATTCTTTTTAAGTACGTTTGACGTATTTTATAAATGTACAAGAGCTAAAGAATGGCCGATATTCACAGTTAACCCTTATGTCACCGGTGCTCCCTACCAGAGCAGGGAACGTGAGTTTATAAACGAGTTTAAAGTGGTAGATATCTGTTTTACTTTTTAAACATATAAATTCTGTCTGCAGGTTTCTCTCAGAAAAAACTACAAAAACGTCTACATCTTGCTAAAGCGAAATTGGGAGTAGCGTGGCGGTAAAAAATCTCGTGCAGATTTGTCAAGTGTATATAATATTTATGTTGTTGTGAAATTTGCTAATGAGGGTAATTGAAATAAAAGTGGATAATTGTTTATCGTTCCTGATTAATGTGATTTATTGATGATACTTTGCGAAGGATATAACTACTACCAGATCTACCTACTATATGAATTTCCTTATGACACTTATTCACAGGTGACTGTTAAACCAGTGTTGACTTCATACTAGTCACTTTAAGCTTGTTGATTCGGAAGCGATGAGGATTCTATCCTTATAAAGACATTAAAATGACATAAACTTTTGTTTATAAGATGAGGTAGCATTTGTGGATATTCGAATTCAAGGATATCGATATTCGAGCGGCACTATTCTCTCCAAATATTCATGTCACTTTAAAAGAGGGAGCCGAGTTATTTTGAAGAAATCTTTTACCTGTCCTTCATACGTTCAAATTAAGCAATAAAAATATAACATTTGGTAGAGACTTAAATTTTAAAAAACTCGATATAAAAAAATCTCATGATTGCATCAACTTTGTGTCTCCAAATAACACCAGGAAATGTTTGTCAAGATTAAAATTCGATACATAGATAAACAAAGTCAATAAAACGACAGATTAATTGTATCTAAACAAAAAAAGGAAACAACAAAAAATGAAGACGGTATAAAACCCATCACGCTACGTAGCCCGGCCTTGAAAATAGCAGTGTTGAAAGCCGATATAGATTTATTTAAACTATATGGATCCATGCGTAACATTTAATGAATGAAAACTATGTGGTTAAGTTGCTGAGGGACAATACTGCATCGCATTATATGATAAACCATCAGCGATTATTTAACTTGTTACTTTGCGAATAACAGGAAACCATTGGCCTTGTTCTTGTGTGAACGAAAGTTATTTTCAATAATGACTGGATAATTTTATGCAACACTTTAAATTTTGTTCAATGGTTTAATGGGATAGTTGAATTACGTGATATGTTACAAATTTAAAAATGAAAATTCAGTTTTAGGTGACATTTATTCAGACTGACTAAGGATATACTTTTCTCGTGAAAAAAGTAAGTATAGATAACAATACATATCTATTGGACTTATAGTTTCTTTTTCAACGGGTTTAAATCCGTTTTTTTTCAACAATTTTCCACTTATATGCAGCGACCGGTTCACTTAACCAATTCCCTGGACTGTATACTAACCAGTACTAACTTACACTTCCACAAGGGGCCAGCAACATTTCCACATACGGAGGAAAATCGACACTTTTGACAAACTTTCATAGAAGGGTATGACCTGCCACGACCGGGATTGGTTGTAGTGAAATATAATTTAGACTTTCTGTATATATAGGCTTATGACAGTCTGAGATTGATTCTGAACCATCCAATATGTATTCAGGGATGAAATTAAATTTGAAAATGTTTTAAGACAGCATTAATAAAGAAATGGGATATCTACTACTGTAATATGTCTGTCTGTCTGTCTGTCTGTCTGTCTGTCTGTCTGTCTGTCTGTCTGTCTGTCTGTCTGTCTGTCTGTCTGTCTGTCGTTTGACCGATAGGCGGTGCGTGCTTGTGTGCATATTACTTAAATTATAATCATAATAAAAACAGCACATTTGTGTCATTATTATTATATACAAAAACAGACTTGTCTATATTTTAGCATTTTTTTCAAATATTTTTGTTTGTTTTATGTTCTTTTTGATTGTTTATTCTTGTTTGTTTTATGCTCTTTTTTATTGTTTATTCTTGTTTGTTTTATGTTATACCCATAGATCTGAGTAGAACGTAATTCATGACATTAACTTATAATTATTTTGGTATTTTAATTCGCGATATTGTGTTGTGATTGTATGCACACAATACTTTTATTCAACCACAAACAGTAAAAATACGAAAATCCATAGACTCAATATTTATCACACTTCGGTCTGAGTATGATTATAATTTTAGGTATTTTATTGTAACAGTAATTATATTTGTGTCCATATATGGCAAGGATTGAATACACCTACCTTCCACAGAAACATTAATATCATATTTAAAAATACTTTCGGTACGTAGTATGTCTCATTTCATGAATATGTTTATGAAAAAGGGGCTTTACTGTAAAAATTATCCATTGTCGGTTCGATTCGCTCGTGCGCGCATGCATGGTTTGTGTGTTTAATCGATTAAGAAAAAGCAACTTCCGCTCGTCACAGGTGCGCGGAAATCCTCAACAATTGTGTGTATATCAGGTATGCATTCCCACAACCTTTTATTACCATTTTAACACGGTATTTTATTTATAATTCCCAAACTCGATGTCTTGGGATTGGTTTCCTGTCTAGCACACTATAATCATTCAGTTAACGCCATCTTGTCCCGTTCAATCCTGAATATGAACTATATTAACTTTTGTGGCGTATTTATGTTGTAGGGGATCACTTAAGACGCTATGAAATGCTATTTATCATGTGTTGTTGGTCTGAGAACAGAATAATTTTAAGTCAGTTTCCGCATTTTTAACGACCGGTTTAGTCTGTACAATCACGTGCGGGGAACCTGTAGTGATTGGTAGTGCACTAATTCAATGAGCTTAAAATAACTGATCGGTATATTATTCGGATTTTTAGTTAATATTACAGTGCAACCTCTCCAGAGCGGCCCTCTCTTGAGAGACAACCTTCCTTCAACAACAGCATGCTTTTCCCCACTGTACGTTTTGAATATTTATTTAACCTCTCTAGAGCGGCAACCTCTCAACAACAACATAATTTTTCGTCTCCCAAAGGGTGTTGCTTTGGAGAGGTTGCACTGTATTTCATATAACTAGATTCTCTTCTTAAATAGTCATTTTTATTCTAATTTAGAAATACGAAGTATATACAAAGAGACAAAGTGACTAAAAGTGAAAGGAATATGTGTTTGTTTCAGACCTGATTTGTAGAATCTATTACTTACTGAAGAGTTGAACAAAATAACAAATAATGAAAACAATGATGACGTCACGATATAGGAGTAGCTCTTAGTCAAAAGACGTAACAATAATTTTTCCATAATTAACTTATACTCGTTCGAAAATCTTAATTAGTTGGTATTGTCATTGTTATCATGTGCACCTACAACAATTTTTATGTTTAAATTCATTTAGTTATTCAATTCATTCTTTGAAATATTTGTAAGTTTTAATAAATAAATAGTGAAAATTCGACAATTCATGATTTAAATAAAAAAAAGTAACAGCGTCGTAATTATACTATTATAAAGTTAGATACAAAATTCTGATTAATTAGTTTTATTATTTAACCAAAGAATCATTAGTTAATCTTTATTTCCCAATTTCTGTGTCACGAGGCGTAGGGGTGAGTGGCTATGGTCTCTGACTTGTAATCACTAGCCCCTCACCTCTGTGAGTTCGATTTCTACCGGGACAAAACAAATCACACGTGAGGCAGCTGTCCAGCTAGCTTACGGAAGGTCGATATGGTTCTACCCAGGTGTAAGCCTGGGGTCTTCCTCCACCATTAAAGCTGGAAAGTCGCCAAATGACCCTGATAGTTGGTGCCACATTAAACCCCAGTAAAAAAATGGTCTATCACAAGGCACACTGTATATGTAATCCTTAGGGAATTACCGGGCTTACTAATTCGACTATTTATTCGGTTGGACGATTTCATTGCTGCATTCGAATACTGGCGCTCATTTGTAACATTCCAGACTGCGCTTCAAATATTATTATAATGTTTTCTTTTGATCTTCTTACATAATATAATTCTAGTACAGTATCCTGGTACCCTTAACACCTCTCTCCTTGGAATCCTCCACATAATTGATTAATGATTGTTTCGTGTAGGAAGGCTTTCAATATTTATAGAGTTGATGCAATCCATTACAAAAATGATAAAGGTAACCTTGACTTCGTGTCTTAATAATCGTACCATCTTAAGTATCTGTTTGAACGACGCGATTTAAGGCCGCTAAAGTTAGATATTTTTAAATCTCATTTCCTATTGCGTCATGTTTAAATTTATTTTTGTCTGTAAAATATTGTTTAAATCTTTCAGAAGAGTTCAATCATGATTGTTAATCGTATCTGTACTCAGCCCAGGTTTAATAAATAGGTATGTTTTATTTTACCTTGTCTTAATCTTCCTTAATTTATTTAAGCTGCATTAATATTGTATTGTCGAAAATCAAAACACATGAGTTAAAATAAATTCATGTAATGTGGCTTTTTGTTATAAATATAAGATTAAATTTTGTTTTTTTCCTTTATTCGTCTCTTCCTCTCGTTCTCCTACTGTTCTCTCACTCTGCGAGAACTTTGACTGACAGCAGCTGCAAATTTTAATTGATCAGTTCTGCTAGATAAGTTTTTTGGCCAGTATTTGTAAATAAGAAAACACCATTCCTTTCTGCGGTCAACAAGAAGAATGCGTGTTATGTTAAAATAGTGGCTACTGGTTTGAGATAGTGCATAGACGGGACACATTGGTTAGTTTGTCAGCAAAATACATGTATCTACCAACTAGCGTTTTGAGAACTTATACAATGTCTGACGCATGTCCGCTTAGCTTTAATTTTAGGTAAAAAATGATTTCGAACCTTGAGTGCTGCGCAAATTTTGTTACAATTTGATTGATTGCACTGTGTGATTCTTTCATTGTTCGTTTCTGATCATCCAAGGTGAAAACCTTACAGATATACTGGTGGAGAACAAAGTCAGTCTTAGTACAGAATCAAACTAGATTTGTACTGTTAGCGGTCGGCCGATTAATAACTGAAATGCTATTGAACACTCGAAAAAAAAACATTTAATTCCTTTCTCCCGTTCTTATCTAACGAATTCAATTCTTTACGGCAAAGCGTAGCTTGTTAACCGGGGTCGTCCTTAAAGAATAGAGATGTTCGTTAATATGAGTGAATGGGAGTAAGTCTCTTTTTACGCGTCGAATACGTTACATTGTCTAGGCTTAGAATATTACTGTCTCTTTAAGCATGGGAACAAGAACAGCAACTCCTGTATTTTAATTGTTGATCGTTTCTAACTAAAATAAGAATGAAAGCGTATGTAACTATCTAATTTATCCATCAAATAAAGACTTTTATTCCAAAATGTATTATTGTAGTTTAAAATTGATAATCAGTCAAACTAAGGCCACCAAAGGACGACGAAAATAATTATGACCTTTATACATACTTGACCTTTATTCAGTCTGCTATATCAGTAAACTTGTTCATTACAGTGACTGTTGTTCACACGGTGACCTATATTAACAGGTGGCTGCTTATTTCAGTTATAGTACAAATTATGACTATATCTTAAGTGCAGTTCTGTGATGGGATTAGGGCATATAAGTACCAAAGTGCAAAACAAATGTTACATACAAAGACATCAATCGTATATTAGTGGTCTGATGAGAATCACAAAATATAAACTGTGCCAAATGTACACCACAGAATCATTTTCCCATGCGCTCTCTCCCTCTTTATTTCAAGTGTATTTAATTGATTTAGATAATTCAAATATAGACTCCGTACATTAAACAAAGCTGTATTCATTATTCTCGGGATATTTTCTTACTTTCTGACGCTAAGAGAATAATTGTCTGGTGGATAAATATCGAAGAAGATTCTTATAAGTGTTTAAATAAAACACCTGTTATTTAGTTTTCGCATATTTTCTTGCGCGTTCATTTTCCGACAAAAAAACACCATTTAATAGAAATCGTTTAAAGATCGGTTATGAAAATATTTGACAAAATTTACAAAAAAAACAACATCTAACTGAAATCGATTTAACATCAGTTATTCACGTAACTAATATTCTTGGCTTTAACTAACATGTGTTTTACAAATACCGTATTATATTATATGGGAACATAAATGTCTTTCTTTGACACTGTTGTATATAAAATAGCGATATAATTTCAGTATTTATGCTCAGCTAAATTCTTGAAATAGTATATTCTGTGAAAATTCGGTGCATTGTTGATTTTATGTAGGAATTTGTGAGTCATGATGCAGGATTGTTACTAAGGCAACACTTAACTAATTATATTTTATATGTTTCACTTCCGGATAAATGCATGCTGGAAGCGTGTGTTACGTAACAAAACAGCGTGATCTTAATGTAAGTGTGTTACATCAATATTTCTGGTTTTGCGATTAGTGTCAACCCAACTACTATCATGATTCATTTAATGTGATCTGTTTTGAACTAAGGTTATATTCAGCGAGTATTTGATGCTCAAAATAAATGAATGAGCTGTATTTGTTTGTTTGTTTATGTGACTTATTGTCACTGGGGTTTAACGCCGTTTTTCAACAATTTTTACTTATATACGGCGACCGGTTCACCTAACCAGTTTTCCTGGACTGTATACTACCCAGTTCTAACTTACCCTTCCACTAGGAGCTGACAATTTCTCCATATATTTTTGCCAAATTTTCATAGAAGGGTATGACCTGTCGCGACCTGGATTCGAACCCGGATCTCTAGGTTACAAGTCCAGCGCACTAACCACTGGACCACGGCCGCGGCCCTGAGTGAACTTGTACTATAGTTAATTGTATGAACGAAGTGTTTGACCCTAGCATCAATAACCGGACGTTTTATAAGATCAAGCCAGTCTTTCGTTATTTGTTAAATATGCGACATTTCTATACCGGTAATTCAATGAATTTTAATTTTATTAACCCGTCAGTAATTATTGCTTACTTGATGTTTATACAATCTAGATGACTTAAATGTTAATATTTTTAAATAAATATATTAATACGCCTTTGATTTAATTGTGTATCGTCTGAAAGATTCCAAACCAAATGTATAAGATATAATTATAGTAGTGAAGTCAAGATTCCAGATAATACAACGCATTCTAAACTGCTAATCATCCACCAATTAACCCTTTGTCTCATCATCATCATCATCATCATCATCATCATCATCTTCATCATCATCATCATCTTCTTCTGCGTTCCATCTGGACGTCATATATCCTCAGCTGCGATGCAGAGGACTCTTGAAATCATTATGACAAAAGAAGCCATTACTCCTAGCAAGCAAAGGCTTCTTTTGCTGCAATGTTTTCCACTCTGTCAGAGAGAATCAACCCAGTTTTCTTAATATTTTGCTCAGTATGACATAAAGTTAACCCTTTGCCTCTGAATACCGCATTTTCCTGAATCTAAAGCAAACGACATTTGAAAACACTTCCATTGCTTGTATTGAGTAATGGCTTCTTTTTCAATCATGTTTTCCACTCTGTCAGAGAAAAATAACCCAATTTTATCTAATAAATTGATGTTTTGTAAATTTGCTTTGAATTTGGAAGGGTCCAAGATACGCTTATGAGTTAAAGGGATAACAACTCGAACAATCAAAATGACCAGGTATGATTGTCTGGTAAACGCGGATAATGTACCTAGATGCAATTTCAGATTTACCTTGGTACGGAGAATTTTAACATCATTGGCCTCGCTACTCTGTTCAAAGTGTCAGGAATTTTTAGGATCGACTTGTTATTCGCCGTCTGTTTTATCTCAGTGTAAAATAAACATTCGATTTTTTAGTTTGTGCATATGTGCTTAATCGAAAATGTCATTTTATTTTTGGAGCGTAGGACGATGTATCTTTGTTTTTACGTAACTGGAAATAATTTCTGATTTTCCTACAAAAATTGAATATTGTGAATTTATGATACTGGTTATGAGAGTTTATTCGAAAACAACAATACGCATTTAATTGGACAATATTGTGTGATTTTTAAAAAAATAGCCGAACTGATTCGAGGTGAGTGAATCGTTTGGGGGAAAAACTTTTAAACTAAAAATTCTTCATTTTTTAATTATATATTATATATCATATATATATAATTTACTATCGGTGTCTTTGTATTATTAGGATTATTAAGACTTTACTGAAATAATTCACAATCATGTATTATCATTAATTAGAGAAATTGAGAATTGAAAAATTGAATTTATCAACAATTGCATGTTAATACATGTACAATGATCGTGTTGGTATGTCAATATTTCTGATATTGAGAAAATATCAGTATTTCTATGTTCGATATTCTGAGATAAGTGTAGAACTATTTTAACATGAAAGAAATAGTTGTGGTCATGATATGTTAGTTAATATTTATGAGAAATGCTATATGCATATGGAATGTATTTTCGCGTGTTATAAAAATGGTGATGGATTTTTAACTATCAGTTAATGTAAAAATATATTTAACATAGTAGATGTAACAATTAAAATTTAATTATTTATCTTTCAGTCTCTTTAAAAACATATTAAATTGTAAGGAACACCATTCATTATTTGAAACTTTGTCGTCCATGATATCCCGAAATAATGAATGAATGAAATAAAAATGACATACTCTTCAATTAAATAGACATTTCGGAGTCTTATAGTACGTATAGAAGTTAAATGTCAATTTGTAACTGCTGCATAACAATTACTGACCTTCACTAAAATATCAAATGATCAATTCAGTATAATGTGTAAACATAAAATTAACACACACACAATTTGTGAGACTTTTTAATTGTTCATCTATATCTGGGTTTCTATTTTATTTATACATTGGGGTTATATCTACCATCAACTGTTTAAGAGAATAAAATACTTGGAAAAAAATAAATTTCATACGTCTCTATCATCCTTAGATTTTCTTTTGTAGATCATTATGCAGCATGATCTAAACAACGTGATTATATATGATTTCAATGCGAAATTTACATTGAAAAATAAATACTTGTAAATTGAAACTGACTTACCCGCAGAATGTTCATATCATTAACTTTTTAACTCTATGTTAGTACGTTCGTACAATGAAATAGTATTGTATATCGTATAATATAACTTGATCAGTAGACATAATGATTTATATCAAGCCAAAAATGTTGTGTTTTAGGGGAACCTGACCATACAAGAAGAAAGCTCCCGATCCCGGATTTTTTAAATAAAGCTCTGATGTTAGATTGTTGTTCATTGATAAATGATCGAATTCAGTAAAACGATTATACTAAAAAAATGATGCCTACCCAACTTAACTGTCTTCAGAAAGTTGCCCTAAACACACAATTTTTGTTTTGCCCCACCAAATGGCGATTTCAGACCCGATGTATTCTACAGCGTCACTCTATCGGGCGCATACTTTTTTTTGAACACTTAGATGAACTGAACGGTATGTGACGAAATCAAACAAAGAAAATACTTACATTGAATAAATCTATTATTTATTCAAAAAGCTATTTTATCACCCTATTATCGCTCTATCCTCCACTGAAGAATGTAAATAATTTTGCTTTGTTCTGTTATTTGTCTAGTTTGTAGCTTAAAGCGGAAATTTCAACCTAACTTGATTTTAATGACATCTTAACCATATTATTTACCGAATACCTTTTTACAGTATCATCTTATGACAATCATCTGTGTATCGTTCTTGGACCACCTAACAAAAGTATGTTGATTTTTACAGTCGATGTAAAACTTTATTTTTTAAGTTGTGTTTTGTGTTTTGTAAAACCAGTCCTGTTACATACCTCCAAGGGGAGGCTGAAGTCGCGCCGTCTAGATCAAATTTTGTATAGACCTATACTCACAGACAGTATATTCATTTAATAATAATTTAATTTTAAGAATTGCGTACTAAATCAAGTTTAGTGCGCTTTTTAGTAAAATAATAATGAATGTTAGACTTTGCAGTTGATTGTATATTTTTACATATATGTACATATTTATGTTTACATATATGTTTCGCTTGGATGAATTTCCTTACCAGAAATAGTTTGTCAAATATGATACTTTAGAAGTCAGTGCAATGAGAGAAAAAGGTCAGTCTGAAGGTGTTTGATAATATGTTAAAAATGATTTACCAGTATTGGACGTTGTGTACGATTGTCTCATTATGAATACTAAGGCAGCAGAAAATAACAGCCCTTACTTTCGCTCGCCCACTGCGGATTAAATATGTACGTCAATTTTAGAAATCATTCGCTTTTTTCAGATAAATATGGATGCAAATTCACTGTTCTTGTGCTGTTTGTTTGCCGGACTAAGTTGTGTGCTGAGTAATGATGTAGAATACTGCCCTGATGGAACTTTTCAACCGGAAGTTGGGGCCGCATGTAGACAGTGCTCCAGATGCCCTGAAAATCAAATAGTTCGCGAAACTTGCTGGAGACATCGGGACACAGTCTGCGGACCCTTCACTGAATTTCATCCATTCTTACGGGGTGATAAAACAGACAAACTTCACAGTGACATTTCAGAAATTTCAGAAACTAACACTATTACTGAACACGAAGCAGACGACAGTGTGACAACATCTTGGCAGACAGTGAGTACGATGATGATAATTCTTCTGGCTGTTACAAGTGTTATATGTGTGGTGTTAATCGTTACCGTCTGCTACAGGTGTCGCCGGGACAAGAAAGATGGGCTGATGATATATGTTGAAAAAGGTAGGAGTTTTCTCTACCCTTTATTCTTCATTGTTCTAATAACATAATTAATTGTCTGAGTCATCCATGTATTTAATTCGAAAGCAACAGGATGTTTGTTCGAGATATACTTCTAATCCATCGAAACTCAAAGAGACTTTCTAGTCGAACCGGTTGAAACTGTTAGAAATCTCGTATCTCATAATGACAATTCTATACTTCAAAGAAGGCCAAAAACGCCCAGGTCTTCAAAATGCGGGAGCCGTATTTACAAGCAACAATAATATACACCATTCCGTGTCTGTGTATTGGGTCTGTCATTCATTTTACTAATATAGGTCATTATGACTTAATACATCCCCGGTTTACTCTATTTAGGATCCGGCATGAGGGTCTTATACCCGTATTAAAACGTATACTTGTAAATCTCCCCAAATTCACTTGAAAATTATCCTCTTGTAAAAGAACATGAAAGCCAGGGCTTTGATAATTGATTTTAAATGGCACACACGAACCTTCTTCATGTTTATATCTTACTGGTCTTAATTATTAAAAATGAAAGATTTAAGCCCAGTACGGTGTTTTATTCCCTATTTTAACAGTACACGTTATATTACTATTACAGACGTATTATCTGACAATTTAAAATATCCCTAATTCGGTAATTTCGTAATAACGCAAATTCCCCTATCTAAGGGCTAGTTACAGTACCCCCCCCCCCAAAAAAAAACCCTCACAGTGACTATTGACTGCACTTTCATCATCACGATGGTATTCAAACGAGATATGAAACAGTAACACTTCTTGAAAAAGTTCCCCTTATCCATTAATTATAAAATAAATGTATGAGTTAAATCCCGGTATCAACGAAGCATCATCAAAGTCCAGGGTTATAACATTGATCTCCCCACACAAATCTCAATTTTGAAAATACAAGATAAGTTATGAGAAGATAATAGTTTCTTGCAGTGGTACGCCGTTTAAAAAGTAATTAAAGTATTTTCTTACTGATATGGAAACCATGTTTGTTGCATACTAGCATTCATCTGACATAATCTAAGAAAACGAACTTTGATTTGCGCTCAGAGATCAATCTCAACTTTTATAACCTCGGACCCGTTGGTGCCCCGCACGTGATGAAATTCTAACGATTCTTCAGAATCCCTTACTTGGTAGAATACTTTTAGGTCACTCATGAGGCTGATTTAGGGAATGATATAAGACAGGAGCAGTTATACAACCATTGTAAAATATAATACCAAACTTAAATACAGGTACACCAACTAGTGTAAGGGGCCTCCGTGGATGAGTGATAATAGTCTCTAACCTCTCACCACTGTGAGTTCGAATCCCACCTGGGATCAACTTTCACATAGCTTACAGGTTCCACCCAAATGTACGCCAGGGTCGTCCTCCACTATTAAAGCTGGAAAATTCGCCAAATGACACTGGCTAATGATGCGACTCTAAATCCAGAAAAAAATACACGAATTAGTCTGTATAATATCTGTATCATACCTCAGTAAAACTTTTTACAGGAGTCCTAAAAAAGAAATAGTGAACTCACTTTAGTGTGTTAAAAATGACATTTTATCATTATTATGTCGGAATGGTCCGACTTGACGAAGGCAAGATGTATGATCATGCTCATAGATGAATTATAGATACCAGACGTCGAAATGTAATTAAAATCTAACTTGGGCTAGGTTTAGACGAGGGCGTATTTATACGCCTAAGTACCGATTATTGTACACTAGATTTTACTTACTAATGGATTAAATTGCCGAAGGCCAAATCATCATAAAATTTATGTTTCAACTATGGGATGTTGATAGATAGATCAAACTTTCACTTTCAATGATTTAGAGTCAAGTAATCGACATGCTTCGAGTGAATACTGCCGTCAGTCCTTTACCAAACTTTTCATTGAAAACGCACCTCATTTACCAAGAAAATTATAAATGTGGTCTATTTTACAAAATCTGGGTCTTAGATGAGGACCCTAAAACATTGAATGAAAATTACATAGAAAAATTCTGCGACTTTTTTCAAGGAAAAATCGTTAGCAAAAATCCTGTACATTTTCAAGTTTGCCTCAAAGAAATGGTCATTTTGAAATCAATGTCGAATATTAGCGATACAACTTTACAACTTAACGAGACAAAAAAGTATTTTTTCTTTCCAAACACTGCAGTAGAAGAAAAAATATTGTTAGTTTGAAGCCTAATACAAGTATATAGATTTTTATATTGTTTTCATAATTTTGCATCCTTTCTGAATTCAGGTTAAATCTGTCAATTAGATTTATGCTGGTTAAGTTCTCTTTGTGTTAAGTGTATCATATTTTATTTGCTTGACCCTAATGCCGTTATTAAACATATTTCTTGTAGATCTATCATTAGATAAGCGAAATGGCAACTAATGTTAACCTTGAACAATTCTCTAGTTACTTCTCAGTACTCTGAGCCAACTTTAGGGATTATGAAGACTATCGAAGAATCTGTTCAACTGAATTCTAACCAATCACGTCGATTCATCACTTTTTCGCGATTTACTCCATGATTTCATCCTACGACCAAGTCGCCTCGCTGATGAACGATATCTTTTTTTGTGGTCAAAACATGAACATCTTTCAACAGATCACATAGGTTCATTTTGTAATAGCAACATTTATTAACTTACAAAGGTCTATCTATTGCAGAACCTGATGAAATTCAAGCAATGCCCGGATGCAGTGGTGCTTCAATTAGCGGATCTGACCAGTTAAATACTGCGCATGCGCGTGAGCTTAAAAGCCAATCAAACCCAAACAATGACATTTCGGGAAATGACAATAAACAGAACAAGACGAAAATGCAACAATTTGAAATTGCCGAAGGAAGCGAAGCAACGTGAATCTTATAAAAATATGTTCTTAAAACTAATATTTTGAAAGCACATCTGTGATTTAACGTGAAGTTTTTAACCGGATGTAAGTAATGGTTGTATCTGATGAACAGATGCAATACATATTGGCAATCTGGATCATGTTTGTTTCTTCCCATTTTGCTATTAGAATCACGGTCGTGCGCAAGTCAGAATAGAAGAGAAAGAAATTTTACTGCTTTTCACGAGTAAAAATATCATGCGTGGTTTTGGACCGGTTCGGTTATTTCCGTTAAATTTCGGACGTATTCGTCAAAGTGGTTATGTGCTATGCTAAAATTCTATCATTGTTGAATCTTGCCATTTTGTACATGTAATATGTATAATCATATGCACCGCAATGTTGTTTCAAAACTTTTTTGTTTTGTTTACTATTTATGAACGAGACAAAGGAACCAGGGCCTTTTCCCAAAATTGGGAAGAGGCTTTTTTGCAATTGGGATGTCACCGAATATCGGCCTCTATTATAGAAAGAAAAAAGGGCCTGGGAACACTACCACGAATCGTTTCAGTTTGTGTTCGGTGGTAAACAAATCATCAAGTTGTTATTGTCTGGTTTCAGAAATGTTCATAGTTTCTCATACGTGATGGAATTTATTCCAGCAAACCTGATGTTCGTTTCGACCGAATGTTTTATTTATAACATCTATATGATTCATATTTTCATAATCGCATTCCATTTATCTTTATTTCCTTGCATTGTTCTCATATTTTTTTGAAGTGTCTGTTTCACTCGCCAGGAAACAAAAGCGTCTATGTAATTTGGCATACTCAAGCGCTTTGTGCCCAGGATCAAAGTTCTTGGCAATGCTAAGTGATTTAAGTGAAACAATCATAAAATAAATACAACAAAGAAAATATTCTTTCTCCTGAGGACATATTTTATGTTTAAAACACTCGCGTTTAATACCCTACCCAATTATAGGCGTGGTTGTTGGTAATTGTTCTTTAAGTGGAGAAATGTTAAGATGTAAACTGTTACATTGAATAAAGTTGAACACGTCATAGAACTCTCGTTCTTTCGTTGCTTCATATTGACGCTTTCAGTATAAGAAGTTCAAAGAATGAATGTGTTTAACAACAAAACTGGATGGAATTTTAGTGTGCAGATGGGTCTAAGTCAATACAATTGTTTAACAACCTACCACAGCAGTCAGAGCCCATGTTTCCGTACTAAATCAAGGCGCACACACGTGAAGGTCAGTGTCAAAATTCGTGTAAATCCATCGTTGACATATTATCCAATTAAGCCGCGTAAAAGAACTCACCTTTACAAAGTGGCACATTAGGTAACTCAAAATACCACCTTGTGCTTTTGTGAAGAAAAAAACAACAACCTACTTAAATTCATATTAACGTATTCAATACGTAAACAGCGCGTTGTTTGTCAGTAAAGAAAATAGAACAAAATGCTAATAAATGACAACTTACTAATTGCAGTCAAAGAAATTGTTTCAATGGCGATGTAAGTATGTAATATTGTGTTAACCTTTTTTCCTTACATTTTGTGACTTTGGTACATTTCCAGTGACCCCTGATACTGTCATCAAAAACATGTAGACATTTTATTCGTGGATTTCGTTTCACCAGTATTATCATTTCATCTTTTAGAAGAAACTTGACACTTATTTCGTATATTAATTGTTCACCCAATCTGCGTTTTAATCTAAAATATCTTTAAAATTCGTCACAAAGGTCTAATAAATCGTTAGCCTGATAATTATAGACCCTGGCACTTTGGATTACAGGGCATTCGTTTTAACTCTCAAATTTCCTGTATAATTGTTATTGAAATGAGATTGTATGTCGGTGTTGTAAATTGATGAGGAGTGTGAGTTGATGGTGTGCCTATTACGTGGTGTCTGTGCTATTCAAGTGAATATACTCTATAAGTAAAGATATCTTTATCGTGGTCCAGTGGTTAGTGCGCTGGGCTTGTAACCCGGAGATCCGGGTTCGAATTCCGGTCGCGACAGGTCATACCCTACTATGAAAATTTGACAAAAATGTCTTATGGAGGAGTTTTTCCGGCTCCTTGTGGAAGGGTAAGTTAGTGCTGGTTAGTATACACTCCATGAAACTGGTTAGGTGAACCGGTCGCCGTATGTAAGCGAAAAATTGTTGAAAAACGGCTTTAAACCCCAGTGACAATAATTCACAAAAACAATAAGAAGTAGAAATTTCTGAGATGGTGTTAATTGTATTATGAGGAATAGTTTATAATTTGTATATTTTCAAATAATGCAGGTTCGGCATATAAAAGCGGCTTTCCAGTTTCTCAAGTAATTTGTTACTACCACTTACAAAATCTACTGCGTAACTGTAGGAAAAAGAGGATATTGATTTGAAATACAGTAAAACTTCGTTTTTACGAGCATCGATATTACGAGCGCCTGACTTATCTCGAAGTGTTTTCGAGGTCCCGCCAATTTTTCAGTTATTAGTTTTGTATAATTTCAACCAACAGACAAATACTTCGTTATTACGAGCACCACGTTTATCTCGAGCAGTTACACTGTTCCGATGACTCCTCGAGATAACTGGGTTTTACTGTAAATACATTTGTTTACGTGGTGTAAAGAGTTGGGATACACAAATAAGGATCAACATTGTGCATACAGTCAACCTGTGATTGCGGCCACCTCCGAATAAAGGCCATCCTGTGAATAAAGCCATTCTTTCAAAAACAATCATAGGCTATTTAGAATAAATTGACCTCCGAATAAGGGTAATCTGTCTACAAAGGCCAAATTTTGTCTTTCCCATGTTGGATTTTGTTCACCGGTATGACTGTATAAGTGTTAGAAACAAAATACTTACAAACAGGTCTGTTTCTTGGGTCGTGTCATCTTACTTTGCATGATTCACTGACAAATGAACAGTCAAGATGTTAACTTCTTATTTATTTTTAATGAAGGCAAGCCATAAAAGTTTACAATCAGTTCTTGTAGTTTACAACCGGAAGTTGGTGTCATGGCAACCGGAAGTTGGTATCAAACGAGTTATTTATTTTCTAATAAACTAGTATTAAATGACTAGACATTTGGAGATTCTAACTAGAAGGTCATTGATCCCATGGCAAGTTTACGATGTTACACGAATGTATTTCATTTCCATGACAGAGGTCTTGTTTTACACAAACAATTATTCAGCACGCAGTGTTATTTAAATGTCACATTGTTTTAACTCTTAACACACATAACAAAGACATAATATAACGTTTGAATATGTATGGACGAAGAGCTTCGAACCTAAGCATAGCTAAAGTATTCTTTGAATTTGCCGCAATGCAGTTTCCTTCCATTATCAGATTTGATTATTTAAAACTGTACTCTGTATGACTTTTAAATTGACAAGATGCGGTAATAAAAGGATAGTAAATTTGTTGACAAGTAAGGAGATTAGAAATTTTATCTTAAATACGTATTACTGTGGAATAGACACTCGAAAACAACACAATGTGAATCCGTAAATTATCTGAAATAGATAAAATAATAATAATAATTTCTTATTAAGCGTAAAAAGGTCTCTGATTACACGCTCATTAAAAATAGGGTAGGTAGGGATTTGGGGGGGGGAGATTTTTTATTAAACCGCTGGTGAGATTGTTTTCGTGTGGAAAGGTAAAAAAGTTAGGTGAGACAGTGGATGCACCGTTACTCGTGCCTAATAAAAAGTTTAGGGTCGGGGAATAGAGTAAATCGGGTAACCGGAAACAAACATGTTTTCGCCTTCAGAATTTTTTTTTTTTATAAAAGGTGAGAGTCGCGTGATTTTAATGTATTAATCAACGCCATGAAAGTAAAAATTTCAGCTTTTTAAAACCCGCTTCTTAAAGTAACCAGTAATACTTAAAAATATACGATGTACACGCACAATGTTTCTTTTTTATTAGTCTGCATAACCTTTATGAATCTTCCAATTCGTTATAAGATTGAAAATACGCTTTTTTAAAAAACTGCGAAACTCATTTTTAGAAAATGAATAATATCAGACACAACAGACGTATACATGCACCTATAACTACATTAATTTATGTCTATAATCTCAATGACAGGCAATTTTATTTCTGTATCTACGGACAGAAAACACACAGATAGCATCTTTAAATACGTCTCTGTCTATTGTCGGGGCGGTGTTAGCTATCCTGACATAATAATTACTCACCAAAAATGAGGACATTCCCAGTGTAGACCACCCAACCAGAGTTAATAAAAATCCTACCTCATCTTCAACTGACTGAAGACAACCCTGACAGTACAAAATAAGAAGTACAATAAACAAACAATGCAGAAAAAGAAAAACATTCATACGTACAATTCATATCGTGTTCAAAATGTATTTGAAAAAATCAATGGTTATTAAGAGAATAATACTGTATACATAAATAAGTCACATTTTCATTATTGTTGTGACAAATGTCGATAAACCTACTATAGTATTCAATCAATGCAAATACATGTATATGCCTCGATTTTATGAAATGCGTCCCTTTTTAAGTTAGGTCAACAATATCAAATTGAAAGGTATCAGTAGCTATTTGAAATAGGGGCTGAGCTCAAGCAATCTCGAATAATCCTTAACGTGGCCTGATACTGGATGGATATTTTACGATCATTCCGGCCAGACGCCCAGCTTTTGGTGTAATTCGTCCAATTTGCTTTGAAAACGAGGAACCGTCTGTGACCACGTGATAACGATAAAGGCAAGATAGTTATAACTTTAAAATATTAAAGTCGGCACGGATATCATGGCATTGTGGCAGTGATGCGAACAGAAACCAGTATTATAAGTCTCTAACAATATTATCAATAAAAATAATTGAAATGTTTACTAGCATTCAACCTTTCGTACAGAACGCATTTATTGCGTCGATTACAAATCGAAAAGATTATATCTGGATAAAGTTTTATAAATATTTAAAGATATCTAGATTTATACATCCATTTCTGGACTATTACAGGAGATAAGAAAAGTTTTATACCTGTGGAAATATTTCTGTCGATAATTCATCGTCTACAGACTGTGAACAGTTGCTTATAGCTATGCAGCAAGAAGCAGGATATGGGCGGTAACCTTTTGCAACTAAGCTCCGCCCCCGTAAGTTGTAAAATGTCTGTTGCCAATCTGTCACATTGTAGATACCGCAACATTCATACTGTAAATATAGGGGATAAAACGATTCTGAAAATACGGAACAAATGGTTTCTTTCCTTTGTTGCTATGTAAACATCATTTTATGGGAATTCTTGGAAAATACGTCGGAATAATTACATGCAACAAAATTCTAAACCTTAAATCTCTAACAGAAAAGTATGAAAACATTTTGCGACGAGTTATACCTCAATACTACGAAAGACATGTTCAGAAATAATAATTAGCAATGAAAAAGTTGCGACCTATCTACATTATGTTTTGTTCAAGTGATCGTAAATGTAACTTTTTTCCTTTAGCTTTTTAATTCTCTTGACTTTTTATCTTCTTTTCTAATGCTGCATTATGACGCAGTTTGTTTGTTTGTTTGTTTGTTTGTTTGTTTGTTTGCGTGACTTATTGTCACTTGAGTTTAACGCCGTTTTTCAACAATTTTTCACTTATATGCGGCGACCGGTTCATCTAACCAGTTTTCCTGGACTGTATACTAACCAGTACTAACTTACCCTTCCACCAGGAGCCGGCAACTTCTCCACATATGGAGGAAAATCGACATTTTTGTCAAATTTTCATAGAAGGGTATAACCTGCCGCGACCGAGATTTGAAACCGGATCTCCGGGTTGCTAGTCCAGCGCACAAACCACTAAACAACGGTCGCGGCATTATGACGCAGTAGTTGATTATAAAACATAATTATACATGTAAAACATATATGTGCTTACCTTTTGTTGCATTGTATCTATCTGCATCGTCGTATCAGCATCATATAAATATTTATAATTAACATTTATATCCAGTCTGTACTGTATATGAGATTCTACCTGTAAAATGACGCGAAACACATTTTATTTACGTTATGTGCAAGTTTAATCACATGACGCTGTTTCTATTCACGGCAAGGGACAACCGTGGTCGAGCGGTTATAGTGTCTTGCTAGTGACTATTAGCCCCTCTTAGCTGTGAGTTCGAGTCCCAATCGGTACCAAATTTTGCGTGTGAGGAAACTGTCCAGCTAGCTTACGGCAGGTCGGTGGTTCTACCCAGGTATATGCCTGGGATCTTCCTCCACCGTTAAAGCTGGAAAGTCGCCAAATGACCCTGGCTGTTGGTGTGACATTAAACCCCAGTAAATGTATTCATAGCATTCTCACCTTGATTAAAACACAGTAATCGTTATAATATAAATGCGAATCACATGACGATTTATCAATTCGTTCCAATGTGAGTGATATTACATACCTAAATACTACAAAAACGATGCAATAAAACTAGATGTAACGGTCTACTGTCGATGTGCAGTGGAAAGAGGTCATTTTGTAAACAAGGAACACTCTATGGCTGAAATTTATTTATATTAAAGGACCAAATAAACTTTCAGATAAATGCTTACATTGCATATACGTCATTTTTATCATTCCGTTTGAGGGCATTTGTTCACAACTTTAACGTATAGAGAGTGAGCGCTAAGTATTCTGCGTCCATATTAGTTTCATCGAGTAGATCATATTCTAATATACTACTCAACTTTTGCTAAGCACCAAAAGTTTCTCACTAAATTATAAGAAGTCTAATAATGTTTCAATTGTTTATCTTGCATAGTTTGATTCAGCAATGTTTTGAGATGGTCCCCCAACATAAATGCAAGCTGTTTCATCGGGTATACCTCCCCACATGGTACCGAAAGCATGCACCCCACGTTTTTCTGTTTTCTTCTAGAGGGAGCAGAGACACATTATTGACCTGATACACAGACATTACACAATTATGGTCATTCAAAGGTGAGACTTTTTTACATTGGTCACTTTGATATAATAAACGCCATGGTAAGAGGCATCTGAGTGAAGCAGAGATGTGGAGGGCTGTATGGATGATGGTGCAGGGGGGCACACACACCATGAGGTGGGTTGGGCGCTTGGTGTACACCACATCATCATCACCAAGGCAAGGTACCACCAATATGGTACATCCGTCGGAAGGCATGGCGGAATAAGACAAAAGGTGACGACAGCAGCTCAAGACCGATTCTTGATTATCCAGACCCGTCGAGGACGGTTTGTAAAAGCAACGCAACTTCGTAATAGCCTTCTTAATGCTTCTGGTGTCAATGTTTGTACTCAGACGATGCGTAGAAGGTTGCACGAGGGTAATCTGCGACCAAGAAGACCCTGTTTAAGAATTCCATTGACTCATCGTCACCAACATGCCCGTTTGGAATGGGCAAGGGAGCATATTAGGTGGACCAGACAAAACTGGTGACATGTTTCTCTTCACTGGTGGGTCTAGGTTTTGCCCAGACTTAACTGGCAGACGTGCGAGAGTCTGGAGAAGACCTGGGGTAAGATTTCAAGCCGGAAATATTGCACGACTGCTACGGGGTTGAGTCAGTTATGGTGGGGGGAGGCATCAGCTGGGATTGACAGACTGACCTCGCTGTGCTTAGTAGAGGTACATTGACTGGCCATCGATGAGATGTTAGACACCCAGGTTAGGCTGTTTACCGGGGCAGTGGGCAATCAGTTCATTTTAATAGATGATAATGCGCGTCCCCGCAGAGCCCGGTGGTCTAGACTACCTGCAGAGGTAGGATATTCAGCGCCTTGACCGGCCATCTCAATCATCCGACCTAAATAGAATTGAGTACATGTGGAATGAACTGCAGATACGGATATAAGCTCGCCAAGTGCAACATAGAAGCATACAAGAGCTTGAAGTCATGTTGGTGCAAGAATGGGCTGCCATCCCTACTAGGACTGTCAGAAACCTCATTGGGAGCATGAGAAGGCGTTGCCAAGTAGTTGTCATTAACAATGGGTCACACACGCACACACTACTGCGTCTAAACTTGTGAACGTAAACAGGGTTGTGGAAACTTGGAAAACAAGTGGCGTGTCCAAAATCTTGGTTAGAGGGGGTCTTCCTCTTCTCTGTCACATAACTAATGCAAAATCAGTAAAACTTGTTAAAGTTGTCCTTCAATCAAATTGATTAAAAATGAAATGGACATTAAAAATCATTTGTACGACGGCAATCAAATCAGTGCCGAATATATTCACAGTAAAACATTTGGCGCTTAGCAAAAGTTAAGTAGTACATAAAATGTTTCTACTATAAGAGCATTCCTTCTAAAATAAGCAGTTTGAAGCATGACTCGGCAAGTTTTTGAACTTCCAAACATTTGACACTTGAGTAAAATTTGATGAATATGCATGGTATGTTTTGCCGGATACCTTATTGGTAACATTTGTGTTCAGCATAAACATTCGCTCTTTGTAGTTGTTAGTTACTGATAACAGAATGTGATCCAAAGTAAACTCCATGTTTTGATGTAAGCTAATATTTGTTTCATACTTTGATGATGTGTATAAATCTGCGAACTTCGTGAAACACCGTTTATTTCTTATGTCGAGGCCGGATAGCGAAGTAGTAAGTGGGCGAATCAGTCGCCGGGTCACCTGGTCACCTCTGTCTATATATAAGATGTACTTAACATATATCTTACAGATGTAGGTTAGACATATACATTAACATAGATTACTTCGATGTATATTAGTATACACTGATAATAAGTGGTTTCAGATTATCCATTCAGACGCTGGTAACACAGTAACCGTAATAAATTCGTGTGTATGAATCACAGCATTAAACATTAAAATGAATTTCTTTTCGTTTTTTTTCATATACATAAAATTCACATTAACGCATAAGGTTGTATTTTCCAACGAATATGTAAAATGGTAATTAAGGTAATTTAGTAAAAGACAAAATCTCTTAAAGCAACAGATTTGGTGTGGTTCTCGGAAATTGCGTCAATACAGATAGTTAATTCGACATATTTATTTCGTTCTATTCAACATGTGATATTTGTATATAAATAATGATTACATACACGCTCTTCAAACAGGTGCAATACTTTATAAACTGCATTTTATCTACCAGAATCTATGGATAGCAATTAGTTTATGCCAGTTGGACTTTAATCAATTTAATTAAGGAAACATAGGTTATCTTTAAAAACCTTTCAACTTAATGAGGATGTGATGAAACAAATTTGATTATTTGTATTGGGGTGTGCAGGAGTATGCACGGTCGCACGTGCTCGGTTAGAATGTCCTCTATATATAGTATCGGTGGACATGAGATCTAACGTGCTAAATTGAACGACGGCGCCAATAAAATAAACAAACACAATTGAAGTCAGATTTCAACTAATTGATCAGTATACACGTTACTTTGGCAATTCCTCACGATATTGCCGGAAAACAGTCATATGATTATTTTTAAAATTAACGTACAATGAAAGAGAATAGCGGTTTAAGATGATGCATGATTATAAACAAATCATACGAACGTTCCATCGTGAGCGGGATAATTCGGGTGTTTTTGGATCAACCCACGTATAAACATGGTAACACAGAAAAAATTCACCACATAACTCAAGTCACGTATTTATATGTAAGAGCAGGTATTTCAGACATGTCGAACATAGCATTCTGAGTCATATATCATGTCCGCACGATCATAACCGGGCAACTTTCAGTTTGGTTAAACTGTTTTTAATACCGTTATTTAACAGTATTTCGGTTATGCACGATTTACAGTTAACCTATCCAGTGTTCCGGTATGGCCTTGCATTGCTTGCATGCTATTACTCATTTCGTAGGCAACTGTCTACTTTCCAGTATGATGTGTGAGTCAGAATTAAAATTAAAAAGAGAAGAAGAGATTTGGACGCGCAGGATTTTCACTAAAAGTTTCTGTTTAAGGGTCCCAGGGACTCGCAATACAATATTTTTGGGGTACTTGGAGAAAAATTAAGGGGCCCTGGTATGGTATTTTCAATGACTTAATTTATGGCCACCTTCATCTCTGAAATAATGTCAGGTTTGCTGAAGGATAACAAGATTTATGCAAAAGAGAAATATATCGTCGATGTGCGTCCAACGGGACGCAAGGTTTTTGAAAAAACGGGTCTCGCGGCCAATTTTAGGCAATAGGACGCAGAAATCCCGCGTGAGGGAAAACCCTGATACATTGTCTCCAGTCAATTTGTCGAGTAGGAAGCAGGTGCCTCTCGCGGGTATCGCATCCGTGACCTCTGAATTAAAAATCCAGCGTTCTATCAGCGGCGTTTACAGGTTGCGAGGATTGATGTTATCTATCATTAATGGTAAAATATCAGGCATACTTACATCGTTATTTAATAAGAAAGACTTGACACATGCCGTTGTATTCGTACCACACACAATTGCAACACACAAACAGTGCTGAAATTAGAAGTACCAATAATAAATACTATTGTGATAATAGTACTAGTAACAATAATAAATGATATTGTGATAATAGTACTAGTAACAATAATAAATACTATTGTGATAATAGTACTAGTAACAATAATAAGTACTGTGACAGTACTCGTAACATTTCTAGAATTTGAAATGATTTTAATTTCCTTAATTTTCCTGTATACTGTTATAATGTATACTATATTTGATTTACATTGATGATAATTGAACTGAACGTTAATACATTAAATAACATAAATTTCATAGGTTTGAATTCAACAATAACATAAACTTCTATTCATAACATATAAACAAAATTAAGATTTATTTATGCAGCAAAGCCATATAAATGCCTGACTCTTCGTAAGTTCTCATTGGCATTTTTTATGAAAATCTAGAGTTGTGTTCCTTTTAATTACGTCACATACTTTATGCATGCTGTTAGATAGTCACTAGGTATCATCTATCACTTACAAACAATAGTAGACATCTATTTTCGGTAAATATTGCCAAACAGCCTGTGATGCCAAATATTACAACAGCACCGCCGGAAGTGATCAGCAAATATGCCGGAAGTACGAACTGCTCATGATCCAAAGCTGCTCGCAAATCTTGAAGAATTATATATAACCAAATACCCAGGCCCAAAATACCGAGACCTGAAAACTAACAAAAAGAATAAAATATCTTTAAACATATTGAAATACTGTGAATTTAACTGATTGGATTTTATGAATAACTACATGCATATAAAACATAACATTTTTAGCAACTTTACAGCACTTTTACCATGTCTTTATTTTTTCCATGCAATCAAAATAATACATGTATAAATCAAAGCACTGGTAATGTTGTGTAACATATTAAAGTATTAATAATGTTTGTGTTTTAAATCAAAGTTCTGATAATGTTGTATAACAAACAAAGGTTATAGTTATGATGTACAGCCAATCAAAGTACTAGTAATGTGTTACAAATTAATGTACTAGTAATGTTTGTATTTTAAATCAAAGCACTGGTAATGAAGCAGCAATGATGGAGTTTAAATTATAGGTAATGATTTATATTTAAGTACAGTTTATTTGGGATAAAATTGGAATAAAGTTTAAATAAAAGTACGATAAGTGATAAGTTAAGAATGTGATACAAGAGAAATCAAAGAGCCCGGGACACGAAGGGCTGAAAATCAAAGAAAATAAAATTCAGTTTTGATATTCAGTCGAAGACATTCTGTGAAGCAGCTTACTTTTGTATCTTGACATAACATTGTAAAGATTGCATTGTAAAGTATTCTTTTTTCACTGGCCGAAATGCCGTTTTTTTCAACAGTATTTCTGCTACTAGTAAATGCAGCGGCCGGTTCACCTAGCCAGTTTTTGTGACTGTATTAACCAGTACTAAATTACTAACTTACCCTTCCACAAGGAGCCGGCAACTTCTCCACATATGGAGGAAAATCGACATTTTTGTCAAGCTTTTCATAGAAGGGTATGATCTGCTGCGATCGGGATTTGAACCCAGATTGCCGAATTAAAAGTCCAGCGCACTAATCACTGGACAACGATCTCGACTCGTAAGGATATTCAGAGATCCCTATGCCGCACATCTGAGTAAATATCTCTCCTGTTTGTGTGAATGATGCTGTGGAAACCTAACCAGGACACTCTTGTATAGGGACAATCATTATTTTGGCATTCGGGCATGGATCGTCAACGGAAGTTCATTTAAGACAAATGATTTTTGATGATTTTTTTTCGGGTAATGTAAAATTAAGATAAAGATCTTTTTTACACTAAGAGGGAATTCTGCATTGATCACGCGATTTTGTTGTCTTTCTTCATAGAATCGTTACCCGTAAAATGTTAAGTTGCAAGTAATATGTGGTTTACAAGCAAAATTAGCTGTAGGCGGTCCACGACTCTTTTGACGCCAAATGAGATAAGGTAAACCACACCCTCTTGAGGAGTGGCGTAATTTAATGCAACATGCAGTTAAAGAGTGGAAACATACCAATTTATTGATCGGTATTGTAACTGTAATTGACTACTGCATGTTGCAAGTGACGCTTTCATTTCCAAATAAGCGAACTAACATCCTGAAAAACCGCCACCTATGATATCAACAGCCAAGAACGCCCGAGGAAATGCCAGAACATGTTTAAACATGTTTACATATGTTTTTCTACGTAATTAACAACATTAACAATAGCCTGCGTCATTTTGACAGGACACGGAAGCACCCACGTGGGATTTGTTATGTTACAAAAATATGTACACATAATGTTTTTATTAAATGGTTAAATTTCTTTATAATAAATTTATTTTGCTACTGTACGCCCAGCATACATTATGATAAACTCGTTAAGTTTCATTTGCGACCGGAGATGTTTCACTCTTTTAAACAACCATTTCACAACAATATTGTCTAAAAAAGCGATTTATACACGACGTAATGACCCTAGACAGACGGGGAATAATCTTGTTGCTCAGCAAACATCTCCTCGCCCAGACATAGGATAATGTATGATGTTAGTAATCTCATTGTTTACAGATATACTAACTCTTAAATAAACCGCCAGATAGGGAAGCGTACTCTGTGAGTAAATTTCAATTAGTTCAATGAACTGCCATTTTTCCTCTAAAGCTTGATGTCCGTGTCACATTTGACCAATAAACTTCTAAAGAATTCATAAGGAAGATCATTGTCAAACAGAAAACAAACAAACACCCATAACCTTTCAGATTTCTGCGCATGTATTTACTAACCACCAACTTGTGAATGTCTCGTTTTGTGGTTAGATCTCCATTACATAATGATTAACTTTGAACAGAGAAACGTTATTCTGAACTCTTAGATCGTTTAAATGACAAAAGAATGTTTGATTTGATCTGATTTAAAACATTTTGTCAACTATATGGTTCTTATATCATCGTTCAAGTCTGGAAGATCCAGTTCACATTTGGCACGATGTTGATAGTTCATGCAGTACTTCCTCAGTTAGAGAGTACAGTGCAACCCCTCCAAAGCAACATTTTTGGGAGAAGCAAAATTATGTTGTCGTTAAGAGGTTGTTGCTATTGACAGGCTAAATTAATAGTTAATTAAATCGTACAATGGGGAAATTATGCTGTTGTTGAAGGGAGGTTGTTGCTCAAGAAACGGCCGCTTTGGAGAGGTTGCACTGTACTACAATGGGAACATATTCATACTTACAAATCATAATTATGGTTGTCTTTCAATAAACATACGTTTCATAATAATGGCATTCTATGCGTTAAAAAGAACGAAACTTGTCATTTTTGTGCAGAATGAATTATGTGACATTTTCAATTATTCTTAGGCCTTATTGACAGCTGTAGTGAATGATTGAATTATTATCATGGGCTTCAAAAACGTATACATATGTAGTTATCTTTTAGGGCTGTTTATGAAACATTATGATGTCAACTTTTTTTTTCATTTTTCAATAAAAAACCGACTTTGACCGTAAAATTCATATCGCTCTAACTAGGATCGCTGTTATTTTAGTTTTTAAGGAATCCCCCATGAAAAATATTGTCATTACACCGTGTTTGAAAATTCTGATTAAATATTCAAAACATTGCTTATATCATTACATGGTATACTAAAAAACTTTGATAACACTTACGCTATATGTCAAACTGGTATACATGTAAATGAATATTCATTAGGAGCCCCTCACAGCTCTGAGTAAGAATTCCACAATGGATCGTACAAATTTCATATGTGGGGAAGCTGTCCAGCTGGCTTACGGAAGGTCGGGTCTTGTGGGAGGGTAAGTTAGTACATTTTGTATTGGTTAGTGTACAGTCCAGGAAAACTGGTTAGGTGAACCGGTCGCCGTATATAGCTGAAAAGCTGTTGAAAAACGGCGTTAAACCCCAGTGACAATAAGTCACATATTTAACAGAAGGTCGGGGTTCTACCAAGGTGTACGCTTGGGCTCTTCTTTCACCGTCAAAACTTGAAAAGGTCGCCAAATGATACTAGCTGTTGTTGCGACGTTACACCCCAGGTAATATTCACAGATACAAGACAAGAATTTAGTTTCAAGCATACATCACAATTAATGTCTCAGGGATATTGACTGTTGGTACTGTTTTCAATACAAGGATTAACCATTTGCCCCATAATACTGCATTTCCCCGCATCTGAAGCAGACGACTTTTGAAAATATTGTGGCAAAAGAACCCATTGCTTGTAATGAGTAATGGCTTCTTTGCCACATTGTTTTCCACTCTGTCAGAGAGAAATAGCCCAATTTTCTTAAATAAATTAATGTTTTCTATATTAGCTTTGAATTTAGGGGAGTCCAAAATATGCTTATGAGGCAAAGGGTTAAGAATAACGCCACAATGATCACCGGTGAGCATAACTACTTAGTCGTTTTTTAAGATAAACTAGAATATTTCACATTCGTAAGGCAGAATTTATTGTCATTCTTCGACTATACAATTGATACGTACGGACAACTTGAACTAACATCATATAAGACCATATAACCCGCTATACAAACATATTAGCTTGACATCAAGATTCATTTATTTTCAGCCCTCTTCATTGAAATATTTTTGCTGATACCTTGAACGTGGTAAAATGTATATTTGAATCCAACAAATGACTTTATAAATGATGCGGGTGTCCAAGAGAACGGAATGAGTGTATCCGAAGTTTTCCTCGTTATCACTTGACACGCGACGGTTTTTTTTGTTTCAGTTAATATTTTTGTCATTTTTTTTTTTTTTTGCTCTTCAGGGTCAGTATTTTATTCTCCAGTTGGAAAATCTGTGTCAAATCGTTACAATGACTCAGTCACAACTAAGAGCAGTAACTTTTAGCAGCCATTAAATTGACTCAGCGTCATCAGTTTTGAAACTTGTTTGAAGTTGAATAGCTCCGTAACCCGATTCTAAAATAATTTCGTAACATGTTATCATATTACAAAAAAATATGAAAATAATACTGGGTTTGAAAATGATAAACGTAATGATAAAGTACTGTAATGCAAATATCCTCTATCATGCGTTTTACAAATACGTGTGCAGAATTGTTGCGTACAGCATGTATTTAATACATTTACTATCCGGGTTCAAATCCCGGTCGCGGCAGGTCATATCCTTCTGTTGAAGTTCGACAAAAAAAGTTACCAGCTCCTTGTGGAAGTGTAAGTTAGTACTAGTTAGTATACATATAAATGATTAGGTGAACCGGTCGCCGTATATAACTGAGAAATCGTTGAAAACGGCGTTAAACCCAGTGACAATACATATACGATTAAAAAGGTTAAGAACCATTTATTTTCAGATGAACATAAAACTCTAGTTACCAGAGAAGTCTGGTGTCTCGATATCTCATAATTTTCACACAGAACAAATAACAAACGAAAGAGCGTGAAATGTGAAATTTGCAACTTCTCGTAAGTTTCATGAGTGCATGATTTTATAATAAAATCGTGGAATAGTTTATCATTAATCTTAAGATTTATTTTCAGATAGGAGCATACAAGGCGGAAATAACAGGAGTCTTTTGTATACATGTATTCCCAACTGAGTGCGCTTCTGTGATTAATAAATTGTTTGGGTATTATAATCACGTTCGAAGACAACAAGTACTACATTGTATTTGTCTATGATGAGTTTGAGAATCAAGTATTTGATTGGTTGGTATTGGTTTGATTTTGACCAATGAAAAGACAGGATTTTAAGATTTTTAAGGCTTTATAATCTAAGGTTTGAAGTGAGTATTTTTAAACATGTGCTGTAGAAACCAGCATTTCTAATTGTTATAAGTATACCACTTCGAAGATCATCTTTACATTGAATCAGTTGAGTATTGCTACAGGCACTGTAAAATAAGTAGCCATCCATGATTCAAGGGAAAATTTTGACAGAAGTGCAAAATAAATTTTGCAGCCTTAAATTAGAGCAGCCTTATTGTAATATCACTGTAACTAAGGTTGATATATGACTGGAGTATACCAGGTTATATATGGGAGTCTACTAAACTATAATCACTATCTGTTATACCAACACAAGGATTAATGAGTTTTGTAAATACAAATTAAGTTGAAACAAAGTAATAGTAATATCTGTCTACTGTCTTGTTTTGTATTATAGTTTTTACTCTTACATGCATTTTTTACCAAATTTATATTTACACCTAAAATGAACTATGAACTTGAAAATGACACTACACTGTTACATATTCTTTGTATAGCTTAAGTATTTTTCAATGATTTTTCTTGCAATTTTTTTATCATAAAAATCACAGCACAGAAACAAATATGGTTTACAGGAGGCATGCTTGAGCTTAAACAGTTTCAATTACTTCACTTGATATTTTATCTGGCCGGTGACATGTCCAGTCGTGTAATTTGTCAGGTAATTGAAAATAGATTAGTCCTTTGGAGAAGTCGCCTAACTCACCAAGAATTAACACCTACCTCCCACAATAAGTAAATATTTATCATCCTTACTTAAAAAAATATCAAAGGAAAACGTAAGGGCAGTTAGTATATACTTACATAGCTTATCATTTGACGGACTATTTCTGTATCATTGCACTAGGTCATATTAAAAGCATTAGGGCATACCAAGTCATGATGACAGAACAAGATTATAACAGTACATATGCCAACAATATTGTTTTACTAGTGTCTGTTGAAAATGATCATAGAACAATGATGACTACGTCAGAATTTTGTACCAAACTTTCAAGTAACAATCATGAATACATAATTTTACCATGTGATTAACATGCAAGATCGTCATTTAATATGCTTTAAGATTGGATAATTACAATAATGATTAAAAATATGGTAATAATAATTTATTCTGATAAAAAACAATGAAAATGGTAAATGGCATATACAGAAATAAATGAAATTCCATGTTAAGTCATGCTCATCAATACTGGAGATGACACGAAAAAGGATATGTTTCCCATATTTCCATTGTGGTCCCCGAATTAATGAATTCAAATAGTTATTACTGCGGACATTCACTATACCTTTAATGTAGAATAAATTGTAATGGCAATTCTGTTACTTACCCAAAATATGACGTTACAAAATGATAAAAACTTCTTTAAACACTGTCTGGATCTATTTTCACTCTTCCTCGTCATTTTGTTATCATTTGAATCATCTAAAACTGTTACAAGAATATACACATCGCTCCGAAATATTTTAACCACATAATGCTTGTTGATTTTTTTAATGTATCATCAACACATAATTCCTGAATTATAAATGATGTTGTTAATGTTTCTTGTGGACACATTTATTTCTAGATATATATACCAGGTAATTATGTATCTCTGAGTAAGTTCTATCCAGTATGAATAATTTTATTTTTAATCCTAAGTAAATTGCTTGAAAATTAAACCTATACTTTCTTGAACATAAGAAATAGTGAACATGCTTTAATTAATTTCTTACTTTTATCTTTATGGGCAACTTTGTAATCTCATCATTTATTTAAACAGAGAATTCTGGATTAAAGGTACAGGCAGGATTTCTATGTAAATGAATTCAGCTGGTTATGTGACCAGTGATTGTGAGATTTTCTGGAATTTCAGTCATTTACATGTAGTTTACAAAATTGAAATAAGAGTATAATGATTTACTCTGCGAGGATGACATTTTTAAATGATGCAGTCATGAAAGGAGCATAGCTCTGAAAGTGTCCATCGAAAACCTGCTAGTTGTAGAACTTGGTCATAAAACTATTCTATAATGAATGTGGCCACGACAAAGTAAAGGATTGTATGCAGGGCTTGACGATTTTTTTTTCAGGCTACTCATCTTGCAGGACAACCAGTTAAGACCTTTATCCAGTTCTACAGCAATTTTAACTCGTCCGAGTCAATTTCTACTCATAATTATAAGCAGACAAGTGGATTTGTCGAGCCCAGGTATGTTAGTATGATATGGGTATTCTTTTCACCACACATGGCAAATACCAAAGTTTTCCTTAATGTGCATATATTGTTTTAATGATTATATGTTAAAATGCAAGAACAAATGATGTTAAAGATACAATTGTTAAATATTTTGTACACTGAAACACTTGAGATAAAACAGCAATCATTTTATTGTTAGAAATTATAGAACAACAAATGTTTTACCAACTGAAATTATAAATGGGTTGAACACACATTTAAAATACAAATTAATAAAAATGTTGGAAATATAATAATGGTACTAATTATTTGCACTTAAGGAAAACAAGAGCTCCACAAAGTGGTGCCAACGCTCATCTGATTTACCTCATTCTATTTAATAAACAATTTGGACCAAAATTCTAAGTTAAGAAGGAGCATATCTCCAAAAATATAGCTTGCAGAATAATACCCCTTGTCGTGCAACTGTGCCTTGTCATGATAATCAAGTATTCCCAAGTGTCGTGCTGACATCTTTAAAAGCGTTTGAGTAATGGACTACATTAAAGTTTTTACATGACAACAACAACAACGACAACAACACCGCAGCGATCATAATGGCTCGACTTCTTCTCCGAAACAGACAAGCTAAAAATGTTTCTGAATGGTTTAAATGAGTCTTTGTAATAATAATAATACAACTTTGGTGATGTACCTTTAAATTAAGTAAGATGTACCTGTAATGATAACAGCCATCAAATAGCTACTCAGACAAAACCACCAAGTTTCAATGCTATTCTTAAGATAGAGAAAGGAAATAAACTCTTGAAGTTAGTTCAGGCCACCAGAAAAGGTCATTGATTTTCACTTGTGTTAAATTCTTTTGGGCTGCAACATGCACAAACTGTGGTGAAATTTAGGTGTAGAAACTATGCTTATTGCATTAAGTGAGGTTATAAACACGAAACAAGAGGATGTATTCCTACAAACAAGAGCTTTTTTAGGTTCTTATATTCCAATTAACAAAAAAGAGCCCAAAACAGTGTCAGTGTTGACATACCAAAAACTGTCTGTATTCTTATAAACTGGTTCTTAACTTGTAATGTTTATTTCGAAGATTTTAAACAAATTATTCATGTCTTTGCCATGTACAAAATCTAACTTGAACTGTCATCTTTGGGGGGTAATGCTAGTAGACACAAAATATCTAAAATACTATGTTAGTAGAAAACGAAATTTTGTCCACATTAATTAGTCCAACACTTATTCAAATAAGTAAAACTTAGCACGTTGATTTAAGAAGTGTTCCAGAGAGGTTGTTTTAACATAACAATGAAATCTTCCATAACTGGATGTGACGTCTTATCTGGATTCAGAATTCTAACTCATATTCCTTTATCTTCTTACATAATACAAGAGCCATCAGAAAAGCAATGATCTGGAATAAAAAATAGGACGGAGTAGAGGTCTTTCATTTTCACTGCTAAGTAACTGTCTTTATCCCATGCTTGTAGAATATGATTTGCAAAAAATATCATCAACAGTAATGATGTTTAAATTATAAATGAGATTCTGTGTTGAAATGCCAATCTAAAATTCCTTTCCAACAAATCTTCAAATATGAACAGCAAAGAAATGACTACAGTAAACCCTCAATAATGAGACAACCTTTTGGACAAAAACAATCGATTATAATAATGAGATAGTCTCATTATCAAACTGAATTATAGAAGAGCTATCGAAAGCCAGACTGAAAATAAGTGGTTGTTATAACAAGGTGGTTGTAATATTGGGTGGTATTAATTTGAGATTTTTCTGTACACTACTAAAGTTTTGTCTTCTAATACAGGCAATGGTGAATGTTAATAGTGAAGCTGAACTTTTGTAAGTTTCAGCAGAATTAACTGCTTGAGAAATTGACATCAAGAATCCAGGATTTGATATATTCAATAAGAATGATTGCTGAGCTATAACTTAAAGTTTATGATAACAAACTAGATATTATTGCACTGAAATGATTGACATTCTTACCTGAACCATAGCAATGGAGAAACTGGCAATGCCTACCAGAAGTAAATTATTCTTCAACAATTCCTCCAGCCTTTCAACACATCCCTATAAATGTAAACACGCTGAATTTGTACACAGCTTACTGCTAATATATATCACTTGCTGAAATATTCAGAAACAGGCTTGAAAACCCTTTATATGAAACATAAAACAGGGGTGTAAAAATCAACCGGAAGCTAGAAAAATCAATAGGGTATTTGAGCATTCTTACCGGCTACTTTTTCTACTTTTTCCCCTTTGCCGCCTATTGGGGGAAACCCTCAGAACCCCCATTCTACTTTTAGTAGCTTACTAGCTACATTAAAACTTTGGTACACCCATGATAAAATACATCTATACATTCATTCTGTTATTATGGAGAATCAAATATTTCTTAACTAATTATCCATGTTGCATATTGCCTAAAAAAGTCGTTAGAATGCATGTTTTGGACAGTTCTGGATGTCAACAAATGCAAGCATTGTCTTTTATGCATTAGATAAACAAATTAACTTAATTCTGAGAGTTAAAATCAATAATATAAATTCATATCATTCAACATGCATATATTTTACCGCTGAGTGTATCTTGTCATCGAAGTTATCATTGCATCCACCAACTAGCATGTCTTTACAGCATGATATTGGCATCTTCGAGGACCCTCTGTCTGTACTTGTAGCAGGATCAGTGAAGTATTTAGTGATTGTCCAATCATTAGGTTCTGAATATCCACAGCAGTCCAGCTGTAATACAAAGCATAAATGTTTATAAGTGTTTGATAAATTAATAAATCAGTAAATGTTAGTTCCATACAACTCTTAAGCTTGCTTTTCTTGGAAAAAAATTGTTGTGTTTACTGCTACTGGGCTGAGACTTTTTTAGTATCCAACAGTAAAATCCAAAGTATGAAAACGTTTTGGGATGACTTGTACCTCCAAGAATAAAATGTATGTTTAGAAGAAAATTTCGAGAAGAAAAGTTTTGCAACCTACCTACCCTATTTGCCTTGAATAAAAAACATAAACATGATTATTGTTTACTAGCTCAAATAAATGTTTTCTCATCAAATAAATACGGACAAACCTGTCAACAAAGGCTGTCTAAGAGAGAAAATAATAGGACTTTCATACACAGTTGGCCATTATTCAGAGGTTTATTTGGCTGTTCCAAAAGTAACTGTATACTACAGAGTGATAATTGTACACAGGCAGCTGTGACATGCTTTACTATATTCAGATGAAGGCTTTAACCATCTTAGTACTGATTAGCATAACAGGAAGCAGTCAACAAGTGTCTCACTTCAGAGAGAACTTTGTATTGTATGTTCTACTTCAGCACACCTGTGAACAAAGGACACCTGTCAACCAAGGACATTGTTGGTTTTCTGCAGGTTGTCCTTTGTATGCAAGTCAGACTGTATTTAAATGATTTTCATTGTACTTGTAATTGGTGGCTGGAATGATATTTCTTTTATTTTTTTCTGTCATCAAAAAGTCAAAGAAGCATTTTGGCTACTTTAAAAGTAATGGAGGAAATTATTTGTTTTTTCTTGATTCTATCTTATTTGCAACCTAGCATGCATAATCATGGCCACAATATTCCTATTTTGGCAATTTACATGCCAGAGTAGTAAAATTCTCTTAAGCATTACATGGAAGTGGTAGTAAACATGTAGTGGTTAGTTCACAGCCAGACATTGAGGAAAGTAATTAAGGTCTGTATTTCACAAGATTCTTTATTTTTCTGATATTTAAGAATTTCAGAGACAAAGTCAAAGAGATATTTTAGGCATTACCTCTTGTTGCATGAAGTTGATTCCTTCCGATATGATATTGTATTCTTTATAACCATATTTATCTAAAATTGCCATCTTTACATGCTCGTCAAGCAATGTACGCATCTGAAATACAAATACAGAACAAGAGCCCTGACTATCACAAAATACGCCCATTTATAATTTGTGATGCATAGAATATGGGTATATGTAAATTGGATTTAAGTTTTCAAACTAAACCAAAGTAGATATATATGAGATATGTGCAATGGCTAAATTTTTTCCCTATGTGTAAAATTGGACCTTATTAGTATCAGAGCAAAATAATTATGACCATGTGAGAAGGAACGACAGTGGACTACAGAGGTCCTACAAGACATAGTGGACTATGACGACCGGGCATCCAAAATTCAGAAATAAGAAATTCAGAATAGTTAGCTAAGACATTTTTAACAATTTGATTTTTAATGATAAATTACAATACTTTAGAGTGCATCCTCAGGCAACTAAGCCACAAAATACAGACCACTTTAAAATTATGACTGTTTATTTAAATGTACAAATTAGTTTTTCAACCATCATCTTTTAACATTTTTGTAGCAAAGCTTTGATGCTGTTTAGAATTGTATCAATAAGAGAGTAGACAAGGACAATTTTACAACATTTTGACAATTTAAGGGCAATAACTCAAAATTGCCAGTACCAAATTGGCTGGTTATTCAACCTGGTCTAGATATCATGCCTGTGTACAAAACTCCAAAGAGTTTGGTGTTGTTTGAATGAGAATCATATGAATTACACAGATGACCAGGCCAATTTTATAAAATTTTGACCCTTAAAGGGCAGTAACTCCAAATTGCCTGAACTGAATTGACTGGCCTTCACTTTATGCAAATAGACATTGTAACTAAGTTTCATAAATGTAGGTAAAAAATACTCAAGTTATTGAGCTGACATTGCAGTGGACTCCATCCGCTGCAGGTGAGACTATAATACATAGGCATATGTATATTATAGAACATATACCCGTAGCAAGCATCCGTCTTGAGGAGTTTTAAAGTTCCATCAATATTTGTTCCTAGTTGTGTATAAACTTCCATGTTTATTACAAGCATCATTATCTGTATATCTCAGCACAACTGATGGATCCATGACTTAACGTTTAGTATTAATTACCTTGATTTTCTTGAGGAGTGTCATGTTGTATCATGTTCACACCAAATACAATGATATTTATTTGCCAATGAGCGCCAGCTACATGAATTTTAATGGTGTACCTCTCATGACAATGAAATATACATCATTTATTGCAAGTCAAATTTTATCATCAAATAGTTATGTGTAAAACTTATTATGCAAATTTAATTACAAGAAAAAGAACCATAAGCATTATGTTAATGAAGTAAATACCTCCCTAATTAATCTCAAGTGTATTTACAAACCATTTTTTAGATGAATGTCTCTTGTGAATGCAATTATGTCATTAATATCTAGTATGTATACTACTGGTATGCTTCTCTTTTCATCAATACATGCATATTTGGCTGACAAAGCGCATATCATGTTGTGTAACAATGCCGTGATAACCACATGAAAGTAACAAAATTCTCAGACATGATATTTTGCTGTAGAAAACATAGATATAATTCATGAATTCATGAATAGAAAACTTAGTTTCATCAATAAGCTTAATGAGTGTTCTCATTAGAAACTGGCAGCTAACCTAAAAGTTAGGTTCAAATAACTAATGGGCTGGTTAAATCCAACGAAAAACATTTTTTTTGCCTATATTTTCAATCTTTCCAAAGCTGCCGGTTTGTTTACGTGAAGCATAATTTTGAAATCCACCACAAGTTAAATATAGAGTCACCGAGTCACTTGCAAGTGTCTCATGGAAAGGAAATGATATCTGATAAAAACTTCGAAAGTCACGCATTATTTCCAGAGTACTTCTAAATTGTAAATGAAAAGAATTCATGAACATACTGATTTTTGTTCCTCTTGTGTTATTCAATTGAATTTCTTTTTACGCTACAGTATCGTTTTATTTGTCACTTGTGTTACAGTCTGTAATGGGCTAAGGAAAATGGATGCAAGATTTGTTTATCTGTCTAACTGGGAAAAGGGTGGTTTTAAGAATGCTGACATTAGTCATAATGAGTCATTGTACAGCATACCGATCTTTTTCCATTCTGTCTTCATCAACTCATACAGACCTTTTCAAGGCCTTTCTTCCAAAAATTGGGAAGGGGCCTTAGCCTTTCATTTTGGGAAATTCAAATGTGATTTTTGACCAAATTGGACAAGACTTTAAGACATAGAGAGAATCATATTTCAACATATTGGGAATTTCTGCATTGTATTTTGGGGAAATTCTTTCACCAAATTGGGAAGAAAGAGGCTTTTTGCAATTGGGAAGTCACCGAATATTGGCCTCTATTGTAGAAAGAAAAAAGGCCCTGCTTTTGATAAAATAAGTATAAATTGCCCCTTATAAATAGCCTAGAATACAGGACATTGTGTCTATGGTTAAAAATTTTGTCCCTGCCCTCCCCCCCCCCAGAGAGCCTGTTATTTTCTATACAAGCCTAGTCAACAAATTACTAATGAGAATGTATCAGCAAACATGTACACTCCTCTCTAACTTCATTGAGCACCTTTTACGTCAGCAATAGGTAATATTACGTAAATACGCTTGTTCAGGCACTCAGTCCAAAGCTTTTTAATCTACAAATATCTCAGTATTATGAGTGCCCAGTTCATCTTGAGCATTTAGTCTATTCTGATGCCCCCTCAAGGCAAGATAAAACAAGATTTTACAGTAAAATGTATGATTTTCTAATAAACATCCATGTGGCATACTATTTTACAGATCTTTTTCTGTTTGTTAAAGTATTGTTTGAATAATTTTTCAATGTACTGAACATAATTTGAAGGATTATTAAAGTATTCATGGTGAGTTATGATCTTTTCATTCCTCTGAAAAAGGTTAGGGGTTTTTATGAACGAATATTTTGTAATTTATATAATATTTTGCATAAAATATTTATAATACAATAATTTTAACATTATATAAAGCTTTTGTATAAAAAGTAGACTGGGAATATCCTCAATAAAGGAAAACTTACCTTAAACTTAATGCCTTAACCATTATCCACAAACAATGTTGTAAAACTTTAATTTTGATTTCATTTGTTTAAATACATGTATGTGTGGAATCAGCATATTATCGTTTATAGTGCTATATGGAGAATTATATGTACCTGCTCATAATAGATGAAGCCTAGTATTCCAGCTGCAGCTTCTATCAAGAACACTAATCCTAGAGAGATCAGGTACTGAAAATAATATTAGAGTTACTTCCCTTAAAAGATTCGCTCTTTAATCATGCAATTTGTTTGACAATATAAGTAAAGAATTATGAATGAAACAGCCAACTGTACAATTTGGAAATATAAGACAATAGAAAGTATTTAACACCAAATAATAAATTCATTATACATTGGTTTAACTACATTAGCAGTAATATCTGATATCTCATATTACTAAATACAAGTAATTAGAAGCACTACATAGTTTACATAATACATAAGGCATAAAAGAAATTTTTTCTGGTCACCAGACTTACCCTAATTTTTCGCCAAGACCCTAGACTTTTTATTAGGACCTCTGCCTCACTTTTTTACCTTTACGCGCAAAAATAATCTCAACAGCAGTTTTCAAAAATAGTAAAAAAAAAATAAAAAAATAAATTCTCAACTTACCTACCATATTTTTAATGAGCATCATGCAGGTAACCAGAAACAAACTATTTTTATGCCATACTAAGAATTTCAAATTCATGCGCATAAAGCAACAGAGCAATTGACATTTATACAAAAACTTACCGCAGTTAGGATTTTCTTGCTTTCAGCTAAAGTACCACCGAAACCTAACACTGACAGGAACGTCACCAAAGCACCACCTCCAATCATAACATAAGCAGTGATTGGTATCATGGAGGCGCCAAGTAACGCATCATATTCAGTCTTTGTAAAACGCACATAGACACCTGCTGCTGCTACTGCTAAACCGGCAATCTAAAATAATGGAGAATCATATTCATGGGAAAATTGCGTTAACAATTTAAGTGTTCCTTCAAAATTTCATGAACCAACATTATTCTTCAAAGACCTATGATAAATTTAAGAGAAAATTCACTGGTCCTAACGGTGGAATGAAGTCAGCACTCCAACACAGTAGGCAGATACTAAACATGTTGCCAAAGCAAGAATGTTGGCAGTGGCCTACATGCGAACAAACTTTACAGAATGTAGACCGGTATTTCTAGTGAATAGTTGAAATTCAACAAAAATGGTGTCTCTGTAGTATATAAGAATATTTTAGTGTGCATGTAAATCATGAAATAGGAATGGGGCGTTCAATGGTTGCGAGAAAATATGATCTGTATGGTTGAGTAACAGGTTTTCATGGTATAAAATTGTTCATGGTATTTTATGAATGCCTCATTCCTGTTTGCGCATGTACATTTTTTCCAGAAAATTTGTAAACAGATTGTTTGATAGCTTTGTTAGCTTGCCGGTTTTTGCCAACAATATGCTATGAACAGGTTATTATATACTAATTTTGTTATTTTTGTGACAGCGTAGTTCAAACACTTTAAATTGTTCAATAAATTCTTATTTTTTGGCGATGCTTTTAATTGTGTACTGAATATTTAGTAGATAGGTGGAGCTATCGACTGGTTCCTTGCCTAAGGGACTGTTTCCAAATATCAAGATAAGTACATAATAAAACCAAAAAAAAAAACATTGAGCAATAGCAGTAAATTTGGAGTAGTTTGAGTCGATCCACGAAAACACCAGTCCAAACTTTTTTACGTCACACAGTTGACCTAGTTAACATAAAATGCTCAAATGAATGTATTGGAGGGAATTTTGTTTTAAAAAAGAGGAAGTTTTTATAATAATGAATTTCTATGATTATTTGTCAAGTATCCTGAAATAACGAAATCTTTGCATAAAATATGGCAGTGTTTCGTTAATACCACGAAAACTTGCTACGCCATCATATCATTCAGCTAGAACGCCTTTGAACATTTCATTAAACTGGCGTCATTCACTCTACGCATAACTTGTGCTTATCATGAAACAACAAAGACGAATGATCTTGTTCTATGTGTTGTTTCATGTTAAAGTAAACACAAACTCGAATATTTCTTTTTTCTCTTTGAAGGATATCTAGGCTCGCACCGCTCGCGTTAAACTTGGCTAAAAATGTGGCCCACGAAAACTGGAGAATAATTAGGAAATGTCGCGATGAGGAATCATTTACAGGGAATTAGATCTAGTTTTTTTATATCTACAATTAGATCTAGTTTTATAACTACTTACCAGAAAAAGTATATTGATTAACACAAGGAAGATCTTTGAACATGTTACAGTACACATTTTCGCTTAACTCGCGTATATAACAGTTGATAACGTCACAAGTCGAAAATTTTCACACGCAGACGAACGTTTTTCGTATACGTCTGAGCGACACTGATTTAGAGAAGGGGGACAAATCTTCCAAACTGCCAAAAGTTTTCTGTCAAGTAATGTCCCCTGGTAAAATGAAAGTGGAAAGGAACAGAAGTCCCCAAGTAACATTTCGTTTTATCTTTAAAACGTTGACAGACCTTAGATATGTAGTATAGTCAACAGCTTCACTTGTAGCTAACTCAGACGAGGTCTAGCAAAGTCCAGCAAACTCTAGCAAGGTAAACGTAAAACAGTTTGGATTAACTCAAACATACATTTGACAGAAAATAATCTACAAAATTTTTTGGATACCAAATTTTTACAAGTGTTTCACCAAGTTGTTGAATTTTCAAAATGTAGCAAAGTCTAGCAAAGTCAGACAAAGCTTAGCAGAGTCACCAGAAAAATGCATTTTATTATTCTTTATATCTGCAACTATACATGATTAAATTGCGTCTTTTCCTGTGCTTGTTCTTTATGCAACTGGAAATTTATTTAAAACATAAAATACAAAACAATAATCTCAGATTATGTGTAAATGTCATTTATTTAGTATATAATAAATGACGGAAAACATATATAAATATCAATATAAAAGGACTTAAATTATATTGGCTGGGGTAATTGCATTATACCCATTTTCTGAAAATAATTTTATAATTTTAATGAGAAGGGTGCCATTATCCCAGCCATGACATAAACATTTTAACATTAATTAACATTTACATAAAGAAGGTGGTGTCTAAAAATGCCTAATCATAAATTAACATTCACATAAAGAAAGTAGTGCCTAAAAAGGCCTTAAAACCAAAGCAAATAGCACATGGCTGATATTTTATGAATAGAATAAGAACGTAACAAATATTGGTAGGTAGGTGGGGAGGCGGTGGTTAAACTCCTTTACTGCACAGGTAAATTTTTGTCTTCATCAAGCCGCGCTTGAAATATAATCTGATTAGACAAAAGGCCCTTTAATTACATTGTTGTAACAGCCATAAAAAAGATTTATATCGCGGGAGAATTTGGGAATAGCCAATTAGCTACATTATTGCGAAGATTATCTCCCGTTGTAGTAACAATAGTTTGTACATAAAACATTTTACAATTCTTATAAAATGTTATTTATATCCACAACTATACATGATTAAATTGTGTCTTTTCCTGTGCTTGTTCTTTATTCAACTGGAAATTTATTTAAAACATAAAATACAAAACAATAATCTCAGATTATGTGTAAATGTCATTTATTTAGTATATAATAAATGACGGAAAACGTATATAAATATCAATATAAAAGGACTAAAATTATATTGGCTGGGGTAATTGCACTATACCCATTTTCTGAAAATAATCTTATAATTTTGATGAGAAGGGTGCCATTATCCCAGCCATGACATAAACATTTTAACATAAATTAACATTTACATAAGGGTGGTGTCTAAAAAGGCCATAGTATTGGCGAAGGAGAAAATTTATGCATTTTATTATTCTTTTTGTTGAAATTTTATTTATATTTTAGACTCAGTAGATTCATGAATGTTATATTGTTATTCACTTTGAATTTTATTCATAAATATTCAATTTCCTTGAATTGTAATTATTTCCTTTGATAAGGCATTTGAACAAAGAAATGTAATATTTTCATAAATAAAATGAAATTGCCTACCCAGTCACTTTTTTATTTGTATTCATTTCTTGTGCTGCACAGCTGAAATTTCTACAACAAATGTAGTGTTAGCTTTTTATATTAACTTTTGCTGAAGGTATGAATAAGTGTGGTATTTCACGAATGCATGTTTTATCTCTTTTTTCATCATCTTGTGCATAAAATACCATTTGCTACTTTCTTATTTATCATGCTGTACAGAAATGACAAAATTAAATATCGTAAACATTGAATCTTTGTTTCACTACTCTTAAAATCCAGTTCATGAGTTTGACTCAAATGCATAATGAGTAATAGGAGGGTATTGAGATATTTGCTTCTGGTAAAAGGAAGGCACTTTTTCCAATACAAAACTGGTAATCTTTTTTTAGGTTGTAATTTTGTCTACTTACAAATTCTAACATGACATGTTTGTTTTTTACTGAATTTAAGAAGGGAGTAATTATGCAGAATAGGTGGTTGCAAAAACATCTCTTCAACGAGCTACGGCTTGATCATTCTCTACTTTTAGTAAAAGCTTGAGGTCGCTACTTAACTGTCTAAAATCAACAGATTCACATTCAAGGTTTAAGCACGATGATGAGTCAGTGAACGCCACTTAAATTATCACTCAACTTAAATCATAAGATGAGTACACCGGTGAATTTAAGTTGTTACAACAGACTTAAGATTTTTCGTGAAAACGGGACCAGGTTTGTGATATTGTTTTGTTTGTATGTGACTTATTGTCACTTGGGTTTAACGCCGTTTTTCAACATTTTTTTCAGTTACATACGGCGTCCCGTTCACCTGACTAGTTTTCCTGGACTGTTTACTAACCAGTACTTACTTACCCTTCCACATATGGAGGAAAATCGACATTTTTGTCAAATTTTTATAGAAGGGTAAGACCCGCGGCAAGCTGGATTTGAACCCGGATAGCCGGGTTACAAGCCCAGCGCACTAACCACTGGACCACGGTCGCGGCTTTTATATTCTGTACACTACAAGTGTCTAACCTCTTCCTTTAGTTTCTTACCAAATAGAGTAAAACCTCATATGTCAGCCCACTCAGTCTGAAGACGATCTCATTGTAATGACCACTTATGTTTGGACCAGTTTTCAGAACTTCCTTTACATACTACATGTAGCTTAATTTGATAACAAAACCACTTATACATAGCAACCACCTCAATATTACGACCGTCTTGTTATAACTACCACTTATGTTCCCTACAATTCAACTTGATTAAGAGACCACCTCATTATTTCGACCGATTTTTCGGGTCAAGGCGGTGGTCTCATTATTGAGGTTTTACTGTGTAAGTTTGGTCTGTTATTGTAGATGTTACATTAAAGTAAATTCTTGATTCTTTTGAGACGTTAATTCATATTTTTATCACATAACCTGCGCCACAGGAGTGCCGTAAACCCGTGCCGGAAATATCGTTCGGCACTGCCAAACCGTGCAATAAATATTCAAATTAGCCAAATCACTATATTTGCATATTTTGTATTACTACGCTACTACGATATTTGTAAACATGGTCGACTTTCGATTCGTAATGATTTTATCAATGAATAAAATGATGTTTGTGTAAATAAAATAACAATTTTATGTCTTTTATCTTGCATTTTATCGCCAAACGATTAATAGAAACATGCACTACTTTTTTGCGCAGAGGAGTGAACAGTCCACACTAGATGCCTTGTACTGACGTCATCTTGACGTCATCCTGTAGTCTGTTTCATTTTCTATTATTTAGTCAACTCGTTTAATAAAAATGGTAAGGAATGAGCACTCATTCAAGATCCTCTATAAAAGGAATGCCAACATGTTTGTTTTAAGGTTTCAGATGTGTTCATTGGAGATCACGTACTAGATAGGGCCTATTATCAATGCTACTCTTGCCAATGGAGGCATATGTCCGATCACTGGTGATAAAATATTAGGTACATCCTCTGTAAGAGACACAGTGTCTCTCATGTTATCATGTGGAATGTATTATTTCTCTATTTCATTTTCAAGGTTATAGATATTTCATCCCCCAACCTCTGTTTACAGAAAAAAAACTGTCCAGAAGGGGCAGTGGTATATGCGTATTTTACCCTTTTAAAATATGAAGATATTTAATCAGATGGTTTAATTTTTGTGTGGTTGTTAATTGAGGTGGGACTGTATTTTCATAATGATTTTCTTTGTTATGCTTTTAATTTGCTTGGGCTTCCTGCAAAGTCTGGTATAAAGGGCAGTATCATGATTGTTATACCCAACATAATGGTTGTACTTGTGTGGAGCCCGGGTCTTGATAAGTGGGGTAACAGAGTACGTGGAGTGCAGTTTGTTCAGGTGAGACTTTAGCTCAGGAGCCCAACTGCTTACTTCCCTTAATAAGAAAAGTGTTCGGTTCATAGACCTCAAGTTCATGAGTTCGAAACCCTGGGTTCGACACATGTTGTATGTGACGATTTTGTTGCAGACAGGTCTTAAGCCATTGTTATCCAATGCTTATTCGAGTGATTTATGTGACAATTACATGCGGAGAACAAAGTTAGCACAGAATCCAGGAACACTAGTTAGGTTAATTACCCACCCGCAATGATGTTTGAAAGATTTGACTTATCATATATGTCTGCACACTATTTTGTCTCTTAAGAGTGACGTAAATAAAATATTGAAAAGATAATATTGGAATCTTAACTGATTGTAATAATATGCTTATTTGTTTGACAAATAATGCTTTGACTATAACGATAGATGCTACGATCTGTCATAATAATATAATTATGTATAAATAAAAAATGTGACAGACAGGGACATGACGTGACCGGCACGTGACGAGCGTGATTCCTATACATAACCCCCTTTCGGAGTATAACTAGATTTGTCACACAATGTGATGAATACCCTGCACAAGGCTTTGACTTAGAAATGTTCATGGCCAAATAACAAAGAAATTGTCAAAATTCAAGGGCACATAACTCGATCTGCAATGCATGGACTGCCGAACATAAGTTTTGTGTTTTGCACATCTACACATAATGGTGATGAGATCTTACAAGTTTCAAAGCAATAACTAAAGAAATGTGGAAGTAGTTCGCTTCACAAACTCTCTGGCTCCAATAATGCCTATGTACACACATTGTCTAAGTTCAAAGGGACACAACTCTGTAATGCCTGTTATGATGGAGACGAAATATCACGCACATCTTCACTTCATGATAATGACATATTCCAAGCTTCAAGTTATTCATTCAAAAGCGTATAAGTAGTTCATGACACAAACTCTCATGTAAGGATACTACTGTGTTAATTTTTTGCTTAAGTTCAAGGGGGCATAACTCTGTAACCCCTGAGGTGATGGAAGTGAAAATTACGTCATGCACATTTCCACTTCATGATGACATAATCCAAGTTTGAAGGCAGCTTGACTATGATTGATAACAAACAGTTCCTCCTTTAGTTCACCCGCAGAAATAACATCAAGTTCATTTGCATCCTGTACTTTTAGTAAGTGATGCCCAACGTCAGGAAAGGGATGTACAGGATCTAATAAATCTGTTTGGTTCCCGACAGCATATTTTTTATTTTGCACAGTATCTTCCACAAAGTATTTTACACCAAAACTAACTCCAATTCCACAAAGAAAAGTGCGACAGTTCCTGCTTTTCATACGCTTACATTCTTTTGAATGCAGGACTGTTCCCTGTTGAGCTATTCTGTATGAAACCTTACATACTGTTTTGTCTGCACCATTGTTTTCAAGATAGCTTCGTTCCTCCTTTGAGACGAACTTTCCTTCAAGATCAGCCTGTGCTTTTGTTGAACCACAATTTTCTTCTGTTGAAGTCTTATCTGGACAAACTTTTGAGGAATAACTACTCCAAACAGGATCCTCCTCCATTTTTCCAGTACTCTACTGTTCCTTATGTAAAAATCTGTCAATTTGTTATTGAAAACCTGGTAAGTGACATCCCCAGTTCCATGAAATGATTTCAAAATTTCGGCATTATTATCTTCGAAACCGAAAAGGCTCCAGCAGTACAAGAGCCCCCTTAATCGCACATGAACAAGATGTGCCCCGATATTGTGTTAATTAAGTCCACATGAGCTTTTCCCATACAAGTTAAAGAAAGTTTGGTAATATCAAACTAGTAGTAGCACCTCTGCACGAGTTAGTTCATCTTCTGTAATCGAATCCCCTAACAGGAGGTAAATGCCTTCGGAAAGCATACAGAAATGTTGAAAGGATACCTTTCAAACACGGGTAGACATAAAATAGTAACCATATCTGCAACTCGTGGCTTTTAGATTATTTTATGTGCTTCTCAAGATCTCTCGGCAGCCTCAGAAAACAGTCTGGAGGGTTAACGCTTTTAAGCCTTTAAGTTACAACTCGTAAAGACTTCCCAACAAATTAGGTCTGAGAAGGCTGTGTCGGTGAAACCCACAGGTAAAATAAGGTTTTGGTGACACCCATGAGACTTCTATGCATATGGTCTAGTGTCACTCTAGGGCATTGAAATGAATCCTGATGGACCACATATCCCTTATACTCTGTTTGTTCGACTTGCTAAAGGACCTTTTAGATACTTGACATCATCTGAATTTCTAAATGATAGCCTCTGATCAGGTGATCTATATAGATATGACCTCTTTTACTGTCTCACCTGGCTCTTCACAAGTTGCACATCTATAAGCACCGCTGTGCACTGTCATTCATGTAGCATATGCTTTAGCCTGTAAATCCATAGTAGCGAGACAGACATAAAGTTTCACATTTTCTTCACCATCTTTTGTTTCAATATTTATACCACTGTCATACAGGTCTTTTAGATAATTTCCATTTGACTTGAAGTATTCCAAGAAGGGGGGCCTTGAGTTTCCTAGCCAAATACCAGCTAACAGTGTATTCCCTCTACAAAATCTGTAAGAAACAGACTGTTCATTAATTGAGATAAACACTGGCTACAGTTTAGAGGTGAAACGATTAATCGCGATCCATTGCGAACCGCGATTTTTCATGCTCGATTCGATTCGATTCAATGACGGCAATTTCGATTCGATTTTTTTTTTGGTAATACCTACTTTCATTTTCCGTAGTATGCGAGTCAAAATGACTGAAATCTAACGAGATCAGCATTCTTCTCGTGTCGTCAGGCTCTTTTCGCTCCATGTATTACGTTCCGAAAACGTTAACTAAATCCCAGTTGTCTAGGCGCTTTCTTCATACCACACAGAGTAGTTTCAAGCGTCCGGGACGGAACGTCGTCAAGACGCTTGCTTTCTGGATAGGAAATTATTTTCAAGCGTCTAGCCAAGAAAGAACGTAAACATGACAGACGAAATAAAGTTGAGAGCTCCTCCAAGGAATTATAGGTCGAAGGTGTGGGCATACTTTGGATTTCGAGAGGGAAATAATGACAAACCAACCACTGCTCAGCGCTCACCACTTTACTGTTTCAGTTTTTCCTATTCACAAGTTTTATGTTTCGTTTGTTCCATTGTTTACAGTATTTAAGAAAATACATTCCATCGTAAACTAGTGGGATAGCTATTTTATTCTTGTCCTATTTAATTCCTTTTAAAATCGAAAATCGAATCGAAAAATTGAATCGTGGGATGAAAAATCGAAATCGAATCGAAATTTTTTGAATCGTTTCACCTCTACTACAGTTTTACTTCGCTGGGATTATAGAGAGGTATCCTATCAGTGTTTAGAATTCCACTTACATTGTAAGGATATGACAGGAAATTGCCATTTTCGCATATATCTGACATAATGGAATTTTTTTTTGTTTAGCTATCTCTTTCTTTCATAAAATTTCTTCCAATACACCATCCCTTTCTAATAAAAGGTTCCACTGAAAGCCACTGTCACAAATGGTGAAGGAAGTGCGTGGTTTACGTTTCTTCTAGTTGTTTGGTAGAATCACCAACATATCTAAGCCTTTGACAATCGTCTGTAGAACACTGAAAAACATCAGGATCATCTGGGAAACTTTGTAGACAGTGGTCACAGTAATGGATGACCTTATATGCTGAGTGGACAACTTCTGTATATATTTCTTGTATGTTAAGTCATTCAGAGTCTGGGTTAAGGGATTTAATTAGGCTTAACAAAGACTCACATGATGCTTTTGAACAACAATTATAACGACATGCATATGCAGCAATTCCAAATGAGAACAACTCAGTGTCATTATTAACTTGTTTGCCATCTACATTGTTTTCAGTTTCAACATCGCTGATAACATTGTCACTCAAAGTTTCACTTAAAGATAAATCAATATGGCTTTCTGACAAGTCACTGAAATCTGACAAGTCACTTTCTGAATCAGGGTGTTCACTGGCATTTACATTTTGAAAACTATCAGGTGCTTTACATTTACTGCTGTTATCAAAACGTGAAGACTCATGTTCTTGGAAAGCTGATAGTGCTGCAGAACAACTTTCACTGCAGTCAGATCATACACTGCTGACTTCATCCATCAATCCGAACGCACTGGATCCTGACACCTCCATGGTTTGTTTATGTCTAACTGATGCATTACCAGCACCATCAGAATATACAGAATCAGACCATTTCTGCCTCATTAAAGTTCTTCAAGGAATTTTCACAGAGCTGTCATACTTATACAATTTCTTCACTTATTTTGGGGGACCTATGAAAAGAATTGCCTTTTATTAGTGCATTTACTTTAAGCCTTCTGCATTAACAACTAGAGCTATCATTAAACGTGCTTAATACCCCGCAAATCACTATATGATTTTTTTAAGTGTTCGCAGGAACAAATATTCTTGTCCAAATTTTGACAATTTCCTTAACTATGACAACCACAAAAAACAAAGTTACAAGCATATTCTACATGTTGCCATCTATTAACATACCAAGTTGCATCAACCTGAAATGAGAGAGTGCTTTGCACAACAAGCTTGTTCTGTACGTATATATGTGTACAGACCGACCGACCAACCAAGGGAAAGTATATATTGTCAGAATTTACATGAAGCATATGAAGGCGCTGCAAGACACTCTTTTGATGACAGAATCTTGCTACAAACAAGACACAAGAATTTTCCATCATCCGTTCGTTTGAAGCTGTCGTTCTTATCTATCTTTCAGACATGGCTGGTCTGTTAGAAAAATAAATACAAGATTGTCGTTTTGAAAACATGTGTTATATTCTAACAAGAAACAGAAGATGATCCTTAATCGCGCAAGTGATTACTCTGACTGGCTCTGACATAACTTAAGATTATTTGTTGTTTTTTTACCCCTGGTGGCCATCTTGATAAGCGGAGCGGAACCATTTGGGCAGTTTTGGTAAAGGGTTACCCATCGATCATCCCTGTAAAGTTTATTCAAAATTGGCCCAGCGGCTATGGAGGAAATGTTGTTCAAAAGTGTAATTCTATTTTAAGCCCTGGTGGCCATCTTGTTAAGCGGAACGGAACCATTTGGGCAATTTTGGTTGAGGGTCGTCCAACGATTATTCCTGTAAAGTTTATTCAAAATTGGCCCAGCGGTAAAGGAGGAGAGCGGAACCATTTGGGAAATTTTGGTAGAGGACTACCCAACGATCATTCCTGTAAATTTAATAAAAATTGGCCCAGTGGTTATGTAGGAGATAGCGTTTGACGACGCACGACGACGGACATTCAACGATCAGAAAAGCTCACCATGAGCACTTTGAGCTCAGATGAGCCATAAAAAACACATTAAGCTATTCCCTTCTTAATTAGACTTCTTTGTTTGTGGAGTGTAACATTGACATTTGTTCAAGTAGTTTTGAAATATTACAATTGATCATGACCTTTTGGCCTATTTCTCAGGTAAACGATCCAAGACATCAGGGCCCTCGTGACATTGTTTTGTGTTCAATTACCAAAAATTACGTATCATCAATATTTTATTTTATTTTAGCTAATGAAACTATTCAAAGTTTAAAATCTTCCATTTATAACTATAGACAATTTAGTATTTTTGTTTTTAGCTGTTACATACTACTATACAGCCGTGGTATGCAAACGGTATTGATTTTGTTACTTCAAAGGACTGTGCGGTCTGCCTTTGAAGTTTTGATGTGTCTGTTGCAAGTTTTAATCACTGTGTCAGATGTGATGAGGAATGTTTGTTTAACAGAAATATTGACGGGCATACCGTGGATTATTATTTTGTTTTGAATATAGACAACTTTTGTTCTTCAAAACATCATAACTTTCGTTTCACATTTGGCTCTCCCATTTGGTTGTCCGTGGCAGAAAATAATATTTCGCCAACCTCGGACTATTTTAGAAAACATACATACGAAAAGAAAGCTGGTGACTTTGGAACTGTTTTCAAACTCAGTGACTCACGCGGCCATTTTGAACTGTTTTATGTTACGATGTTGCTGTGTGATGGAATTTTCGAGTTTATAAAATGGCTTTTCTTCACACATAATCAGTCATCAATAAGCCCCATATTACACCATAAAAACTTATCGTACCCTCCATTTCAATGTAGATCTTTGTATACCCGATATTTGAAAAACAAACACCGCATCTTTTCGCATTTTTCGCCAGCTTTACACGGATATTTGACGCCTAACGTGATCAACACCGCCATCTAACCAGAGTGTTTTTAAGGCATCCAAATAAAAATTCGGAAAATATTCTTTCCGTAACAAACGTTTCTGGGCGATCAAGACTAAAAATGTCGGCAAATATTAAAGTTTTAGTATATTGGACGACAGAAAAGAAATGGTCAATTGTAAGTGAATCCGCAGTAAAGGGAAAAGTTGTACCGGGAAGCCAAACCCATACCAAATTCCTTGGCAAGCTGTATCCTTCGGTGATCGTAGCAAGTAAGTGATTCTTGCACTGATTTTGATTTTAAAAAGGGATGCATAAATTATGCAATCAAACAATATGCATTCATTGTAAAAAAATAATAACATGTATTTGAAAGATAGCATATCAATAGGTTTTGTGCAAAATTGTATTGATGTAAAAGCTAGGATATTCGTATTTTTGTAATTTTATATTATAAATCGATTTATTTCACTATAAAATGTTAAGACAAACATGGCAAATACATTAGAACATATAAACAATGAAAAACAGGTATGAATTAAAGAAGCCATGTAAATCATCATTATATAGTAAGGATAACAAAGAAGGGTAAATCAATACCCTTATTTCCATTGTGGTCCTTAGATATATAGTGCTCACAGACATAGGAAGACAAATACAAATAATAATCAAATTTTATGTAATGATAAATAATATCGCAGAAACTTATAAATAAAATTGCACCACAAGTTAAGTTGCAATATCACTTATGTACTTATCACAGAGCAATATGCATTATGAAATATAAAAGTATGAAACTAAAAAAGTTTTACTGTGGAACAATATAATGCTACAATTTTCACCTGAGTTTAATGACTTGGTAAAACATGAAACAAGTTGCCATGCAGAATAAAACAAAAATTGACTTGGTGTATTTACTAAATTGAGATAAAATAAAAGAATGGGATTAAGTTTAAATATCAATAGAATTTAGCAGGTTGTCTTTAAGCTTGTGTTTAAAATGGGAAATGGAATAGACATTCCTTACATCATAGGGTAGCATATTCCATAAACTACAACCATTATAGGCCTACGACCATGAACGAGGTTTCTTTTCCCATTATATAGATATAACAAGTTTTTCTATTTACAAGAATGTAACACAGTTTCTTTTAGTATTAGTGGTTTGATTCTAGGAGCGAGCAGATCGAGTGAATTGATACGTTGTTATTATTACTGTAGATATTTGTGCAAGAGCATTTCTGGGATTTTAGTCAGCGTAATTGGGAGCCAGAACATTCTGATTGCGGCATATGTACCATGATGGATGTCTCTGTTCTCTATTACCCGTACCGAATCATAGTATCTCTTGTATAGATATATTACCTCTGGTGCGTGTCCGGGACTTTGGTCAGTGTGCATAAGGGCTAGATCCTCTTGATTGCGGCGTATGTACCATGACAGAGGTTTCTATTCCCTAATACCAGTACCGTGTTGTGGGCATCTCCAGTAGAAAAATTTCAACCTACACTTACATCTTTGTCTAAATTGAATATATGTTGCTCGATTTACCTTGATTTATAAATTGATTTTTGCATACTGTATATTTTCTGTAAGTGCTTGTTTCAGTTAAATAATCACGGACAAAGTAGTCCTGAGAAAAATTCATATCAGTTTACATTGTATTTGTTCAAGTGTTTCAAATCATTATACATTCATTATTATTATTATTATTATTAAATTACTTTATTACTGTGTATTGAAAGCCGTTTTTTTAATTAATACCATAGCCGCTCGGTAGGACTAAAACACGTTACAATAGCATTACGACAGATTTTTCTAGTACAAAAAGTCATCATGTGATCACTAATACGACATTCTATCACTCCACACTGTGAAATATTTGCAGGATCTGGAACTAAAATCAAGTCAATTGTAGTAGCAGTTGTTGTAGTTACAAGGGTAAAATCTTAAATGATTTGTTTTAAACTAAACATATCACAAAATGATGATAATGGATTAGACAGAAAACACTTCATTTTTGAAGACACATCTGTATTAAAATCACTTAGAATCACTGATTCATATTTATTCAAAGATGGACAATTAAAAAATAAAGGCTCTAAAAGATCACAAAAGCTTGTCTTGGTGGTCTGTACAAGACACCCCACAGTATTGGTTTGGATTTAGGAATTAAAATGTCAATGAACAGTCCTACCAATTCTTTGTGACTTAAATCTTCTCTGTGGTTGAAAGCAATGTCATTTTGTATATAACTACAAACACCACCATCATTTCGATTACGGACCTTGCGTTGAATTGAATAGCAGTCTTCTCGGTTATTTTTTACTATGGTCCTCTGGACTATGCTTTGTGACAATAGCTATAGTCCTCGTCGAATTTTTATAGTCCGAGCTTATTTGAATGGTATAAAAGAGTATTTGTTAAATTACTTAGGGACATCTATCCTACTTAAATCATTATCCTGGTATTCGTCTTGAATGTCCAGAATATACTATTTAATATCATATTTTAACAATTAACCATTTAAATAAATTCTTTCTTCGGCATTAGACCAAACTTCTACTGTTAAAGCTTTCTGGGCTACATTCAATTAGTGATATGTAATGGTCAAAAACATGGCAACACAATGTTACAAAAAAATGGAATAAATTCAATATATCAGTTGTATTGCAATGTTCTCTACCAAAAGGCAGTCTACGGAATGAGCATTTTAAATCTACTCACTAGTCAGGCCAGTAACTTTACAGAAGTTACTCGCCAAAACCAAAACTACTGACGCAGACAACAAAACCCAATATTGATATATTTTCTTCCTATTAATGTTAACAGATTTACCAGGCTTTGCGCCTTCAACAAACCATAGAATATTCATAATACTGTATGATATATATAATATAATATTCCAATAATTATTTACTTATTCCATTCTATAATTAGTGGCTGCTTCAAACTCAGTGTCCCACAAATTTATTTAGCATTTGGTGCCCAGCGGACCACCAGATTTCTTTCTGGTAGCCCAGAAGCTTTCAGATTTTTTTTGTTTTTTTCTTAAGTAAAATCAAAATTTAACCTGAGTTACAGAATTATAAGAATATGTCTGATAACACATCTAATAGTCTTGCGCACAAAGCATATCAGAATTCAGTTCATGTCCGAAATAAGTACAATTAGATGCTCATTAAAGACTGCACAGATTTCGCAAAAGCTTTAGGAAGAAAACGTTTTCACTACACTAAGTCTGCGAATTACATCAAAAGTCAAAGCCCGAGGCTATAAAATGACCCGGACTATAAAATCTCCAATCTGTTCATCCTGGGAAACCTTGTAGCTATACTGAAAATGAATCATTTGCAGAGGCATGCGAAAATATAGTAGTCATGTAACCAAGAAACGCGTCATTAATTCCTTGCGTTACGTCATCGGCGATGAAATTCCTTTCAAAAAATTACACAGCTGAATGACACACGGGAATGACGTCACGAATTGTGGAATGCGTCAATATCGTGCTTAGCTAACGCTAATACGTGGTTAACATGTGACTTTGGTGTACAAATTATACTGATTCAGGAAACACAACAAAAACGGAACCAAAACAATATTGTTACCCGTTTAATATATCGCTTTGGATGTCCATTTGCGAAGAAAGCCGAGAAACAGTAATCGTGTGAAGTCATACATGTTTATTCATTTATTTTGTGGTTAAAGTGAGGCGACGGCGCTTTTCTAAAAAGTTCTATGTTAATTTTTCTTCGCCATTATCTACGCCAGACGCGTAATCCGAGTCGTCTGAAAGACTACTGTCATCAGATACCACGTCCATGGCGTTAATTTCATGTTAACGGAAACGGAAGACAAGTTGTGCGCACTTACGAAAAAGCAGCGTTTTGAATGGTTAAAATTCTAATATGATTTTCCCAAACATCATTGCACGCGAATAATTATAGTAACATGATAAAACACATATTTACGATTTCCCAAAACTCTTCAGTCCGGTCGGACTACACTCACGACGAAAGTTTATAGTCCAGCCCAGATTTTTATAGCCTCGGGCTCGGACTATACGCATTTTTCGCAGACTGGAATAGCCAATGACGTTAACTTCAGAATCAAAATCAGAATCATCAAGCCATGTTTCAGTTATCATACAAGATGCATTGGAGTTCCTGGCTGTCAAGCGTATGTCGTTGATTTTAGGAAGTAAATCTCTAACATTAAGATGAAAGAAATATAGACCTCGACTTTTCAGTTTACTGTGACCATCTGGACCAGGGCATGAATGAATGTCAAAACATAATAATAAACAAATTCTGAACCACTGTGATCTCCTATCATTCCTATATCAAATTCTAAATTATGGCGATTTCTTCTGGACTCGTTGTACAAAATGTAGTATGATGTAATAAATTTCTCATAAAATGTCAGCTCACCAAATGAAATGCTAGATGTATAATTTTCACTGGAACAGAATAGTCATAAATCAAAACTATTCGAATATGTAGACACTTCAGAAAGGTTGACATTAAGATGTATAAATCAGCGTAAAAAACAGGAATAAAACCAATATCAATATATTTTGAAGCTTCATCTTCTATGTTCTCTTCATTTCAGTAACTAAATCAAGTTGTAAGATGTTGAAAAAATAAAATTTCAGTGTTGTTCAGTCAATTTTTGCGCTTCATAGGTCAGTGACGTCACATTTAACCATATAATTATTTGATTGTCAGATTAGATAATTAAACTAAATTCACAACAAACAAAAAAGCCCACTGCTTCGTCGCACACTGGTTTGCAAACACCAGAATTACTAAAACAAGGAAAAGGATAGGCTAGATTGAACTGATACAGGTATGCATGCATTGTATATTCCTTCTGCGTATGTGGGCTAGGTTGCATTTTGATTGCACCAATCAATTGCAACCATCATCACCCGACCACCACGGGGGAGAGCCGGGGAGATAACTCGTGTTTTCTGTTGTCCCAGCACGTTTTGCAATAGTGACAAATATAGCGGTGGATATAATTGATTGATTTTGGTTTACGGCGCATCGACACATGAAAGGTCATATAGCGCCGAACGAGAATGAAAGCAGAAAAGCCGTAAAGTTCCGCTATTAAGACCACTCAATGTTCTGACAAAAAGTGGTCTTAATAGCAACTCGGTCTTAATAGCGAGTCGGTCTATAGGTGCACTGAGTATTTCGTAAAGCTTTGGTACCAACTACATGCAGAAAATTAGTGTTTGTTTTTGTTGTTGTTGCATTATTTGTTACTGTGACAGATTACATACAGAATACAAATAGTATACGGCCGTAAAGATTTAATTCATGTTAAAAAGTGTAAAAGAACATAAAACAAAGAATACCTTAAAAATAACACCAAAATAACATCTGCATATTTTTATGTATGTGTGCATTTATGAGATTATTATTATAGAGGCTATTTGAATGTGTTTATAATTTCTCTAATGAATACAGAGAGCTTTTGTTGCACAAAATCGTCGGCAAAAATATCTGGCTAAAGGCTTTTATCATGATGTCATAGATAAATCTTGGACGCCTGTCTTTGATGTAGATTTGATGCACATTTCCTTACGACAGACATTGCATCCAAAGAATACAATTTCCTTTGCAACCATGAGCAGGACGATCAGTCTACAACACTTGATAAACTAGTAATAGATTTAACACAAAGAAAAATTAGAAAAATCCCACATCTTCACTACGTAGCATTAAGTAGTAAAAGATCTTTGCAGAACTTGTACATGGTCAATTTCAATGAACAAGCTTTACAACTGGATCAAAAAGTTGAACAAGAAATTAAAAAACTTAAAGAGAAATTAAAAAACTTGAAGAGACAGCATCATTGAAATTGTTCCTTTGGATACAATTGACTCTTCTAAGTATTTCGAGTTAGCCTTTAACAATTGTAGATCTTTGCATAAACACATTAAAGATGTTAAAGCTGACCACAATGCACTATCTGCTCACATTTTAGCTTTTGCAGAATCAATGCTTTGTGCTAGAGATGCTGATGGAGACTGTTCACTAGATGATTTTAATCTTGTAAGAAATGACCAGCATGTTCTAATCCCAGCAATGAGATCATCGCATGGAACAGCTGATAATCATCAAGTTGTTCGTGGTTGCTAAAGCGGGACCTAAAACAACAGTAATTTACAGATTAGGTCTAATAAAGTGGTCGTAATACGGAATAGCGAATCGGTCGTATTATTGGACCTTTTAATCATTGAAATAAAAAGGGAAATTTTACTGTAGAAGCAAACAGGTCACAGAAAGCAGAGTTGGCAGTCCGTTCGAGGGATTTCTACCCACATCTGCCCGGGGACAGCATTCCACATATCTCTACTGCCCCCTGCCAACTGGGAATATAGCCAATAAATGTTCCCTGCAGTGCGGGGCATTTACCAGGGATTTTACAGTCTGCTGTCCTCGCAGGGCGGCGGGGACTTTACTTATGTTTTGCTGAACCCAAAGTCAAAGGAAAAGCATTCAAAAATCTCATCTAGAACCACCTAAGCCTCAGAGCTTTTGTACTGGGTATTTAGTATAATCTATAGGATCTTGATGAAATTTGTTCAAATTATGCCCTTGGGTCCTAAAATTGGCCTCGCCCCGGGGGTCACCAATTTTACATTGACCTGTACAGGAAAAGCATTTCAAAAATCTCGTCTGGAATAACAATGGCCAGAGCTTTCTTATTTGGCGTATAACAATAATTATCTTCATGTTCTGTGCTGAATTTGTTTAAATTAAGCCCATGGGGTCAAAACTGGCCCGCCCCAGGAGTCACTCATTTACCATAGGTCATATCTTAGAAATACATTCATGACAGCTTTGAACAGTTGTGATCCCATCTTGATGTCTTCATTATTATCTAGGTCAATGTTAAGTATGGTCAGGGTATTTCGGTGAGCGATTTATGCCCATCTAGAGTTGATAAAATAGACCTCCAATTTACTGTTTCAGAGGATGGCCAGAATGAAATCTTAAAAGCAGAGGAATCACTTAAGTATATATTTAGTATATATATTATTTAAGTATATATTTAATATACTTAAGTATATTAACGGTAAATGAATGCCAGTTTTGCATGTCAATCCCAGTACCCTGCAGTTAGGCGCCGAATAATTCACCGATTCTGACGTAACACTTTTAAAGCGCTCCAATGAGACTGACCAAGAGATACTTGCTACCGGAAAACAGCGTACAATTTAAATTTACAGTTTAAAATGTTTTTCTTTAGAGTTTTGTTTCAAATTTGAAATTTTACCGCTAGATATTTGGGGAAAATGGAAGGGATTTTGAATTGGGAACGGGGCCGTTTGCTTTGGGAACAGGTCCCGTTTCCGGAGGTGCAGAAAGGCTAGGAAAACCCCTGAGTCCATGCACGTAGTTTTGCGATCTATATGAACTCTGGTCAACAATATTGGACAATCATAGTGCTCTTGTTGTTTCTAGAAAACCAACTAAACAAACATGCAGAGAACAACAGTACAGAAGACTTCCGGCACAGCGATACTTCAGAAAATCAGGTGAGTGTTTGTGTTGTTTATGGCTTAAAAAATAAGTTTTGTTTCCTGTAACCCGACCACCAATTTTTACCCCGACTCAAATTTATTATTGGCTCCTGAGGACTATAATATTCATTTTTAATAATCCTGATATTGAAAAAAGTAGCTAAAATTATAATCATGATTGTGCTTAAATTATATGCTAAAGACAGTTTGGTACAGTTAATCAAGTAGTTACGGATCACTGGGCGTTCCGGATCAGTCATCTAATTTTCCAGCAAAATATTGCACAAAAGAAAGAATAGAATATTTTTTCTTGTCAATACCATTAATTCAACTAATTTCAAGATCATTCGCTGTGCTCTTTCAGCTGTGCTTCGTAATTTTGTTCAGGTACGACCGTTTAGAAATTACACATGCGCAACATTTTACTGATCCACCGTTTTCCCAAAATCGCAGCTGCAATTTGAAAAAACGACAAAAATAAAAATACCAGGTAAATGCAATAAAAATTGTTATAGTTTTGTTTGTTTATGAGCACTTACTACAATATTAGTCCTATTTAGTTTGATATACAACTTTGACTGCAGAAATCCGGGTGAATGTGAACTCTTGTGCATATGGGAATTCCGGATCAGCATCCACGCAAATTTGGGGAAAATCTCAAAATGGTTTTGTGCCAATGGTGACAAAAAGTAAGCATGTTATTGTTCAAATTTGTAAAGTTTTGCGATGTTATTAATACGCAAGTATTTAAAATACTCAAAATCAGTTCTAGTTAGTAATTATCCTAATGTGTACTGAGCACTTTGGTCTGAAAATGATGAACAATAGAGATACATATGCAAATGTATGGGATAATGCAAACTGTATATTATGGGGCTAAAAGATCAAATTAATTCATGTTACAGAACAGTTGAAGAAAGTGATCACAAATGGGTCCAAAAAGGAAACAACAAAAAAGCCCAGCACAGTCTTTTGCTAAGAAAGTGAAAGCAAGGTACACCAGAAAGTCTCACTGGAAAAGTGACTCGGGCAAAGCAAGCTCTGTATGAAATGGAAAAGAAACAAGTATTTATCAGAAAAGCTGCTGAAAAATATGGACTTTCATATGGTTTCCTACACCGTAGGTTATCAGAATATGTACAATTAGACAATAGAAATGGTCCTAAACCAATATTTTCCGTTTCCGAGGAGGAAGCCAAGGCAACTTGGCTAAAAGGACTGAACCCTGGAGAGTTCCTTGATTTTGCTCATGAAGAAAATAGGATTACTCCCTTCAAAAGTTATGATTGGTGTAAAGCATTCATAACCAGAAACAGATGAAAAGCGTCACCTTTATTTATCGGATGTTGCTGATTTACCTGTGGGTCAAGTGCCAAGGGAATTGGCTCCTTGTTTTAGAACGGTTTTGGATGCCGGTGGGTCAGTGTATGCTGAACCCTTTGGTGAGCCAGTACCAAGTTCATTCCCATGGCCAGAGCAGCATGAGGTTGGTGGGGTGTATTATATTATATATTCTTAGGCCAGTACAGCCTAGTCGTAACGAAACGGTAAAAAAATTGAAAGATACAATTTCTGAAATGCAAGCTGGGAGCTCTATGACTACTGTAAGTCCACACAGTACTGAGTTACACACGTGAAATGACACACATGGTCACATTTAAAGACCAGTACACCTGATTGTGCTTGTTTCTGCAAAACTGGTTATATTGTTCTTTACTTAATATTTGCATATGCCAAAGGTATTGGCTTTCACTGATCTCCTGTAAGTACATGATTGCTCATAATTTAACTGTGATAAGCCAAAAGGTATTGGCATTAAAATATACAGATCATTTTATACATGATGTGTTTGGAGTTTTTTTGTTTGTTTGTTTGTTTGTTGCTGACCCTCTTGCTCATATCTTAGCATAGTTTCAAATTGTTCATTAAAGTCATTATGCACAGACCTATATATATGTCATAGATTTGTGTTAACTGCATTTTGACGTTTGTTTGACAGTTAAAAAACATTTTGACCTGCCCCCCGACCTTCGTCTTCCCCAAGAGTTGCTCCGATTGACTAACACGTCAGTATATTATCCTAAATACACGCAGTTGATTCTGAACTACCGTACTGAGTGTGTATATGAAACTGTCATGTATTGTAGGGTTGAAAAACCTATGCGACATTTGACAGGTATGATATAAAAGCTGAGGCACCTGACCTTCAGACTAAGTAAAGTTTTCTCAATTTGTAACTCGCTGTAAGAAGCAGACATCGTGTTCATTGTAAATGATCCGGAACCCCTTCAACGGCTGTACGTAAGATAAATATAACAGCGTCAAACGAAATTGCAAGTGGACGTGCTACGTCGTCATTGGTCGAAACAAGACCACAATGTGTCAAGGATGTCGTTCATATTCATGAGCTAGCCAATCAAAAGGCGCCTTCAGTATTGACCCTCTGCTTGTGTTTAACCGCATGGGCAGTTGCAGTTCATGCCAAAGAATGTCATTTTTCCCAGTGACTTTCTTACTGTTTTAGGACCTCTTCTGAATAGATGCTCATTACGCTTTCAAATTCTAATCGAAACTCATCATATGAAGATTCATTCTTTGGAACTGGTTCTTTCCCCGAAAAAGCAGTAAGGTTTAACCTAACATTCAGGTTCTCGTTTACTTGATTGTTATTTCTTTGATGATCTTTATCCTTGAAAAGTTCATCGACAAATGCTGCGATTTTTATTTTCGGAATGCGTTTGGTTGAGATTCGCAGAGGGATCGGTAAGCGTGCGTTTGATCTTCAGTACTGTCGTTCTAGTGTTGGTAATAAATCGCGACGAATCCTTGTTCGGACTCTTCATCGTGTTCATAACGAATTACATTAACATACCGATCTGGCCAAAAAGACCAACGAACCGCCAACGAATCGCGCCAATCCAAGAAGATGCTACTCCAAAAAATGACAATTTTAGCACGATGGCCGGACGTTTAAACCGACTCCGTACCGTGTCTTCCGGGACTGCTGTGCAACATTACCTTTGCCCAACGTTCCAATGGGGTTCACCTATATGACTTGTGTATTTCGCAATGCTGTGCTATACAAATCGATGGGTATCTACAATAACCATTGAAATTATAATTAGTAATTACTACAAGTTAATCAACTGATTTTTCAAACCTCCAAATTGAACTGAGACAGCGGTTGATAGGGGCCCTCCAATACCAAAATGAAATACTAGTACATGTATTTGCAACGGCATTAGCTGTTGCTGAAGTCATAAAAGGAGTAAGGGTCAAAAAAGAAGAATGCAAGTACTGGATCCCCTACAGATAGCGAGAATAATCAACTTTGTTCGCCCTAACGCCTCCTCTAGCTGTTGGGGTCAGTGTGAAGTTGACTTCCGTTTCATGAATTTTGCTGCAGCTGCCTTCAGCTGAGATGTCATCGAGGCTGCAGAGGAGGACCTGGAACCATCGGATGGCGGAGGCGTTCCCCCCTACTGACAGACTTACTGACATCCTCTTCCTCGTCATGTTCTTGCTCCTGATAGTAATTCTGTGGAAGACACGGTACGGAGTCGATTTAAACGTCTGGTATCAGGGTGTCCGTCTTTCTGTCCGTCCGTCCGTCCGCCTGTTGACAAAATCGTATGTGCGCCTCTTCTCCGGAACGGCTTGTTGAATATTTATAAAACTTTACAAGTGCATTGGGCATTAGGTCTACTTGGGCACATTAAAAACAAAATATTTGGGTATATTCTCACGGAGTTATGCCCCATTTTATTTGTCTAAAGACAAAATCTTGTGAGCGCTTCGAAATGGCTTGTTTGATGTTTATAAAACATCTACTAGATGTACTGCCAGTACTATAGGTATTAGGTCTACTAGCGCATATTTTAGCACCAGAATAAACGTTAATTAACGTTACTAAAAAGGTAATGAAGGTACACTTGTGGACAAATAATGGAGAACAATAATAAACTTGATAAAGGACCATCAAAAGATACTACAAAAGAATATTCGTGATGGCTGAAGGATGCCACGGACCAAATTTGGTAATGATCCAACCACTGGTTTATGAAACAAGTCATTTTAAGGTATTTCTAATTGGGGTCAACCATTTTTATTTCAGCAAATCTGATAGAACACTATCTAAAGATGCTAAAAACCAAGTTTGGTAATAATCCATCCATAGAATCATGAGAAAAAGTCGTTTTAAGGAATTTCTATTTTTAGCTCCAGTGGCCCCTAAAAGGGGCCGACCAATTTATTTGAGCAAACATGAGAGAGGACCATCTAAGGATGGTGCAAACCAAGTTTGGTGATGATCCATCCATTGGTTCATGAGAAGAAGGCGTTTAAAGGTATTTCTATTTTTAGCTCTAGCGGCCCCTAATAGGGGCCAACCATTTTTATTTGAGTAAATCTGATAAAAGTCTATCTAAGGATGCTACAGACCAAGTTTGGTGATGATCCATATACTGGTTCATGAGAAGAAGATGATTAAAGGGTTTTCTATTTTTAGCTCTACCTACCCTTATAAGGGGCCAACTGGTATAATATGAGCAAATTGCGGTTAGAACGTAAAAAGGCTACTACGCAGCTAATTTGAAGTAAATCCGACTGGTAGTTTCTGAGGAGAAGACCATTGTTGACGACAGGCGACGGGCGCCGGAGCATCCACGTACCCATCCTAATAGCTCACCCTGAACCTTCGGATCTGGTGAGCTAAAAACAATTATTCGGATTAATTTGCACGGAGTTATGCCCCTTTTACTTGCCTGTTGACGAAATCTTGAGTGCACTTCTCCTTAATGACTTGTTCTAAGTTATTAAGCCTTTAAAAAAGGGGTGGCTCTGCAGGGGTGGGGGTTTAATACCTTCAGTGATACTTCAGTGATTATTTTGCCTGTATGAGCTATTAACTTGTGCATGTCATAGGCAAAATGTTTCCGCCCTGTGATTTGCTGTGGTAAGCAAGGGTTCTGGCTGGTTGAGGATTAGGCAACAATGCAGAATGAATTGACTCTCTGAACTGAATCTCTGTAAAGAAATAACAATAGGAGAGGTAGGACTGACAATCGGAGCGGTACCCACCGCACACAGCAGTGGACTCTTGAACGTCCCTAGATGTATCAGGTGCATGGCCGGATTGCGGTGCAGCATGTGTTGGGGACAGAAACGTAGATGGTCCTAGTTTAGATTTATCAAATCATCTGGACAAAGTGGAAATGGGCCAGATCGCTTGAAACCATGAGCAGCATTTGGGAGCGTTCGTAAAAGACAATACCATTTGGTTCTCTGAACATCGTGACGCCACAGGGGAAATAAGAGTACTGTAACCATCAATGAACAGCGGGGAATACAAAGCCTACCAGTGTCTGTAAATGTGTCACTTTTTGGTTCAACCAACACCTTCAACCTACTGGGACAGCCATGTATAAAACTAAGTTGAATGAAACGCTCTTTGAAATAACTTGATGCTATCCATCTGTGACTTTTGAAAACATAACACGAAATTATTTCCTTTTTGTAATCGGTAACCAGTTCAGCTTGACAATGCGAATCTGGTCAATGGGAGCTCTTGGATCCAAACCTAACACAAATCTTATTTTATTCTGAGTGACTTTATTTTTAAGTTTCTGATTCAAACTGTAATACCAAATTGCAGAACTATGATGAAAATGACACTGGATATGAACCATTGATATTAACCTTTTAGAGCGGAATTTGAGAATTTCAAATTGACTTTGAATATATCTACAGAATCTATCTATATATATCTATATATTTACAGAACGTCAATGTATGTAAAGTACTCGGTATTTAGATTCATACTGCTGTGATACTCAGTTTAATAAAATTTGTCCAAAAATCAATTCTGAAATATATATTTTTAAACAGAATACACTGCACATGAAAGTATTATTTTATTCGTATAAATGCATACATATTGTCATCAGTGGACTATTGTTACACAATTTGGAATGTGAGAGGAAGATATTACAAAACATTTTTTATGTTACAATTACGTGTGGCGAGAATTATGTGTAAACGAAACGACTCTTCATAGCAATTACTACATTCTCTAAAATTGTTAACATTTAAAATAGACATCAATATCACGATTCATTGTCATATTATAAATCACATAAAACGTTTTGTCCCGAGTGTATTGATGAACTCCTAACATTCTCTAATAGCGTTGCATATAATTTACCTTCAATCACAAACAATAACTCAGTAATACAAAATACAAATTGCACCAAAAACTTTTCTCAATTATATCTTCGAAAATACAAAAAAATCCGGATTAAAGTACGATCAAAATCTACAATTTCATCTTTTAAGAAAGGTAAATACATGTACATACGTATCTACTTAATACGTAAAAAGGGCTAAAATATCTGTACTTTTTACAAAACAGGGCTGATGTTTTTGTGTTTGTCAATATTTTGTTACCTCTGACGCTACTGTTTTATCTTCACTTTTGCATTTGTTATTCGAAGATTAATCCACGTCCTTTTGTTGTGAATCGGAAGCGGGAGGTACAGATGATATTGATAACAGAGTTGAAAATGCTGAAGCTGACTTCCCAAACATTTAAATCGATGATGAATTAAATGTGAAAAAGCGCAGGCGAAATAACGGAGTATGTATAGATGACTTAATGTTTGTAATGTTTTTGGCATTATCTGTACTTACGTCGGTGTAAGAATGCGTGTATGAATGAGGGTGTGCATTGTTGTGATTTTGCGATTTGTCCTCTTATACTCATGCTTTATTTCAACGATAAAAACCGTCCCCTAAAAACCAAAAGAGAAAAGAGTAAGTTACAGATTTGTAATAAGAAGCCTTACATAGTGTAATTTGTAATAATAAGCCTTATATAATGTAATTTGTAATAATAAGCCTTATATAATGTAATTTGTAATAATAAGCCTTATATAATGTAATTTGTAATAATAAGCCTTATATAATGTAATTTGTAATAACAAGCCTTATATAATGTAATTTGTAATAATAAGCCTTATATAATGTAATTTGTAATAATAAGCCTTATATAATGTAATTTGTAATAACAAGCCTTATATAATGTAATTTGTAATAACAAGCCTTATATATTTATTGTATTTCACCTCGACCGGTTTCAAAATATCTTCAGTTGGCAAATATCAACAATGAAATCATGATTATGACTATGAATTCATTGTTGATGTACACCTCTCTCTCTCTCTCTTCTCAACACTTACAAGCACCTTAATTTCACATTAATAAATGTATCGTTACACGACGGAATCAAAAAGGAATTGCATATTTTACTATATATTGCAAAACTCAACAGCTTCGTTATGAAAGAAATGTGATACTATTGATTTAAACAACATATTTATAAGTATGTTGTTCATCATATTACTATTGTTCATTAATTACGAATTTATGAATAGGTCTTCAATATCAAAATCTTATTTAAAACTTCAAAGATAAATTCATTTGTAATACAACATATCTATCATATACTTATCTTATAGGAAACACAGTACGGTAAAGTCATATAAAATACATTAAAATCTTAAGTCTGTGGAATTCCGACCCTAAAAATAAGTGACATTTTTATCGATATTTTAGCAATTTTCACATCGTTCAAAAACATTGTATATTTCCAGGCAAGATGTATTAAATATTTTTACATTTTCTGAAAGCTGAGAGCTTCGTATTTTATTTGATACATGATTTATGGAAATCGGTTGAGAAATAAAAAAGAAATAAAGTCGTGAAATCAGTTATTTTTTTCTTATTTACAAAGCTATGGCCGGGGAATACTTTGCCAATCAAGCGCAAAGGGGTTTGTCACATATATCAAATATCACCTGGCTTATATCTGATATACGTGACAAACCCCTTTGATTAAGCGTAGTGTGTAAAAGCGATGCCGGGAACCAATATATGACGCTGTTATAATGAAAATCGAATGGATTTTTCGTATCTAAGTTTATTTTCTACCGTCGATCGAAAGGATTATAAAATACCAAATATAAATCGAATCATCATATTGAAACCGTGTACGTACATGTCCTTAAATTACAACTATTTAAGTGTGACAGAATGAATCAAGCGTTTCATATAATGCAATACTGCATTTGAGATAAATCAGTATTACCTTCTTTTGATATGAATGCATAATTTACTTATGCAACATTTTAGTTGATTGATTCACTTTATTTGTAGCCCAAAACAAGAACAGATACATGATAGCTTACTTGTGCTGGAGGATTCATCAAGGCTTACATGAGGTTATAACTACGGATGACAAATCTTAGTCATAGAAATAATTTTGTTATTTCATTGAGCAAGGTTACAAAAAAGTTACTAAATTAAAAATTGAAATAAGTTTCATATATTGTGCAATAAGCACAACTTGTGTGGACATGTACATACGTATTAAATCATACTTGTATAATGTATAGGTGTTTGGTTGCTGGTGGATTCGGACATGTTAAGAAACTATTCAAACATTACAACTGTGACAGCTTGGAGCAGTTTGTTGAAATTGTAAACAGATTTGCTAGGAGTAACGTTTCCGTCTAATTCAAAAATCGAAATGGGGAACAAAACTGGATTTGGTAGATGTTTATATCTGTTGCAAAAATACATTAATTGAAAGTACGACATGAAGTTCTTACGTCGTTACTTTGAAATATCATTCTAAAATATTGTCACATAATTATACAACATCGGCACTAATAGTGCTTAAATATGAATATCAAACATTTATGTACACCATTAAATTGATTCATTTTATGTTTCGGGTACGATTGGAAATCATATCTGTACAAGTGTTTCCTTCCGTTGAAAGGGATTAAAGAGATTCACTGTTTCCATTTTAAAGCCTCTGATAAGACGACAGTATTTGTCCATGAGCGTTCGAGAGGGCCAGTCTTTAATGAATTTAGCTAAACGAAATTTCCACATTCCACTGTATACATACGAGCCTGCAGGATTAAGCCGACCACATCAAGAATATCTGTATATGAAGGTCTGTCAATTCGTCAGACCGGCATTTCACGACATCATTTGTCCCAGATAGGTTTATGAATAGTACATTATATAGTCAACGACTGTTCAAATTAATTAGTTTACTTTGCAATGCAATGCAATGCAATGCAATAAATAAACAAATAAATAAAATTTCAGTACTATGAAGTATTATTAATTGCATGTTTTTGTTCGTGTCTGTGTTATGATAAATGTTCATTAAACAGACGGATATCGTGCAAAGAAAATGTGACACAATAATGAATATTGCGTCATAATTCCAATACGTGTGCTGATAAACTTTGCGATTCTCAGTCATTAAATGTATATATGTTACCAACATGTTACCATAATTTGTGTTGAAAACGTTTTGTTTGCAGATGTTCAATGAAGTTTTGTGTAAGCGCATATTGCACACTACAATACAAGTGATATTTTGTTATTTCTTCAACTATAGTCGTTCAGTAACGTTCATACAACACGTTAACGTACACAGACAAGCTATCAGTGAAGTCTTACATTTTCAAGTGCGCAGTATAATATACCATTTTTATCGAATGACGCATCTTTTGGTTTACCATAATATCGTATAAGAAATTTCATTCGATAAAATATTGGTCTTTCGGAAAAAATGAATTAACTTCAGAAGAGGTAACTCTCATATGAGCACAGAACACAAAATATGATAAAATTTGTCCGAAAGTCCTTTTTGTCGCTTCACTGGTCGTATGAATACAAGACAAGTTCTTGTTTTGTAAAAGAGATTCACTTTGGTGTTCAAGGCTGGAATGTGAATTTTTCATGTCTGTTTCTTTTTTGTGCGAGTGTTTAAAATGATAGTAAGAAACGGATTTGTCTACTTTCGATGTAAAAATGCGGGTGATACATTTTGTATCTTAAAATTAAACAAATTATTTCTTTAAGGCGCCGTGTATGTCATGTTAATCGAAGTAGATAAATATGTTCCATTGAAAAACCACACATATTCACGTTTTCTCTTCCGCAAAGGGGAGCAACTGCTACAACACGCTACACTCACAATATTTATTATTTCGTTCACAAGTAATTGCATTTTCATGTGTTATGTTCGCGTATGAATACACTACATACATTAGCCTTAAACTTAATGGATCAATCAGTTTCTCTTTTTCCCAAAATATTCAATGCGATTAAAGTTTTGGATATAAAGAAATTGAAATACAATAAATCAAGTTTTGGAAATTGCCCAATGGTCATAATTTAGGTACTATTTTATGATACCATCGGTGAAGCGGATACATTTTTTTTATTGCATGTGTTCTTAGGTCGCTATGTTTACTGAATTGAAAGTTGACTTGAAAGACATGAAATTGTTCGCTGCCGACATTTGATCTTACAATTATTGTATTTAGCAATCGGGGAAATTTGGAGATTAAAAACTAAGTTCCTGAAGGGCCGGGTAGGTTGGTTTATTCTGTCTTACTTCCTGAACATCTTAAAAAGCCGATGAGTCAAAGACTATGCCGGATGATTTTCATGCAATGGATGATGAATTCGAGGACGTTGTCCTCGTTTGATCTGCTAAACTCACGTTTCTGATTGTTAATTGTACAAAAGAAATGACACTATTTTTTCTGGATTGGAATGTTTGATGTGTTCGTAGATATTTCGTTGTAGAATGTACTGAGTGATTGCACTTGATACGAGTACTGGTCAACTCGTATATTAGTTGTGTAGTGATTGTAGGTATATGGAACACTTTCAACAGCCTTGCTGTTGGATTAACTCTTTAGCGATGTGCTTGAGTGTCCGCCTGAAGTGCTAGGGGTCCTTGGTTTGATCCACTTAGGACCTTGGATTTATCTCACTCCAAATTTACTATAGTTGTATCAATATAGCAATTCCAGTTGTACCTATATGCCAATTCAATTTAAAACCGCAATAATGAAGCCACCAATAGGTCTGTCATATCATGAACTGCGTATTATAGAATTGTCAAGTTGAGCATATTTCAGTTCAATTGTTATATTTATGAACATTGGACAATGTAGTGTAACATGTATCGAGTGGGTTGAAGTTATCGCTGTCAACAACTTTATATATAATTTTCCTCTGGCCTATTTTGGCATTGATTATGTTCAAATAATTTGGAATTAATAAATCTTTAATGTATTTTCAGATAATTAATGTTGATGAACTGTGATTAAAATGATTAATATGAAACAGCAGAGCTTTATCTCATCTGAAAATGATAATAAATCTTGAGTAATTAACTTTTAGTTTTTTATATAACTCTATATTATGGATTATGCGTAGATTTAGGCAAATTACTGTTATGAGATACATAGAGTACTGATGTTAGAGGATGCGAACACAAAGTGCTTAGACTGATCTCTCTGTCTTTTAAAAAGTATATGTTTTGTATGTTTTAACAACTGTACTACATTACTAATTCTTGTACTATTTCAAATCAAATCAATCTGAGATACAGAAATGTGACCCAGTTCTGTTCCTGTAAGTACAGTTTAACCGACTTTATAGACAGCCTCATAGAATACTGATGGATAAACTGATATTAGAGGGTGCAAACACAAAGACCCTGGCCAAATTTTTAATTATTGAGTCATAAAATCCAATAATTTGGGGAAAAGTTATTAGTTGAAAAGCCATTTTAGGAATTTTTTATTAACATTTTATTCACGTTAACATTTGGTAATAAACCAATAGTTCACTAGAAAAAACAGGCAGTGTCCATAGGCTTGCCATGACCTCTCATATTTAATTTCTGTGGGTCAAGTAGACACCTGTCTGGTATTTTGGCAGGGAGGGGGGGTAATGAACTCCTCTGATATTGATTTACTAGACTGGCTGGCTGAAGATTCGGGGTGAGGGGAGCCTGAAGCAGTTTGGTTTTTGTTTTGATGCATGTTGAACATGTTGGTTGGAGATATGGAGCCAGTTGAAACTTAATAATTGTTTCAGGTCCGTAATGAAAAATTAGATTTTAATTGTTTTCTGTGTGAACACAAAAAGTTTCAGTAGTCAAAATTTTAAAACTTATTATTGAATGACGTATTTGTTTCATCTTTTGAGTATTAATTTTTTTGTTTAGTAAATACTGATTGTTATAGTCCTCAAATCAATCAGAAATAACATTATACATAGGGAAAATAAAACTATGTCTTATTTATTTCTTCAAAAAATTACTTTGGATATAAATACAGTCAAAATATTCATATCGTAAGAAGGGAAATTTAATTTTCTATTAACTTATCATTATCATTAAATGATTTGACAATGATTTATTAAAGTAAATTCAGTCCAAACACAGCTGATATTGTATTTTCAAATATTTCAAATAATCCCTGTTCAGTGTATGAAGCTGATCGCTTTTCTATTGGTTACTGATAAGCCACTTACCGATAACACTGAATGGATGCATTATCTGATTTAGGCATATCTCTAAGCAGTAATGGGTAAGGTTACTGTGATCACTTGTAAAACATATATTTTTACATCCAAAATTGGGTGCATCATATACATAGATGTAACACTTGATCCAATATTTCCCATGACTAAAACAGACAAATCAGGACAAATTTACAAAACTACATGAGTTTAAAAATCGACAACAAATGTTTGCCGATTGTGCCACAAATTACAAGAATTTATAGCTCACCTAAGCACAAAGTGCTCATAGTGAGATATACTGATGAGTCAATGTGCAGCGTCCATCATCATGATTCAGTTATGGAAATTGGCCAGTGCCTTTGTCGTGATGATATCTCAGACAAGTTTGAGTAGGTTTGGTAGCCCGGCGGCAATGGCTTTGTCAGACACTGGGTCACCTGGTCAAATCACTGGAAAAACTTGTGAACACTCTAGAGGCCACATTTTTCATAAAGGGACTGTAAAATTGGTCAGTAGCTTTGTCTTGATGATATCTTGGACAAGTTAGAAAAAACTGTACATCTTAGGTGATATAATGTAGTGATTATTCTAGCGGGTAAAAAAGGACAGGGTGGGGCCAAAAATGGACAGGGTGGGGATAAATTCTGGCAAGATCATAAGTGTCATCTTAAAATGTGATGTAATGTAATGCTAGAGTAATTTTGTGTAGTTTTCTTTGTATTGTTAAAGATCTACTGATTTTTTTAGCTCACCAGAACTGAAGATTCAGGGTGACCTGTTGGGATGGGTGAGTGGATGCTCTGGCGCCCATCTTCCGTCAACAATGGTCTTCTCCTCAGAAACTACCTGTCAAATTTACTTCAAATGCCTTTTGACGTTCTAGCTGCAAGTTGACCCCTTTTTAAAGATAGAAAAACCTTTAATCATCTTCTTCTCATGAACCAATGGATGGATCATCACCATACTTGGTCTGTAGCAACCTTAGGTAGTCTTTATCAGATTTACAGAAATAAAAATGGTTGGCCCCTATTAGGGCCACTAGAGCTAAAAATAGAAAAACCTTGAAAAGACTTTCTCATGAAACAACTTAGTTTGTAACGTTCTTACATGGTCATCTATTGGGTATGCTCATATAAAAATGGTTAGCCCTTTTTAGGGGTCACTAAAATTCAAAATGGAAATACCTTTAAACTTCCTCTTCTCATGAAGCAATGGATGTATCATCACTCTACTTGGTTTGTTGCATCCTTTGATGGTCCTTTCAAGTTTGCTTAAATTAATTGAAAATAGAAAATAGCTTAAAATGACTTCTTTTCTTGAACCATTGATTGGGTCATCACCAAGTTTGATCTATAGCATCCTCCGGTCATCACGAATATTCTTTTGTAGCATCCTTTGATTGTCTGTCATCAAGTTTATTATTGTTCCCCATTATCTGCCCACAGGTGTACCTTTATTACCTTTTTAGTAATAAGTTAATTTACATTTATTCTGGTGAGCGATGCAGGGCCATCGTGGACCTCTTGTTTTTTTTTAAATTTTGACATGAAGGTCTGGAACATAAATCAGAAATCTTTGATAATTTTTATACCTTGTAATGTATTTAAACTACTTTGGCTCAGTATCATAAATCATTTTTTTGCTAAAATTAAACACTTGTTTAATGTCAGTAGTAGTGACATCAGCTGATGTGATCATGGCCTGAGGCAGTTGTTACATCATGATACAAATTTGTTCAATATGTTAAGTACATACAGTACATTGACTGAAGTCATGTGATCATGCTGTGTATATTTATACTTCTATACTTAACATCCTCCATTTTTAGTTGTATTTGAAATGAAATGTACCAACTTGAATTTGCCATTTACTGACTTATTTCATGGATTAGATGGTAAAATCTTAATTTAATATATTAAATAATGTTGACTATGTTTACAAAAATGTAAATAGGGAAAATTATATTGTTCAGCTACTTATGGATAAATGTGTTATTTGTACCTTATGTAGATAAAGAAGTGTTTCCCTCTATATGTATTTAGTTTGGTTTGATAGGTTTAAATAAGTTGACGTATTGTTTTCTATTATCTTTATTTTTGACTTTACAGTTATTCATTATTTTTCTGATATGATCATTTAAGTTTAATATTTAATGATGTTTTTAAATTACATTATGGATGGATTATTACCAAACTTGGGTTTTAGCATCTTTAGATCGTGTTCTATCAGATTTGCTGAAATAAAAATGGTTGGCCTCTATTAGGGGCCGCTAAAGCTAAAAATAGAAATACTTTAAATCATAAATGTCTTCTTCTAATGAACCAATGGAGATCAAAACCATACTGTAACATTATTACATGGTCATCTATCAGGTATGCTCAAATAAAAATAGTTGGCTACTTTCAGGGGCTGCTTGAGCTGAAAATAAAAAATACCTTTCGCATGAACCAATGGATGTATCATTACTATACTTGGTTTGTTGCATCCTTTGGTGGTCCTCTTTCAAGTTTGCTCAAGTAAATTGGTTTGCCCCTTTTAGGGGCCACCTGACTAAAATCAGAAATACCTAAAATGACTTTTTTCTTGAGCCAATTGTCGGATCATCACCAAATTTGGTCTGTGGCATCCTTCAGTCATCACAAATATTCCTTTGTAGTATCCTTTGATGGTCCTAGTTTAGTCCTAAGTTTATTATTGTTCCCCATTATCTGCCCACAGGTGTACCTTTATTACCGTTTTAGTAACAAGTTAATTTTCATTTATTCTGCTGAGCGATGCAGGACCATCATGGCCCTCTTGTTTATTTGTCCATAGACAAAATCTTGTGTGCACTTCTCTTAAATGGCCTGTTGGATGTTAATAAAACTTTACCACCATAGTAGGCATTAGGTCCCCTTGCGCATATTGAAAAAATATTCTGATTTATTCTCATGGAGTAATGTCCCTTTTTCATTTGTCCGTTGACAAAATCTTGTGTGCGTCTTAAACAGCTTGTTCGAAGTCATTAAACTTTTAAAAAAGGGCTCTGCGGGGGTATTTATTAACCTTCAGTGATAGTTCTAGTTTTATATGTCCTGCTTCTTGGTTACATGACCTATAGCATGGAGTCATTCTTTCTAAAAGGTTATTTAAAATGAATTATGACCTATATGTCTATCTAGTTATCCAAACATAAAAGTGATGTTCCTAACCAGTTGGTATTGATTATATATTATTTTTTGTATCCATATTTGCTAAGTACTATTCTCTCTTGGACTGGAGCTTGGTTTTTGTTAAAAAAAATCACTGACAATTCCTCTAGAATTGGCAGTTTAAATGTTCTCTTAAATTTAGATTAATTAGTAATGCATGCATGAATACACTTATTATAATTATCAGTACTTGCCATTATCTGCAGGGGAATTCAATACCCCACTGACCTTAGGGATTCTGTGGAGGGATTTTTTTCTCTGGTTGAAGTTAAATCACTACTTTGGTAGATACTGAATTACCTGCAGATCACTGTAACTTGCAGTGTTCTCTATTTCTCATGCAGTGCATGACATCATTTCTGATGATATTTGATAATAAATGCTTTCTTCACTGAGCATTATGGAACTATGCCAATGAACTATTGATTCTCAGTGAGTTGTTTGTATAATTCTAAATAAATTTTCTAGAAATTTTGTGGAAAACCATCCTGTTAAAATTCCAACGAAATTATTAGATGAAGATACCGGCCTTTGCTGTTTTTATGCCCCCCAAAGGAAGGCATGTAGCAATGGCAATGTTCGTCCGTCTGTCCAACCATCAGTCCCATTTTTGTGTCTCCGCTATAACTTTATAATTTCTGCATGGACTTTGAAATAACATGGCATGAATGTTTACCAACACAAGACAATGTGTCATGTGCAAGACATGGACCCTAAGCTCCAAGGTCAAGGTCATGATCAAGGCAATTCATCATGTATATAAATTTCTTGTTACAGTCATTACTTTCTTATTTATGAATGTATTTTGAATTTACTTGGTACTGATGTTCACCATCAGAAGACGATGTGTCACACACTAGGCCCTGGCCTGTAGTGCCAAGGTCAAGGTCATATTTAAAGTCATTCAATATGTATGTGTCGTGTCTTAGCCCTAGCTTTCCAATTTCTGAATGGGTTTTGATATTACTGATATATACTTGGTACTGATGTTCACCATCAAAAGATGATGTGTCGTGCACAAGGCCCTGACTGGTAGTGCCATGGTCAAGGTTGTATTTAAGGTCATTCATTGTGTATGGATTCTGATGCCGTAAATTTGTTTCAAGGCTATGATGTCTTAAATCCTTGATGGATTTTTAGCTCACCAGAACAGAAGGCTGTTAGGATGGGTGAATTGATGCTCCAGTGTCCGTCGTCTGGCGTCAACAATGGTCTTCTCCTCTGAAACTATGTAGCATTCTTAGATAGTCTTTTATCAGTTTTGCTCGAAATAAATGATTCTATGGATGGATTACAGCTGTTTTGCTACTTATTGTTGGGGATTTAATTTAGTGGATTTCGTGGGTTGGGTGATTGGTTATATAGACCTCTGACAGCATTATGACCAATTGAAAAAGAACGTTTTGGAATAGTTGGCACCATAAATATCCCGTACTTAGTACATATCTGACCATGATCTCGATATGATTAACAAAATTACTTAGATCTGGATATGATTAACAAAATAAATGAAAGAATCCCTTTTCGTTGTTTATGGTGCAAACAAAACTTATGATTTTTACACCCCCCTCCCCCCCCACTCCCCCCCTATTATTGGGATGCGGCATATATATTGATAGTCATTTAAAACAATTCAACACAATCAGCTTACCCTATTTCAAATATTTTACATGAGAGGAACTATCCTCACATGTTTAATAAGTTACCTAGGTAAATATATACAATGGATGGTTTTGACTAACTTCCTTTGCTAAGAGCTTTACCCGCTGAATGCACCAACATTAATGATCAGGCCTATAGTTAAGTGTACGTGTCATTGCTGTTATATTATTTATGTTCATTATTATTGCTTGGCAGTGACAAAGTTGTAAATAATATACACAATCATATCAGTAAGGATGTCATGCACATTGTGTTAGATATCTGGCTTTATTACTTTTTTGTCTACATGCAGCAAAAGTTTAAAACTGAACACTGTTTTTGACATGAAAAAAGTAGAATATAAAAATGACACCAAATTTAGCAATATACAATGAAAATAGCCTTTTTATTTCATTTAAGGTAATTTTGAGTTAAATTTGGGTATTTTAGATAGAATTTATTGCAATTTTTACCACAACACGTCCTTTTCTAATGCTTGACAGATAGAAGTGTCATTACTTTGCAAACTGCAATCTCATTGGTCAATTGTATTTATATTATTTAATTGCAGGATTCAAAGCAATTTTCAATTAAAACAACATATTGATCAATTTTGGGGGATTTTTTTTGTATAGATTAGCAAATTTTCATCCTAGCCTGTCCCAATGACTGACACTATTTTTACAATTTCACTTAGACTGCACAATTGACTTTTGTCAACATCAGTCCATTGTGGACTAATGCTTAGTTATAGCAGTTAGTTTAGAATCTAGTAGGTAATTTTAAAACATACATGAAGATAGATTGCTGTTTACTAACATAACCATAATTTTGAAGTATTTTTGTACTAGCATCTTATTTATCTTTTATTTATCTTTATCTTTCTTATTTAATTTGCCATGAATTCTTACTGGATCAGGCCCTGATCTTTCTACTACTTTAAAATATAATGGAATATTGGAAACTATTTTCTGTTACAGAGTCGCAACTCCAAGATGGCCACAGTAGGGGAACAAATGCAAGTAAGCAATCACACCATTGATAAAGTAACACGAGCCAAGGTGACTCTTGAGAACTACTATTCTAATCTCATCTCACAGCATGAGGAAAGAGAAAACAGGTATTGCATTCTGAGTTGTATTAATTGTAGATTGTAATCCTCTATGTTTTATATACTGACTGACTTTCATGATATGCCTCACAATGTTGGGTTCACTGGCCAGAAGTGATGCTGTAGACCATCTGGACTTCACTATAATCATAAAATCTTCAGGATGTGTAAGATGTTTAATTAAATTGTGGTTCAGGATTCTTACCTTAGACGACTTCTATTAATATCCAACTAATCTGTTGAGTAAACAGTAGAGATTTAACTCAACTGAGCACAGTGCTCAGAGTGAGCTATATTGATGGGTCTATGTCTGGTGTCTTTCGTCATGATTTGTGCATCATGTGTCGTTGGCATTCACCTTGTGAACACTCTAGAGGTCACATTTTTGGTCAGAGGGTTGTGAAAATTGGTCAGAGGCTTAGTCTTGATATCTCGGACAAGTCAATAACTAGGTCACGGATCAAATGGAAGAAAAACCTTGTGAACACTCTCGAGGCCACATTTTTCATCAAAGGGTCCTGAAAATTGGTAAATGGCTAAGTCTTGATGATATATTGGACAGGCTCGAAAGAGGGCAAGAACTAGGTCATCAAGTCAAATCACTGGAAAATCTTGTAAACACTCTGTTGGTCACTGTTTTGATTGGATGTTCACTAAACCTTGTCAGAATGTTTGTCTTAATGATGTCTTGGACAGATTTGACTATGGGTCATCTTGGGTTAAAAACTAGGTCACCAGGTCAAATCTTTGGAAACCCTTGTAAACACACTTTTGTTCACAGTTTGATTGGAGGCTCACCAAACCTTGTCAGAATATTTTTCTGAATGATATCTTAGACATGTTCAAATATGGGTCATCTCGGGTCAAAAACTAGGTCACCAGGTCAAATTACTGGAAAGCCTTGTGAAAACTTTATTGGTCACGGCTTTGATTGGATGTACACCAAGTCTTCAGAATGTTTTTCTTAATGATATCTTGATCAGGTTCAAACATGTGTCATCTTGGGTCAAAAACTAGGTCACCAGGTTAAATCACTGGAAAACCTTGTTAACATTCTAGTAGTCATAGTTTTGATTAGATGTTCACCAAACCTTACCAGGATGTTTGTTTTTATGATATCTTTGTCAGAATGTTTTTTAATGATTTCATGAGCAGGTTTGAACGTGGGTCAACTCAGGTTAAAGGCTAGGTCACAGGAAAACCATAGATGTTGCAATCTTTACTCAGATAAACGAAAAAGGGCCACCATGGCCCTCTTGTTTAGATTAGGTTCTTTAGATTAGATACTTTCTTCCAAAATATCAGAACACTTTTTTATGTTACGTATTGCAGGTATCGTAAGTTGGAGCAGACAATGGAAGAAGACGGACTAAATGATGAACAGGTAAGTGTTATTTGTGTAGTAGAACATAACAACATTCTCTATAGTGTGTATAATAAACAATGCATGTTGTTTGGTGTTTAATTAAAATAATTGCTGACTGTCCCTGTTCCACTAAGTGAGTAACATTATTGATTTTACCTTGTTCCACAAACATTACTGATAGTTCTTAGTTCCACAAACAATGCTGATAGTTCTACAAACATTACTGATAGTTCATAGTTCCACAAACATTACTGATAGTTCATAGTTCCACAAACAGTGCTGATTGTACATTATAAACATTCTACAAACATAACCAATATCACATTTGCATGCTTTGATGACGCAGGTAGTTAAATTAATTGATTAGAGTGCAATGGACTATCATGTACGATCAGTAATAAGGCTTTTATTTCACATGGACATTCAAGACTGTCATAGAAAACCCTTGATGACAATAGTTCTGTGCAAGATTGATCAAAATCCCTGAAGTAATGTAGGTGCACCTTACACTGATGGCACCATAATGTGCGATACACAGATTGTATCATTGTGTGCCATTCACAGATAGCGCCATAATGCACTGTACACAGATTGCACCATAGTGTACCATACATAGATTTTATGTCATTTCATCTGCATTTTGTGTTTAAGGTACTGTTTGCGATCTTTTGAATAAGTTAGCCCTCTTGTTCTTGAGCACTTAAAAGTGCAAACAAAATGAAAGTTGATATGTCTTATTATGATTACATTGTCAACAGTGGCTCTTCTTAACATATAGATATCAGAATTCCTTGAGTTGTTGCTAAATTTTAGATCATCAGTTTTTCTAGTGCATAAAATCGTTTGTTCTTTTTTTTATGTGAAACATTTTCAAGTTTTAAATTAGACCAAATTGATTGTTAGCAATCACTTATAATACATTTAGATGAGGATTACTGGAAAGTTTAAAAGAGTAATAAAAAGTATCAACAGATGCGTGTTATTGGCTGTTGTGGTGGTAACTTGATATCTATGAATAGTTTATAAGAAATGTCAATCTAACTAACCCATTTAAAGATGGCCAGTTGACTTATGTGGCAACTTTTGTGACATGGCTGAGTTGTGTTTGATTTGTAACAGTCAAGAGTTACTGATTCTTCCTAGAATATATCATTTCTGCATACAAAAACAAACTTACTATTAGACAGGGTTTGAATTTAGGCACGCATACACGCTAATAGCTTGTATAATTTCTACATAGCGAGTGGCAATAAAAACCACTCACATATTTTAGGGAGTGTATGGTGGCTAAGTGGTCAGAGGAAGAAGAGGCCAAATAAAACTGCACATGGCCCAAGAAATTAGTAATTTGTTAATTATGGGTTAATAAAATTTTGTTCTAAATTTTAGCTAGTCGCTTTTCATTTTTGCCAGTTAACAAAAAAAGGTACAAGCTAATTTTAGCTGGTAGAAAATAATGCTAAATTCGAACCCTGATTAGAGAAATAATGGAGGCCTTATAATTATTTACAAAGCCCTATGTGGGTACATAAGGAGTGTTTTTTTACATAACTTCCTTATTTTGATAAATGTATGGATTTAAGATGCCCTGAAAATTCTTGCCCTGAACACTTCTTTTGATCACTGGCAATTTAATATTCAGAAGGAAATGAAGTGTTTGTTTGGAGGTACATGTATGTATAGTTCAGTCTGTTTGACAGATTTTTAGCTCACCTGAGCACATAGTTAGCAAAAAGGGCCATCTTGGCATTCTTGTTTCATCTTCCTTATGGAAAAGCTGTAAAATTGAGCTCCTCCAGTGTTGTATTTTTAGCTCACCAGAACCGAAAGTTCAGGATGAGCTGTTAGGATAGGTATGGTGGATACTCCGGCATCTGGCATCAACTATGGTCTTCTCCTTTGAAACTACAAGTCAAATTTACTTCAAGTTTACTATGTAATATCCTTTGATGTTCAAACTGCAATTGGCTTATATTATATCAGTTGACCCCTTTTAGGGATCACCTGAGCTAAAAATGGAAATACCTTTAAACGTCTTCTTATTATGAACCAATGGATTGATCATCACCAAACTTGGTTTGTAGCATCCTTATATGGTCCTCTCTCAAGTTTGTTCAAATAAATTTGGCTGGCCCCTTTTAGGGGCCACTAGAGCTAAAAATAGAAATACCTTAAAATGTCTTTTTCTCATGATTCTATGGATGGATTATTACCAAACTTGGGTTTAAGCATCTTTAGATAGTGTTCTATCAGATTTGCTGAAATAAAAATGGTTGGCCCCAATTAGGGGCTGCTAGAGCTAAAAATAGAAATACCTTAAAATGACTTATCACGTACCAGTGGTTGGATCATCACCAAATTTGGGCTGTGACATCCTTCAGTCATCACGAATATTCCTTTGTAGTATCCTTTGATGGTCTTTTATCAAGTTAATTATTGTTCCCCATTATTTGCCCACAAGTGTACCTTTATTACCTTTTTTAGTAACAAGTTAATTAACATTTATTCTGGTGAGCGATGCAGGGCCATTGTGGCCTTCTTGTTTATTTGTCTAAAGACAAAATCTTGTGTGCGCTTCTTCTCTGAAATGGCTTGTTTGCTGTTTATAAAACTTTGCCTGTACTTTAGGCATTAGGTCTACTTGCGCATATTTTAAAAAAAGAATTATTCAGATTTATGTGCATGGAGTTATGCCCCTTTTTTGTCTGGTGACAAAATCTTGTGTGCACTTCTCCTTGGCTTGTTCTAAGTTATTAAGCCTTTATAAAAAGGACCCTGCGGGGGTATCACCTTCATTGATAGTTCTAGTTATATTTATTCAGGCAAAACATAAACATACATAGTAGTAAGAATAGTAATAAACGTATGACACACACATACCTTGAAAATGCCATATAAATTATACAATATCTGTATATTTTAAATTCTGGTTATTTCAAACTAATTTCCTCTGTCCCTAGGAATTGTGATTACAAGGATCAACTGTGTATTAAATAAAAAAATTGACATGATATTGTTTGGTTACTTAAGAAAGTTCTGGAAAATTTGTCAAGAATGTTAGACTACCCAGTTTAGGCAGTCGCTTGCTTAAAAAGGTTTTAGACTGGCTTAGGTTTAATCTGCTTGGAGGAGGGTTTCTCTTTTTCTGAAGTGATATTAGATTTATGAACTAAAGCAAGTCATGTAGTTCTATTAGCATTGTTATATAATCTGTCCTGATTCAGTTTGTTGTTACAACTTGTAAAGAATTGGTTTGTATTTAGATGAAAAGTGACAATTTATCTTTTTCATTTCAAGTGTTAGGAGGTTTAGATTTTAGGAAATTAAACTGCATGCCATAAATAGAGAAAAGATTTTACATTGTAACTGTGTATAAATCACTGAGATAACCTTTATAATTCTTGACTCATGCGAATTTACAACATTGACAAACACTTAAGTTCAATTACTGTATTTGCTTACTTAAAAATATACTTGAAACGACTACCCTATAGTACAAATACACTGATATGTGTAGATAATTTGACTTTTGGCCAAGAGTCGTACTTCCTTGATATTTATTTCTTTTGAATGGATATACTTTAAATGCAGACAAAGGATTTCAGAATAAAATCAATCTGAACCATTTGAGAAGAACAAATAAACAACCATGAAATGAACTCATTGTTTTATTGTAGGTGCGGTAATTATGTACATAAGAAAAATTGATATTTAATAGACAAAACTGTGGATAGGAGTTTTAACAATTGATCACTTGATACCATTACAAACTTACTCACAAAAATATGCTTTGAAATGAGTTTTCTAATGTTAGTGTTTATTTTAGTTAGATCACCTGAGCATGGGGTACTCATTTTAGCACTTATTGTTAAAGATTTGTTCGAATTATTTTAAAATTTTGTACTGAGAATTTGAAAGAAAACAGCCTTTACTGTTTTCATGATTCATTTTCAAAAAAATATGAAAATACAGTAAAACACCCATTTTTTCGACTACGAATTATCCAAAAACCCGGTGTAATCCGAAAAGAAATTTCAGTCCCAATTTTTTCCCTATATATTTAATTGTAAAATAACACCAACTATCCAAATCGTCTAATCCGAATACCATAGCTTATCCGAAGTGATAATCAGGTCCCCAACCACATTTGAATGTGTACTTTCACACCTGTGATCTGAAAGGGGCCGTGGTTCAGTGGTTAGTGTGCTGGACTTGTAGTCCGGAGATCCGGGTTAGAAGCCCAGTCAGTCGCAGCAGGTCATACCCTTCTATGAAAATTTGATAAAAATGTTGATTTTCCTCCGTATGTGGAGAAGTTGCCGGCTCCTTGTGGAAGGGTAAGTTAGCACTGGTTAGTATACAGTCCAGGAAAACTGATTAGGTGAACCAGTTGCCGTATATAACTGAAAAATTGTTGAGAAACAGCATTAAACTGACAATAAATGTAATCCAAAAATGACAACTCTGAGCCGATTGACCAGACTTGTCCATTGAAGGATTTCTTTAACATGTTAGAAGGCACGAACAACAATTTATAAAACCCTACTGAACAAAGCATTGTCTGATTGATTTATTGTTTGAAATTTTAGGAACATAATTATCCTGTAATGATGCGAGTTTGGTTAGATGATTCACCTCTAATTTTGGTTTTATTAATAAATTGCTTCAATGATATCATAATTTGAATAAAATATGCTGTTAACATTAAAAGTATTCACTTTATTTTTCAGAGTTGAATTTTTAAATTTATTTTGTTTACTTTATTTCAGTGTTCGTTTTTATTGTATGCTTACAATATTCTCATAACATGTGTATACATTGTATTTCATTATATGATCAAGTTTTATAAATTAACATGTTCGTCATAATTTATTTTGGAGTGCTGTCCCTTTATTTTCATGATAAAACAGTCTAGATTTCGTTTACCCCGGATTATCTAAAACCCGGATTATCCAAAATAATTTTTTGGTCCCGTCGACTTTGTATAATCGAGGTTCTACTGTATAATAATATGCAGGCATGTTTTGTCAGACTTCAGAAGCACTTACATTTTTTCAGTTATATCTTTATTAATTTTTTTTATTACAGAAAAGTCAGAAGCGACAGCAACATGCAGTGAAAGAGACTGAATTTCTTCGTTTGAAACGTTCTAGACTTGGTGTGGAAGATTTTGAGCCCCTCAAGGTCATTGGTAAAGGTGCTTTTGGTGAGGTAAGTGTTTGATTAGATTTGCCTCTAAAATTGTTGCATGTAAATAAAATGATCCATCATTCTTCAAGTACTAGATAAGATGTTTAGAAAAGATCATTTGTTATAAATCAGTGCATGACTTAAAAAACTGAAGATGCATACTTTGTCTTCACTAATTTTCATTGGGATTTAATTTTGTGGATTTCATGGGACAGCTTGTACACAAAATTGTCCCCGTAAATGTTTGCTCCATCTTCAACATATGTCATGTGTTATATAATTTTTGACAACTGCGTGTCAACTGACTGTATTTGTAATTCATTTATGAGCTATTAACTAATATATTAACGAAAATTATGAAGCCAATTTTTTCAAAATATGAAGCTCCACAGGTTTTTAATAAAGTTGTGAAGCTGTTAAACTAAAAATGGAACAATCTAGTTGCTTCATGTTGCAGGACTTCTTTGTGTTTTCCTTATTCATTGTCAGATAATCTAGTTTTGATCTGTGGCAAATTAATAACACCACATGTTTACAATTGATTGTAGTTATTTACTGTCTTGACATTCATTTGTTGCCTGACTGACAGCTGCTTACTTGAAAAACTTTTAAAACAATTCGAGTTCTTGATTTGGAGCCAAATAAGCTATATGATACCATATGTATACAATTGTATGCGTAAGTCAGACATGATGCTGAAAACTTAATACATGAGACATTCTGGAAATCAGTCATGGTGCTCAGTTCAAGTGGTCTCAGAGTATACTCAGAAATACAAATTGGTATTACTGCAAACTTTGGCAATGAGGAATTGGTGTTATTGCATAATGGATGAAAAGTTAATGAAATTATAACATGAATAGAGGATTTGTGAAGGCAAATTTATGTCAGAGAAGTTTATGTTTTGATTGAGCCAGAATCTTGTTGAAAATATTGTATTCGATCAAACTCCTAAGATTATAAAGAATTTTCAACCCTGAGACCTCAGTGGCAAATCAAATTGAATTTTTCATGAATCATTTCAGTTGAAAGCCAGCTAATGACATCAACTATTTGTTAACCCATCAATGAATTAATGAATCATTACACTGTCATACCATCTATTGGCAGCATTTTCATGAAGTTGATAATAAGCATGATTCAAAGTGGTATATGTTCAGGAAGTGAGGCTCCTGTCTGTCCTTCAGGCCTTTGATTTATCTTAATTTGAAATAAACCTGTAACTATTTGTATTATGTATTTATTTGTATGCATCACAGTAACAGATATCTACAACATACACTAGTTGTTTACATGTATTTTGTAGCTTTATGAAATTCCGTATACCTATGGACTCACTTACTATTACGACCAGTTTGCTATTAAGACCACTTTTCAGAACACAAAGTGGTTTTAATAGTGGAGCTTTACTGTATTATTTATTGTTTAACATTTGGAACTAATGTTTGTTTGCCACATTCGGCAACAATTTGTTTCTTGGGACAATATTTGTATTGTAAAATTCATCTATACATGAATTGCATCCTGTTTCAAATTTATCTGACTTATTTGATCTAGAGGAAAATTGTCAATATTCAGATGAGTCATATTATGTGAAATGGTTTTGCTGTAGAGGTGTTCATTTCATGCATTACTTCATTTATCTGACTCATTGAACACTTCACTGATGTTTGATATTGCAAATACAATATATGTTCATTTTGTTAATCTTAAAGGTACTATGCCACAAATTCACTTGGATAGTAACGTAAACATTCCTTAGATAGATGAAGGTAGAGCTCTTAAAACGAGTTAATGTTTGAAGCACCTGCAATTTAAATCAAGAGTGATGCAGAAAGTTGAATGGTGTATAGGATCTTCTTGTGGATTCTTAATCTTCCAATCCACATTCAAATCCCACTGGCATCTTGATGAAGCACTTAATTGTTCATTTTCCAAATCATGCAAATTGTATTACTCTACGGATAATCTAAATCAAGATCCAAACGAAGTACAATGTTTATGTCTGCATCTCTTTGTCTTATGGCAGCTTGAATGTGTGGTTAATGTATCAATGTTTTGGTGTAACTAGTGGTAATATTTGAAATAACATTAGTGTAGGAAGGTAGCATAAAGTAATTTATAATTAAAATTTTCACTTGACATCAAAACTGGGTATGGTTTCATTATTTAAGCAATTAATGATTTTAATTTCAATTTCTAAGTTGAATGCATTTTTTATTGGAATAATTTTTAGCTCACCAGAGCGTGTCAATATAAAAACATCATTACTTATTAAACAATCATTATTAAATTCAAGTATTGACTTGTGTATATTTCTTGCGAATATGTGTTTCGTACTTAAATTAAAGATGCCTTGTATGTAGATTTACAGTTTTGGGTACATATTTACAGTTTTGGGTACATATTTAATGTTTAAATATGTCACAGATGACAACAGATGATGTAATGTTTATGTTGACAGCCTTACCTTCATCAGACATTATTAACATTAGACAAGTGTTCATGTTTTTACCCTGTAAGATGTATTATATTTGTAATTTTTGTTATACTTTGCATAATTTCAGGTTCGTTTGGTACAGAAAAAGGATACGGGTCATATATATGCCATGAAAATACTCCGAAAAGCTGACATGTTAGAGAAGGAACAAGTTGCTCATGTACGAGCTGAACGTGATGTTTTGGTTGAAGCTGACCATGAGTGGGTTGTTAAAATGTACTACTCATTTCAAGATGCTATTAACCTATACCTCATCATGGAATTTTTGCCTGGAGGTAAAGTTAATGTGACATAATTGTGTGTTTATTGTTTACATTTATGTAGGATTCATGTTATTCAAGTCCAGGCTGATCAGTTCCTCATACTTTATTGTTTGATATTCAAGGGGATTGAACATTCTAATTTTATAGACAAAAATAGCTATGTTTTCTCACCAATGGTATTGCTGGGTATGAAAGAACTTGATAGTTGACAAAAATGTGCTGATGCCTTTATTTCAAGCTGATTTACAAGTAAGAAAGGTCTGGATTCAGTTTTGTAAGAATAATCAGTCCAACGTTGTGTTTGGGAACAGTGAGCTAACCATGTTGTATTGAGAACATTTTGTTGGATAGTTTGGGTCTACAAAGCAGGGTTCCAACAGGTCCGGGAAATCAAGACAAGTCTGGGAATAAGAAAAAAGCCGTTCCCGGCACTTGAAAGTATGTGAATCTGGCAAATTTTGTTATCTGTGGCCATGTAGAAAAATAATGTGGACATATTAAGTCTTACCATATTAAGAAGTGTGAACCAGTTATTTAAAGTCATAAACAATGCATATTTTAAACTCTATTTAGTATTTTGGCACGGTATTGACGATCGATAGGTGTAGGTACCGTACGCATTTTTGGACAGCTTATAAAAGTTCTCACCAAAGGGAGGTTACCATGCATGAAGGTTGACAACTGATATGCTTTTGGTACTAATTTATGTAGATCCTGTCACCTATTAAGAAATTGTTTAAATTAGTTCTGACTGATTTGATAAATTTTTTCTTCAGTATATTTTTGTTGGGTATGGTTTGCTGGAAACTGATAATTACTATAATTTTTGTAAGATGAAAAATCCTTGCTACTGAAGCTGAGTCAAAATAAATGTTGACATAAAATTGTCTTGGATAATTTCGCCAACTGGCCTTGATCCAGCTCAATTTTCATTTTCATCATGAATTAATGTTTGATCTGAAAGACACGTAAATCAAGGCAAGGAAATAAAAGCTGAAATTTTTATTTTGTTAGAGAATTCAAAATGAAAAAAATGTTTGGTTGTTTGGTAAATCTGTAACTCATACAGTTTAGTGATACACATTTATTTAAACATATCAAACTAGTTCCTATGACTCAATAGTTATATTAGTGTATAATGTATTATTTCAGGTGATATGATGACACTCTTGATGAAGAAGGATACATTAACAGAAGAACAAACACAGTTTTATGTTGCTGAATCCATATTGGCTATTGATTCCATCCATAATCTACAGTTTATACACAGGGATATAAAACCTGATAATTTATTACTTGATTCCAGGGTATGTGAAAAATATTTTTATATTGATGGGTCTGTGTCCGGCGTCCGTCATTGTGCTGTGTGCAGCATTGGCATTCACCTTGTGAACACTTAAGAAGTCACATTTTTGGTCAAATGGTTATGAAAATTGGTCGGTGGCTTAGTCATGATAATATCCAAGGCTTCCAATTTTCCGCATATTTAATCCTACCGTGTCCGTTTTTTAGATCGATGTAAATCCGCTGAGAAAATTTGGGAGGGGAGGGCGGGGGGAACCGACGCAAGATGACTAGGATAAAATATTATTCAATATTAATTTTCTGGAACTTCCACTTGGTAATCAGAGATTGCATTTCATTCAACCCCAACCAATCGTATCACTTGGCTGAAATATAGGAAAATCAAATGGCTGCGTGCCCAGTTTAGGATGTAGTCATCTGTGTGATTGATCATTTATATACCGCTAAATGATAAATCTATTTCAGTTACATTGTGTATGTGATATTTCATGCATATCATCGGGCGTAAAAAGATAGGTTTGTTTCCGATTACCAAACTGACCCATCTGTTACCTGCCAACTGAAAAGTTTTTATGGCGTCAAAATCAGTTTTGCCAATATATATAAACAAAAGGTAAAATAAAATATAAAGAAAAAAGTCCCTACCCACCGGCCCTTATTTTTTTTTTGGTATGTAATAGGACACGAACCTTTTTTTATCCACCCCACAACAAAGTTGTTGGGGGTATACTGGTTTCAGTTTGTCCGTCCGTCCATGCTTCCATGTGTTAGTCAGTCCGAATTTGTCTGGACCATAAACTTCCCTATGCACCAATGAATTTTGAAATGACTTGGCACAATTGTTCATTGATGAGGCAGTTTGTCATGCGCAAGATCCTTGACCATATTTCAGAGGTCAAGGTCACTCTTGGGGTTTAAAGGGCAAATATTGACATGTTTTACCTTGTCCGGACTGTAACTTCTTTCAGCATTGATTGGTTTTAAAACAACATGACATAATTATTCTCCTTGATGAGACGATGTGTCATGCACACAACCCAGGTTCATATCTTTAATATCAAGGTCACACTAAGGGTTTAAAGGGCCAAAATTGGTAGGTTTTACTGTGTTTGACTTTGTGCAGACCATAACTCCTTCATGCACCAATGGATTTAAATAGCTTGGCACAAAAGTTCACCATGAGTCACAATTTGGTTTATGTCAGGCATTCAACACATCTCTCTTTTTTATGACTCTTGGTCAGCCCATTTTAAAATGTCATGCTCATTCCCTGAAAAAGGAATGGACAACCTTTTCAGGATGATAATAAGTGCCTTAGTGGGCTCGACATGTTGCCATTTGGCAACTTCTGTTCTTTTCAAGTTATCAAGTCATTAGGTTTTGTTCAGGTGAAAGATGTTTCGGGCCATCTCTAGATTATCTTTCATCATATTAATTCTAAGATTACATTTGTGCTATATAATTCACAGGGACATATCAAATTATCTGACTTTGGTCTCTGTACTGGGCTGAAAAAGTCCCATAGAACAGAATTCTACAAAGATCTCTCCCATGGCAAGACAGGAGACTTTAGTAAGTTCATTCGATCAATTCATACTTATACCTTTGAGTTAATTGTATTTAAATCAAATCTGCCATGTGTTAGCGAGCTTAGTTCAAATACATCATTGTACTAATAATGTAGTTACTTGTTTTTTGGTCTTAATTGTTTCACTGACATGTTTATATATTGTGTATGTAATGAAAACGGATTCCTGAACAAAGATGAGGATTTAGTTTGAACATAATGATGCTATAAAACAATGTCCTCGATTAAATGGTCTTATCAGAACTCAGTTTTGTTCTTTTGCCTTGTGAAAAGACCATGGTTATATAAGTTTTCCGGAACCTCCGTTTTTCCCAGATACAGGTCATATTGGTTTTTATTGTTTGCGTGAAACTGAGGTTAAAATTTCCATTTTTTTTTTTAATTTATCCACTTTCATCCATGTGATAGAGTTATTGTTATTACTTCCATATACTGTGATGTGAGCCTTGTGCATGTAAAACCAGTGAAACATGATAAAGATGAGGTATATTTTAAATTGTATGTTGCAGATTTAAATCCTATGGATTCCAAAAAAAGAATGGAGAGTTGGAAGAGAAATAGACGAGCTTTGGTAAGATCTATATGAAACTGTTAAAAATCTGCTTGCTGGTCAGAAAAAGTATTGTGAACAGAAAATGTTAAAAAGACCTTTGTTGAATGTGTAATTAAAAGATCGTATCAAAAGGGTTTTTAGCTTACTATAACCAAAGGATCAGGGTGAGCTGGTCGGATGGGTGGATGTATGCTCCGTCGTCTGGCGTCAACAACGGTCTTTTCCTCTGAAAGTACTTGTCAGATTTACTTCAAATTTGCTTCGAAGAAGCCTTTTGATGTTTTAACTGCAATCTGCTCATATTATGGCAGTTGACCCCTTTTAGGGGTCACCAGAGTTAAAAATAGAAAACCTTTAAACATCTTCTCATGAACCAATGAATGGATCATCACTAAACTTGGTCTGTAGCATTCTTAGATAGTCTTTTATCAATTTTGCAAAAATAAAAATGGTTGGCCCCTATTAGGGGCCACTAGAGGTAGAAATAGAAATACCTGTAAATGTCTTCTTCTCATGAACCAATGGATGAATAATCCCTATTTGGTTTGTAGCATCCATAAAGTTTGCTAATAAATTTGGTCAGCCCCTTTTGGGGGTTGCAAGAGCTAAAAACAGAAATACTTAAAAAGACTTTTCTCATGAAACAATGGGTGGATTATAATCGAACTTGGTTAGTAGCATTCTTACATGGTCATCTATCAGGTATGCTCAAATAAAATGGTTGGCCCCTTTTAGGGGTCACTAGAGCTAAAAATTGAAATACCTTTAAACATCCTCTTCGCATGAACCAATAGATGTATCATCACTATACTTGGTTTGTTGCATCCTTTGATGGTCATCGTTCAAGTTCTCCAGTCATCACGAATATTCCTCATAGTATCCATGATTGTTCTTTATCAAGTTTGTTATTGTTCCCCATTGTCTACCCGGAAATTTACCTTTATTACCTTTTTAGTAACAAGTTAATTTACATTTATTCTGGTGAGCGATGCAGGGCCATCGTGGCCCTCTTGGTATATTTTCAATCTTTGATCAGTTAGTATTTCATTACAATTTCATAGATGTTAGTGGAAGTTGTTATTTATTTGATATGTTTGTTTTTGTTGGGCCTGCTGATGGTGAGCTTTTGTCAAGCCCGCTGATGGTGAGCTTTACATGATCACCACAGTGGCAGTTTGTTTGGTGTATGTGTGTGTGTCTGTCTGTCTGTCTGGATTATGCTTATCTTGACCATTACCCTGTCTTTGAGTGGGGGATTTTTTTTATAATTTGGCACAAATGCTCACCATGATGAGATCGTGTGTAATGTCTAAGATCCTTGTGTTTGGCTCAAAGATATGTTGCCTTTGGGTTTCTAGTTTAAATTTGGTTGATAACCCTTGATGAAATATGTCTACATAATTTAATGATCTGTTCTCATTGATTCTGTTACAGGCATATTCCACTGTAGGCACTCCAGATTATATAGCACCTGAAGTATTTATGCAAACTGGTTATACAAGCTCTTGTGATTGGTGGTCACTGGGAGTTATAATGTATGAAATGTTAATAGGTAAGGTCATTTACTGTTTTTGGATATACACACACACACGCATAGGGTTGGATATACTTAGCCACGAAACGGTGTTATACCGATACTGATACCAATGAAACGATACGATATTTTAACTATACTGATACTTTGAACCTCATGTACGTGACACAAAACCAATTTTAACTCCATTGGCATATGCTACTTATATTCCCTAGGTTATTAGGTATGATAAGCCTTTAAATGGAGTTAAACTTTGGTTTTGTGTCAAGTTTGAACCTATATGGGGATTTAAAAGGTGATTAGTGATGCAACCGGTTAAAATATTCTGTATCATTTTCGTAAATATTCATGCAATTACCATGTATAGACAATTTATTGTTTAAAAAGGCTTAGAGTGTTGTTTGTTCAGGAGTAATATAAACAAATCATTGCTGTTTCAGTTTTAATCAAATGAGCACATCTCTTCAGAATGATGTTATGTTTCAATTGCAAATGTTTTTCGAAATTGCTTGTGTTTCCCCCCTTTCCTTTAACTTTTGATGAACATAAATTGCATTTTCCACCATCGGTTTATTTTGAAAAGTAGCCCGAAATCTTTGAAGTGGTAGCTTGATTGCCTCATAACTTGAAAATTTCGTGTAAAAAATTAAAAACTTGCAAGTGCTGAAAAAAAGTAAATATACCACACTTAGCAGTCCGCGAGTTAAACAAATAGTTGAGTCCGAGGCTATGAATAATGTATAATTTTATAAATTTTATATTGTATAAATATAATAAATTCATAGATTCAGGGTAATTTACAGAAATCTTAGAATGAAACTGGAAGGCAAAAAATAATTAAGAGCACATGTATCAAAACTGTACTTTATCTATTTTCAAGTTATTGCTCTTTGTTTAATTTCAATTTGTCCGTGCCAAAAACTAGATCATTGGGCTAAATCACTGGAAAACCTTTTTAACATTCTAGTGGCCATAATTTTGATTGGATATTTACCAAACCTCATCAGAATGTTTGTCTTAATGACATCTTGGACAAGTTTGAACATGGGTCATCTGGCTTCAAAAAATTAGCCATCGGGTCAAATCAGTTGCAATCTTTACTCAGGTGAGCATAAAAGGGCCATCTTGGCTCTACTGTTTATTATGTGTTACATTTGAGCATGCATTTCATTTCATGTTACATGGTTCATTTTATTATATCAATGTAAACAAAGGTAATTTATTTCCGTTTGTTGATTTTGTGACACACAAAAAAGAATTTGTAATTCATTTTTCAGGCTATCCTCCATTTTGTTCAGAAAATCCTCAGGAAACATACAAGAAGGTGATGAACTGGCGTGAAACTTTAATTTTCCCTCCAGAAGTCCCTATATCCAATGAAGCCAAAGATCTCATCCAAAAGTAAGCATTTAACAACATGTTCTTAGCTCACCTGGACCAATGTTCAGAGTGAGCTATTAGTATGGTATGGGGGATGCTCCAGTGTCCGTCATCCATCATTTATCGTCAGGTTTCAGCTATGGTCTTCTCTGAAAGTAATGGTTAGATTTTCCTTCAAATTTGCTCTGTGACCTTCTAACTGCAATTTGACCCCTTTTAGGGGCCACAGAGCTGAAAATAGGATAATCTTTAAACATTTTCTCATGAACCAATATATGGATCATCACCAAATTTGGTCTTTAGCATCCTTTAATCACAGATGTATAAATTATTAAAAGATTGGCAACTCTTTCTGAAATGATTTCAACAATGTAAACTACGTGCAGACGCTTGAAATGGATATTTCTCGGTGCAGAGTGGTGCATTGGAAGATTTCTGCCTTAAACTTAAAAAATGTCGTCTGAAAAAACAGCCAAAGCTGCAAGTGTTTTTGTCTAGGAAAGGAAACGGTGTGTTATAAGGAAATGCACACAAATTCTTAATCATGTCGGTGTAGAAAAGTGTCTATTATCACTCATATTACTCTTGTAGTTGCATGAATCCCAAACGTGCTTTGAATTTCAACATTTGTTATCTTTGAACAAATATGTTTACCGGACCTGTCTCTCAATCTCAACTAATATTGATACAATGAACACTGCGAAGTGTCAGTTTGTTAATTTAGTCCCGAAACATGACTTAACTAGACACAGAAATCGCCAAAAATGATGCATTATTTACCGACAAAAAGCCGCAATAGTGCATGAAATGACGAAAGTAAGTTGCATTTCCTCATGTCAAAAATCATTAAAAATTTGTTTTATTACTGCCATTATTTCGATCACCTATTATAGATAAGCACCATGAGAATGTAATTGTATTTTATTGGAAATTTCAGATTTACTTTAAAAGTCGCCTATTAATTTTCATTTGAAAAGGTCACGGAAACTAGTGACAATCGTATATACTTGTATAGTAAAAAATCGTTGTGTATTCAAACTTTCCACCCATGTACCCACATTTTCACAACATTTGGGGTACATGTACACAGGTTTAAAAAAACCGGTGGGAATGCTGAATTCAATGAACATTAAGAGATGTCATATTGTCAGGAATATTATAAACCAGTCTGAAAAGCTGAAATACCAGTAGCTCCTTCCCTGGACCTGCAAGGGGACCCCTTGAACCGCAGCAAATTTTCCCCTCTTTTTCATTTTCTCTGTTGGAGAACTTTCCCTGAATAATTGGTTGGATCATCAGCAAATTCGGTCTGTAGCATCCTAAGGTCATCACCAATATTCCATTGCAGTATCTTTGATGGTTTATTATTTCCCTTTTCCAAGGAGTGTACCTTTACTACCTTTTTAGTAACGAGTTAACTTACATTCTGATGAGTGATGCAGGGCTATCATGGCCATCATTTAACATACAATAACCTAACCTCTCTTAACATTTCTCACTACTTGTATTAAAACTACTAAGTGACGAACAATGTTCACATTCCTAGGACTATTTCATTATTACTTTTGTTTTTAATGATGTAATCTTTGTTGTATTACATGTAAAGTATATAAAAATAATTGTTATGATTTCTTTTTAAGGCTATGTTGTGATCACGAGCATAGATTAAGTTCACGAGAACAAATCCAAGCAAATTCATTCTTTAAAGGATGTGACTGGGAACATATCAGGTATAGTTTACTTTTCACACGGTCTTACTGTCACTTATCATTCCTGCTGGCTATAGTTTACAAATTTTAATTATGGTCTTAATGCAGGATGACAAATCCTGTGGTCTTTAGTTTAAATCCCTCAGTAGCAAAGTTATATCTTTAATATGTGGTACTGAATTGAATATCAGCCCTGTCTCACCTAACAGAAAATTCCACAGATTGTGTACTGAATTAACTTCGGAGTATTCCTGAAAGGTTCGTTCAGTGAACTCATAACTTTTTTTCAGTCCAAACAAGTCTGGATTTCAAAGGTTCTAATGTATCATGTTAGTTATTACTGGTAATACAACTTTGTTGAAATTGATCGCTTTCAGAGATCGCCCAGCAGCCATTCCAATAGACATTAAAAGTATTGATGATACATCTAACTTTGATGAATTTCCTGATGTTGATCTTAAGTGGCGTAAGTATTATTCTGATGTTATAACTTCATGTATAGTTAGTTTAATTGAGTGTGTCTTTGAACTTAGGATTTTGCTATTAGAAACTTTAAGGGGGCACCAAGAAAAGGGTCGGTAGAGTAACCATGAGCCAAAGTATTGGTTTTCTGGCCTAATATTCAGCAAAGTTTGCACTTAGTGCCTGTTATAATATAAATGTTCATCATAGAGAGCTTGTTGTAAATATACATTCATCTTTAAAGTTCTTCATCTGTGTTATTTTCTCATTTTCAGCAACATCCCAGAAACCGGATGTAAGCAAAGAGCAACCAAACAACAAAGATTGGGTGTTCATAAACTATACATACAAAAGGTTCGAAGGATTGCCTAAATCCTGGCAATCAAAAAGTTAGCAAATCTGTATAGAGGATGAATAACTTTGTGAACAACTGTAAAAAACATTGACAGCTTTTAGTATTTGTATGTTTCTCACTATAGAGGAATTCTTCATTGAAATAAATGGAGTTCTACATGTAAGGACCCTCAGTGGACTCTCATTGGCTCGAACATGATGGGACTGAGAAAATCATTTCCAGTTATCCAGAGTTCCAGCTGTCTGGAGTTTTGTAATAGAGTTTATGTAATAGAGTTGTTTCCCTTGTACATTTTGTATTGTGTAATGTTTGTGCTGTTTGTAATGATCGTATACTAACATGTACATTCATGCAGTACATTATTACTTAAGACAATACACAAAACAAATGATTTTAGGGGACTTCTATTAAGAGATATTTTTCTAGACATTTCGTCTTATTGCTTGTTTATTTCATGAATAATTTCAGAGTAATCACCCGTTAAATATCAGTAGCATTATATTCATTGACCAACAATGAGGTTGTAAGAAAACCACACAACTGTTAATAGTCATAAGTTTGTGTCAGTTTCATGTGCCTTGTGATATCCAGTGAATTTTTGACAGCAAATTACTCTCAAGTTCTGAAAATGTATTGTCCAACTGACAGGCATGAATAACAGAGTAAATATTGACCTCAGGACCTGATTTTTGGTTCAAGCATTCAAATTTATGTGGTTCTAGTCATGCGGAGTCAAAATATGGAACATATAGCAAAAACAATACTGACCATAGAATGAGTTACAGTTTTCTGGGATGTTCAGATTTACCGGGTTCCAGCCAATGAGAGTTCACTGTATTGATGTAGAATCCTACATAAAAGGAGCTGAATTCTTAAGAATTGATTTTCATGTTTCCCAGAGATTTTGGAAGTTGTCATCAATTTTTTATGCCCTGAGAATATTAAGTTTGGTATGTTTTTCATTGTGTAAACATCTTCAATGTTATTTATACAATGCTATTTGTCAGTGTTTAGTTTCTTCATTGCAATGATAAGAGGCTGTAGTGTGCTAAGATGTTAACACATTATTTTTAATGCATTACCATTGAGTATAGTTAATTATGTTTGAATTTGTAATATGTTGTATTGTTTAAGTTGACCATACCTTATTAATAATAGTTAAATTATCTCTATACCTCATCTTTGTAAATTATTATGTAACTTGTATGATATTCATAAAATGAAAGCAGTTCAAGGGAAACAACTCAGACAATTATCGTATAATCCTCTAGGTGATGTAATGGAATAGACAAAAATCTGTGGTAAAATTTGTTCACCAGTCATTGTGCTGAATACCTCATTTATGTTAACATCCTTCAAAGAGATCATGCTTAATTTTTTTAAAGAAATATGAAAATTTGCATATTCAGAGCTGCCAATTTTTCTCAGATCTGCGGAATTTATTCCTTGTGGGGCCGTTTTTGAGATCGATGTAAATCTGTTGAGAAATTTTTTAGGTGGGGGGGGGGTCCTGTCGGTGCAAGATGGCGATGATAAAATATTATTCGATATTACTTTACTGGAACTTCAACTAACCAATCAGCAATCATTCAGCACCAACTAATCCTATTGCTTGGCTGAAATATGTGAAAATCAAATGGCTACATGTTCACTTAAGGATTTTGTCATTTATGCGATTGATCATTTATGTACTGCCAAATGATAAATGACCCCCGGCAAATTTTCCTCTGTTTTCATTTTTTCTGTTGGCAGCCCTGCATTTTCTTGAATTTTAAGAAAGTTTCTTCTCTCCAGTACATTTTATGGTACTCTATACTGTATAACTAGCACTCATCTGGAAATTGTTACTAGGATGTTCATGTTATATGCACTGAAATATTTTTTTCATTGATTTGACATTTAGTGTTTGAGAACAATACCAATATGTATTACAATGTTATGGTGTAATGTGTGTAAATATGCAATCAGTCTTTCATAGTGGTTCATATCACTTGTTATTGTATAAGCAATAAATATATTAATTATGTCACTTTTTGTTGACACAGTGTAATGTTTTTTACCAGGCATGTAGGTGTGAATATGTTGAAATATATCACGGTCATGTTTTTGTGACTTAATATTGCACTGTTCATAATGAATGTCTTGTATTTATGTAACATTAATGTGTTTTGTGTATCCAGTGCAAATATTCAGTTTAACTCAGCATTGGAACTTTCCATTTTTTTCTCTGTTGGTACATGGCTATGAAATATGTCTGATTTATTGATGGATTGATGTATGATTTGTTGTGATGAAACCTTTATGTTGATGATATAACTTAGGTACCTTTCTATTTTTCTTCAAATCAACAATCCCAGTGTTGAATAATTAATCTCATTGTTGTTGTTTTTATATTAGTAACCTTGTCTGCAAAATGTATGTTTCATTTATTAGTGAAGTTTTAACTCAAGAACTAGTTTTCAGCATGTAACAGTTTGTTTGATATAAAACTGTAGCCATTTTGTAATTATAATTATATAATTATATTGCTTTGAGGTCAACAGGTCAAGGTTAGCTTAACCTGGACCACTAAAAACTTGTCTGACTGATAACTAGGAAACACTTTGCCTGGCCTGCTGCCCATAGATTTAGTAGTTAATTTGTTGGTGAAAAATGACAATTTGGTTGATGTTAGAGGGGCATATATGTTTCACAAACATCTCTTGTTTCATATTGCTGGAAAGTAAGTGTCACACATTTATTAAGAGTATCTAGGCATGGTAAATATACTTAACATATTGTTTGTGAACATTAATATTGCTGAGTGAATTCTAATTTCATGAGAATATTGGTGGCAGATATCACGGTTCTATGTTACGGCCACATTATCCCATGTTTTATCATCATGTAATACCTCTCTTCTGCATTGGGCATCTTGTTCCCTTATTTAGTTTCATGCTAGACTCATAACATATATATATATGTTGTAATATTTGCTGCAAACATTCCATATAGAATATACATCTTTGTTTGTTTGTTGATGGGATATTTATAATGGTGATGGTTCATATATAAGTGTATATTACCATATTTTGGTGATGTTCAATTGTAACTTGTTTATGCCTATCGCTACAGTGTACATTTATGACTGGTGATAAAAGCTAATAGAGACTTTGCTGCAAATTTTGATTGAATTACCTGTTATCTGTCCTTGCGTATCATATCGTTATTATTTTATGTTTTGAGTGTAAGTGTAGTGTCAAATTTATTCTGTACTTGAACAATTTTATTACTTCATTAATATTGTAGGTATGGTATGGCTGGCTAATGTTATTAATATTGTATTGATGAAAAGTGAATTTGGAGTGAATTCTGCAAAAATTTATTTATTTTATGATGGCACGTTTATGTATGCTTTATTTGCTGTTGAATTATTGCTATGCACGTATGGGTACATTGATTCCTATCAAAAAATCTCATCTTGATATTGATGTGATATGGCAGAAAAGTGGATAATTTTGTAGTGTGCTATAAATTTCTAAACTGAACCTTGATGTTCAGTGATACAAAAGCTGATGCGCTATTTTCAAAATCGAAACTCATTCAAAATATAGTTTTTATTAGCTCGCCTGTTTTGAAGAAAAAGTCGAGCTATTATGATTGCTTGGTCGTCGTTGTCTTCATTGTCGTTGTTGTCTTGCAAAAAGTCTAATGTAGCCCATTACTCAAATACGTAAAGGTATCAAGATGACACTCGGACTACTTGATTATCATGATAAGGCCCAGTTGCAAGACAAGGGGTATTATTCCGAAGGTTATATTTTTGGAGTTACGCTCCTTTTTAACTTAAAATTTTGGTCAAAATTGCTTATTAAATATAATGGTTTGAAAACTATCAAAGTATCAACTCAAAACTTAAAATGTGTCATTGACAGTTATTTTTTATACCTTATCCTGATCGAACTCAAAATCTCAAATGTGGCCACATTTGCCGACATGTAAAACAGACAAGCATTGATGCTGCTCTGCGGAGCTCTATTTAGTTATTGAAATTCATAAAATTACAATTTCTTGTGTAATTTTCTAACCACTTGTACTGAATCTTATTTACATGCGTTTAATATTGGTTGAATGCAATTTGATTATTTCTTAATAGCTGTCCAAGTAAAAAGTATTGTGTTTGTAATGCGGTCAACTATTTTTCACTGCAAGGAATTGATTTTAGCTCTCCTGAGCATGTAGCGCTGAGTGAGCTATAGTGATCAGTCTGTCTACTCGGCATCTGTTGTCTGTCATCCACACTTGGGGGTTGTTAGACTTGGACAGAATGTTCTTCTCAATGATATCTTGGACAATTTTGAACATGGGTCATCTGGATCCACAAACTAGGTCACCAGGTCAAATCATTGAAAAACCTTGTTAACCCTCTAGAGGTCACAGTATTGATTGGATTTTCGTTAAACTGTGTCAAAATGTAGGTTTTAAATATGTCTTTGACAGGTTCGAACATGGGTCCTCTGGGGTCACATACTAGGTCACTAGGTCAAATCTCCTGAAAACCTTGTTTATGTTCTTGAAGTCATTGTTTTGATTGGATCTTCCACAAATTTTTTTAAAATTTTTGTATTAATGATATCATGAACAGGCTTGAACATGAGTCAACTCTGGTTAAAAACTAGGTCACCATGTCAAATCACAGGAAAACTAGATTTTGCAATTTTTACTCAGGTGAGCAAAAAATGGCCATCATGGCCCTCATGTTTACTTGGCATTGTGCAGATGTCCAACTTTTTTTCTACATGTGTATGTGTGTACTTGGTTTTGCTCTGTTGTGATAACATCGAAGCATTGAATCCTCTTGTTGTGATAATATTAGTGAGACATTATGTTTGTGTGGTAGAATGCCACTACTTGTATCACTTGTATTATTGTATTCCTTTTATTTGTTCTTTTGAATCATGTATGTTTTGCTGGTTTGCTATATGTTTCTTGTAACTGACAACTATATATCACTGCAAATTATTTCTGACAATAACATAAGTAAGTTTTACGTGTTAAAATATACCTAGATTTAGAATGACCATGTTTATTAAACCTAGTTATGGTGTCTTGTTTTTAGCACTGGGTGAGTTGTTAGGATGGGGAGGTGGATGCTTCTGTCATTCGGTGTCAACAATAGTCTTCTCTGGAACTACTATTTAATGTTCTAACTGCAATTTTCTCATATTATACCAGTTGACCCCTTTTTGGGGTCACCAGAGCTAAAAATAGAAAGACCTCTAAACATCTTCTCATGAACCAATGGATGAATCATCACCAAACTTGGTCTGTAGCATCCTTAGATGATACTTTGATGATACTGTTGGACTCCATTTAGGGGTCGTTAGAGCTAAAAATAGAAATAACTTAAAATTACTTTACTCATGAAACAATGGATGGATTATTACCAAACTTGGTTTGTAGCATCCTTGGTCATCTCTCAGGTATGCTGAAATAAAAATGGTTGGCCCCTTTAAGAGGTCACTAGAGCTAAAAATAGATATACCTTTAAACACCTTCTTTGCATGAACCAATGGATGTATCATCACTCTAATTGGTTTGTAGCATCTTTTTTGTCTTCTTTCAAGTTTGCTTGAATAAATTGGTTGGTCCCTTTAAGGGGCCTCCAGACTACAAATAGAAATACCTTAAAATGACTTCTTTTCATGAACAAATTGCTGGATCATCACCAACTTTGGTCTGTAACATCCTCTGGTCATCATGAATATTCCTCTGTATCTTTTGATGGTCCTTGATCAAGGTTATTATTGTTCCCCATTATTTGCCCTTAAATGTACTTTTATTACCTTTTTAGTGACGAGTTAATTTACGTCTATTCTGGCAAGCGATGCTTGGCCATTATGGCCCTCTTGTTTTATTGAAATGATGTACAGAACTTTGTATTACTTACAAGCCTGCCTTCATAGCTTTTTGTATTTGAATTAAGGTTTCATCAGTTTAACCTTCAGTGCAGCGTATGTTTTCAGTGATTTGGTTGAAGATTTAGGTCCATTTGTCCTCCACCACTGGTCATTTACGTGGAGAAGTTGGTGATTCTTAAGGGGAACAAAACAAGCATTGGTATAAAATCCAAGAAAGCTGATTAGGTTATCTTCTGGATGATGTATAACTTGAATAATGTTGTAAACTGGCATAGATTTTAAAAAAAACATAGTTTTTTATGTCGTATTATTCTCAATGAAATTGTCTGATTGAGTTTACACCATTTGAAGAAGTTGTCACTTACTAACAGAGTATATAGGAACAGATTAACAAGTCAGTTGCAAGAAACTGTATGCATCCATTTTTATGGTAGTCAGGCATATTGATACTGGAATAGATCTCAATTGATTGAATATGAAGTGGTGACTGGATTTATTGTGATACACTTAGTCTGTTATCATCAGCTCAGATAAAACCAACAATCATATTAACCAGTCCTCTTGGAAGAGTTAATAGTGAATCATTTGTTGATTTTTTTTGTGCATTTCAGGGGTCAAATTTATTTCTTTTTCTCTCTGGCAAAACAATGACAGTGCCATATTTTTACTGGCTAAAATGAAAATGTACTGGCACAAAATATTCCGTAAAAATATACAGTACATAGTAATTACATGATCTCAGCTCCATCACTAACTTTAATTCTGATACTGTATCCTTGACTTAATCATTGTTGATGCCATGATCGCTGATTTGCAAAACATTTTGAAATAGACATACCCATATATTATTAATAATGTCAAATTATCTTGGTTCAAGATCTTTAATTTCTGTCTCTTATAAAAAATGAAGTAATCATTTTAACAAAGCAATTTTACACTCACAGATGATTCTAGAAAGTGCTTGAAATGCTCTCAGATTATAAATAAATTAAAAGCTGCCAGACAATCCGGATAATGCTGTATCTCAGGCGCTTATTAAATTAATTTTTAGTCAAGCATTTAAAGATTTAGATCACTTAGGTGTAATTCCACTAAATTTTCTTATCATATCTACTTTCAATTCGGAAATACAGCACTTGCATTTTTCAAGTATTGATTAGTTGTAAATTGTACTTCCTGCTCAGGAAATTGTTCGCACAGTTTTCAAGCAGTGATTATTTGTATACTGTTCTTAGATTCAGGAAAAAAGGCACTCATATTTTTAAGTGTTGATTTTTTTTACTTGCTATCTACTAAATCTACGTGCAAATTAGGGAGTGTTACATTTGAACCCTGCATTTGTTGATTTTGGATCATATAAAAGACAAAAAATTAATTTTATAAGGGTTAGACCACTTTTGTGTTTCATACTTTTCATGTACATGATGTTTTTAAGAAAAAGGTGCATTATTTAGAATACAAGAAATGTATCCTCACTGTTCAAAATGAGTCTTTACTTTCTCACCTGTACTGAATTATTTTTGTTTAAGGTTTTATGTGACATAATTATGATATAAGACTTGTGCCATCTAGTTTTATCTGAGCTGATGTGTTATAAGATAAATTAATCCAATTAGTGAGATAAACTTTGTTAATTTATGAAGTAAGGAATATGAATGAGGGGCTTGTGCCATTTGTTTAGATATGTTAAACAATTATTTGTTACTTGATGCTGAATAACACAAATTAAATGTTATCAAATTTGCCAAATATCAGTAGTTTTTCTTGCATTTTGTTTGTGAACCAGCTGAATTCCCCATCAACACATCAACATCAACCTTTTTAGGTCCACTTTCCTAAAAAATTGATGTTATTTCGCAAAATCTGAATATTATAACAGACAGAATATGGGTTCTAGCATTACCTTCCTGGAATGTTTTAATGACACTGTGAGTAGATGGACAACATGACAACAATATTTTCCCTGTAGAGAAAGACATTTGAATTACCCTAAATGAAAACAAACGGAGAGCGATACCCATAACCAATACCAGCTCAGACCATAACCAACCCCCTGTCCCTGAAATGATCCCGCTCATATGTTGGTAGACCAACTAAATGGTACTGTGCCATTAACTAGGTATAGCATATACCTTGATTTATTGTAGAAAACAAGTGTGGGCCAGTTCTGTCTGATGTTACATTTGTAAAAATATTCAGAAAGCTTTGTAATTTAATTCGACAAGATATGAGTCAGTAAAAAATCAAGTTTTTTTTATCACAAACAAAGCAGAACATAATTTTAAACATGTATATAATACAAAGTTATTTTATTAGATATGTTATATTTTGAATTAATATGCATGATTTAAACTAGTGTATGTACATATAAATGTGAATTCTGGTCACGATGCCCTCCTTTCCTGGATAAATATCACACCTCACGTAACGTTGGGAAGAAATCAACTATCGCTGGAACCAGAGGTCATTCTTTTAATTTATCAAATTGCGACTGAGAGGTATATATGCGCATCATCAACATTTAATTGTTCAACTAGACGTAGAAATTACAGTGTTGTTTTTCTAGGTTGCATCTCGTTAAGCAATTAAGTTTACTTTTAACTGTATTGATACCATTTTTGTTAATTTATATTCACAGGGCTGTATAAAACATTTCATTTATACACAATGAAACATAAATGAAACTAGTGATCAGAATCAATTTATTTATTGCATAACTACTGGAAATAGCATAAAAGCAATTTTAAGTTTTTATCATAGGACCTTTCCAGAAGCTGTCAAACTGAGGATCAACATTCTCTGCTTCACTTGGTAAGTTGAACACACCAACTTCATTTGCATTCTTCTGTAACACCTCTTGCTGTTTACGTACATCAACTTGTTTACGACAACAATGTAGACAACTGTTAGATATATAATAAAAATTATACAATTACAGAATGTATGAAATTTATGAGCAAATGCATTTGAAACGTTACCAATGTAACCTTACATCTACATATTTTTTTAAGTAATTTTATTTTTCCAGCACCAATTTATATGCTAAAATGCATCTGAAGAATTGATGAACATCTTAGATAAGGTATAAAGGACAATGAAAAATATTTTGAAGATTAGGATAGTAGTGTCTGACAGTATATGATTTGTACTGCAGACACAAAAGTGTTCTTTGCATATAGAAAACTAAAACTGGCATGTTTAAACTATTCGGCAGTTTTACCAAATATAAAATGCATACTCTGCTACCACAGGTTTTCCATTACTCACGTGCAATATCGTTCTTGGACACCATGTATCTTCTTCCTTATATTTTCTGTTGCCTTGAAAACCTTTTCATTTTTACGGCACCAAAACCAATATATCAAAATGATCGCCAGGAACCCTGTTATAATCCCAAGGCAAATTCCAATCAAACGAAACTGCTTCCAACTGGAATGATAAATTTCAACTTTTCACATAAATATAATTTTGTAAAATACATACTTCCATAATTACTCAGGCTTGTTATTAACATTTCCTAGAACATGCGCAACTGTCAAACAGGCAGGAATTATTTCTGGTAGCTTAAAATATTCTTATATTAGTATGAGTACAAAATGTTTATATGGTTCAAACAATAGTGTTGTTAATATTGTGGTATCAGGGTAGTGTAGTATACCCAGTTATAGATGTGTTGCCTCTATGTCTATATGTACATGTGGTGTATAAATGTAGTTATAGATGTGTTGTCTCTATGTCCACATGTACATGTGGTGTATACATGTAGTTATAGATGTGTTGTCTCTATGTCTACATGTACATGTGGTGTATACATGTAGTTATAGATGTGTTGTCTCTATGTCTACATGTACATGTGGTGTATACATGTAGTTATAGATGTGTTGTCTCTATGTCTACATGTAGTGTACAGTTAGTTATAGATGTGTTGTCTCTATGTCTACATGTACATGTGGTGTATACATGTAGTTATAGATGTGTTGTCTCTATGTCTACATGTAGTGTACAGTTAGTTATAGATTTGTTGTCTCCATGTCTACATGTACAAGCATTTGTTAATGTGTTGTCTCTAATTCATACTCACTTTCCACCTGGTTCGCAGCATCCTATGCTAGCTCCAATGGTACAGCATTCAGTTTTGCCTACTCTTACATTTTCTTCACTAGTGCAATCTACATAATTATCAGTTGCTGTTGCACTAAGACTTTTGTCTATAATGCATTCTTCATTATCGTATGTCAACTGACCTGAAACGGTCATAATATTGAATTAGTCATGTTAACTAAAACATTCCTGTATGAAGTTTGTCCATAGTCCTTCACATTCATTACATTGTTTGTCCATTTTCTGTCCTGTTTGTTCATACTGTGTGGATTGTTTGTTCACACTATGTGGATTGTTGGCTCGTAATGTGTGCATTGTTTTTCCGTACAGTGAACATCATTTGTTCGCACTGTGTGGATTGTTTGTTCATACTGTGTGCATTTTTTTTGGTACTGTGTGCATTGTTTGTTCATAATGTGTGTATTGTTTGTTCATAATGTGTGCATTGTTTTTTGGTTCTGTGTGAATTGTTTGTTCGCAATGTGTGCATTGTTTGTTTGTGCTGTGTGCATTGTTTGTTCGTAATGTGTACATTGTTTGTTCATAATGTGTGTTTTGTTTGTTCATAATGTGTGTATTGTTTGTTCATAATGTTTGCATTGTTTTTTTGTTCTGTGTGCATTGTTTGTTCGTAATGTGTGCATTGTTTGTTGGTGCTGGGTGCATTGTTTGTTCGTAATATGTGCATTGTTTGTTGGTGATGTATGTATTGTTTGTTGGTACTGAGTGCATTGTTTGTTCGTAATGTGTGCGTTGTTTGTTGGTACTGTGTGCATTGTTTGTTCTCACTGTGTGTATTGTTTGTTCATAATGTGTGAATTGTTACTCATAATGTGTGCATTGTTTTTTGGTTCTGTGTGCATTGTTTGTTGGTACTGTTTGCATAGTTTTGTTCATACTATGCACATTGTGTGCATCGGTTGGTCGTACAGTGTGCATTGGTTGTTCGTACTGTTTGGTCATACACTGTGTAAATTTGTCCGTCCGTACATATTGCATTTTTTATAATTACTTGTATGAAGTGCCGTGTTTGTCCATATTTTGACAATGTTTGTAATGCTCTGTAAAGTGTTTGTACATACTGTGGACAGTGTTTATTCATACTCAGTACAGTACATTGTTTGTTCATCCTTTGAATACAATGTTTGTAGCACTCACAGTGTTTGTTCGTACTCTATACAGCGTTTGTTCTTACTCTGTATTATGTTTGTCCATTCTCCGTACAAAATTTGTCCATACTCTTTACATTGTCCATACTGTGTACAGTGTCAGTTCGTAATCTGCACAACGTTCGTCCTTACTCTGTACATTGTTTGTCCATACTGTGTACAGTGTCAGTTCGTAATCTGCACTGTGTTCGTCCATACACTGTACATTGTTTGTCCATACTGTGTACAGTGTCAGTTCGTAATCTGCACTGTGTTCGTCCATACTGTGCACAGTGTTAGTTCGTATTGTGTATATTGTTTGTCCATACTGTGTACAGTGTCAGTTCGTTCTCTGTACAGTGTCAGTTCGTACTCTGTACAGTTTTTGTCCATACTGTGTACAATGTTTGTCCCCACTGTGAATAATGATTGTCCGTACTCTGTACATTGTTTTCTATTCTCTGTCCTATTTGCTCGTACACTGTATTACCGATATTTCACTTATTCTTTAAATTGCTAGTCCGTACTTTGTGCAATGTTTGCCAGTATTCAGTACCTTGTATATGTTCGTACTCTGTACTCTGTCCATTCTTAGTCTAAGTTAAACTGGTCCCCGTTCCATGTTGCAGTACACCAAAGGAACAGATATGGACTAAATTATCTGGCGCTCTGATTGGTCAGTGCGTTTGAGCTATGTGATTGACTGTCCATTCGTGAAACATCGGGGATTTCTGTACATCTGTGAAATATAAACGAAGATGTCACCGATACCTGAATACTTTGGATATAAATTGCACCTTTTAATCAAAATAAAACAGTGAATGCTAGAATTTCGTGACTCTACATAACATGATATAGAGATCCTGATGTTTTAATTACGCGCGAAATATGCATCGGGTGAAAAAATTCAAAGTTGTCAAAAGTCTTGCGAAACCCCGCCGGCAGAATTCTGCCCGGATTTCGACCGCAATTGACCAATCAGCGTCCAAGAAACTTTAGGCCATACCTGTTGTCTCTGTACACCAGAGTCCACGGGTACCTGTTTAAGTCTAAGTATGGACGGAGCACAGAGTACGAATAAATTCCTGATAAGGCACGTAACTGCGTAAGTAAGCATTAAAATTTAAGTAAGCAATTAAAATGCGTATTTTAATTTTCGATTAATCAAGCACATCTCTTGTAATCGAGCACTCCGTGCATCCTCTGCTACCGAAATGGCGTCACGCTATGCGAGACGAGGGCGCTATCGTGAAAGGTGTGCGTGGTCTACAAGTAGCATGAACTAACGAGAGATGAACTAAAAATCTATTTAGGTTCGCCAGTTCTATAATCGATGATTTGCCGTCAAAATGTGTCAAAGAATCGTCTAAACCGCGACATATAAGTTAGTAAGTACCGGTAAATGAGTTAAAATTTTTGAAATGCTATTTGGAAAAAAGTGGGAGTACAAAATTTAGAAATACCATTTCAAAAAAAATGGGGATAAAATACCATTTGAATGAAAATTCTAGGGATAAATACTATTCGACACAAAATCTTATTTGAAGCTTTGACTTAGGGTTTTCCATTCTTAATACATTGTCTATCCATAATTTATCCGTACTCTGTACTTTATATGTCTGTTATCAGTCCATAACACGTATATCTGCTCATGACTTGTCCATATTCTGTCTATAAATATCTATATTCTGTCCATGACTTATCCATATTCTGTCCATGACTTCTCCATATTCTCTTATATAATCATTTCTATATCGTTTCATGACTTGTCCATATCCTTTACATGACTCCTCTATATTCTTTTTATGACTTGTCTATATTCTGTTCATGACTTGTCCATATTCTTTCCATGACTTGTCGATATTTTGATCATGAGTTGTCCATATTCTGTTCATGACTCGTCCATTTTCTTTTCATGACTCGTCAATATTCTGTTCATGACTTGTTCATTTCCTTTTCATGACCTCGCCAAATTATGTTCATGACTTGTCCATACTTTCTTATGACTTGTCCATATATTGTTTTCATGAGTGGTCCATATTCTGTTCATGACTTGTCCATATTCTGTTCATGACTTGTCCATATTCTGTTCATGACTCGTCCATATTATGTTCATGACTTGTCCATATACTGGTCATAAATTGTCCCTATTCTGTTCATGACTTGTCCATAATTTCTCATGACTTGTCCATGTTCTTTTCGTGTCTTGTCCATATTCTGTCCATTAGTTGTCAATATTCTGTTCATGACTTGTCCATATTTTGTTCATGAATTCCATTTTCTTTTCATGACTTTTCCATATTCTGTTCATGACTTGTCCATAATTTCTCATGACTTGTCTATATTCTTTTCATGACTCGTTCATATTTTTTGAGATATAATATATATTATATATATAAATATTTTGCCCAGTATAAATCAATATTCTGTCGATCTTATCATAAATCATAACATGTCCATATTCTATTTATGAATATCAATATTATTGCACGCACGCACACAGGCATGCACTGAAGACGGACGAATAAAAAACTTCAAATAATCTTACCCGTTGTATATGCACCTAATAAACAAAAGATGTAAAATTTACTGAAGTATTCCATCGTGTGTCAGGTTTTATACATCTGATCACCATTATTCTAAACACTAGAATAGTCCGTCTTAATAAATGACCGTTTATTTTGTGAGAGAAAGAAAATGTTTAATGAAAAATTCAAACACTTCAATGAAAGGTGGACAAAAATCGAATCGTTATTGAAAGGGAATAGTGAAATCGATAGCAGTGTTTGGTAAATAGCGACATCGACTTCTGGGCAGTTTTCATAATAAATAGCAATCTCTATCCAGAGTTGTCGTTCGTTATCTCTCCCATACATCTCTGTCAACGTCTCCGCGTTTTACAAGATTCTTGTAAAACAAGAAATAAAGCTACAAATTGTACAAAATTTACAACTCAGCGAAGCAATTTATTTTGTGCTATACATTCGAGACAAAAGATGTAATAATTTACCTGAAAATCAGGGAAATTATTTTATTTATCTAGCGCACTATTTCTCGACCGAGAGTATTTGTTGACTTTTGGTAATTAGGTCATAAAGTTACGCCGCTTAAATGGAAATGAAACGCAGAATCGAAGGTAATCTTGTAAAATTATGACAACAAATGTACATTTAGAGAAACAAAAGTGTGATTCTGTGTATCAGATGGAAAGTAAAGGAGACACGGACACGTGTTTTTGAACTACTTTCCAGACGTTGACAGAGATATATGTGAGGATAACGAACGACAACTCTGGATAGAGATTGAATAAATAGTTACCACACAGTCACATTATTAACACTTTACACATTTAATACATATATTGGATAATATTCAATGTACAAAAATCGTCATCTTCTTTTCTGTTAACATCACTCCAATATGTCTGAAATTTATAATCGTGTAATTTTTGACTGATCAGACAATAAGTGTTCTTTATTCAACACGAGGTTGATAGATGTGGCATTCGGTCTATTATTGCGTCAAAATCAACAAACGTGATTCCTTAAACGATAATTTAATCAGTAAAATACTATTTATATAAGCATAGGCCTCTAGTTTAACATCATAATTGTTGCTATTGCGCACAATTATTTTCTATTGATGAATATGACAGAATGTTGCCAAATCATAAAATATGTATACAAAGTTGACAGGATCACAAAAACCTTATTATCACCTCAGACAGTAATCATCATAAACCATGTAATATACTGTGAAACAAAACAAGATGGCGCTGTAACTTCCGGTTGTTTGTGTCATTTGTTTATCTGGAAAAATCCATTCTCAGAATGAAAACAAACCCTTGTGCGCTGGCAAATATAGTTTGTCTACTTTTTATTTCGACTTGTTTGTTTTTTCATGTGGAACAATTTTGCTTACCAGATGAGCGCTTTACGCTTATATCGGCGCTATAGAATATAAAAGATTACTAGACATTTTGTTTAATATCTTTCTTAATAATCATTTGCAAAAAATGTCCCATCATATTCATTAGTTTTGATTATTCAGCTTTATTTATATGCAAAAATATTTATTTTAATTTGATATTTTGGCGGAGAAATTAGCGCTTAAAGACAATTACCCTTTTTACATTGAATATAGCGCAAATGATATAAAAATTTCTGAAAATGTCTGATTTAAGTCCGTTTTTCTCAAATCTGACAAATGAAGCAAAAATGTCCCACCCGTGCGTTAAAATTCATTTATCGAGTAATCTAATGGTGTTATTCAATGAAATATTAGATAAAATTCAGGTGGAGCAATTTTTAGTTTATTAAAGTAAGTATCATTTTACTTTTGTGTTCGTCTATCTCACGGATAATTACGGAAATTACCGGATAAACTCGGACCGAATCGATTTTCATCGTGCTAATTATGAGTAATAGAACTGCACATTGTACCACGGCGATAAAATCTCTGTTTTTCTGATTGTGAAAAGTGGAAGGATTGTAATTTGCTTTAAGATCGGATTTTGAATGCAGCTTATTGTTTTGTTGCAAATTTATGCATTCATATGGTAAGGACTTTTGTGATTTTGTAAATATAGCATCATACAGGGAAAATGAATGAATATTACAATGTATATATAAATTTCGGATCTTTGAGCCAGGTTACAATCTAGAACAGATACATAAATAAGTCATAATATTGCTTGAATATCTTTTTTTGAAATAATTTACTGAGTGAAATTCTGGTCATTTGTATATGACGATGGAAAAAAGATATCCTAAGGGTTTCATGAAAAAGATTGAATTAATACGCAATATAAGTCAGCATCATGATATCCGGGGAAAGGGAATTGGTATTGCGTCTATCTTTGCACCTTTCGTCTTTGTTTATTTAAGTTAGAGGTCAGTTGTGCAAAATTGTCCCCTTCATGGCAGTAAGTATAAGTCGACATGTGTTAAATGAATATCCTTTTGCTCGCCCATATGGGAATAACCCGGAGGCGAGGGTAAACAAACTCAAAACTCGGTTGTGTTGTTCTTTGCACAGCTTGTTTTTTTATAAAGGAACTTAAGTTTGTTGCAAGTTTTTGGATGTTACGTATTTTGGCTAATTATTTTAATGAGATTGAGTATATTTTTATTGGTGCTTTATGATCCTTGTATTTTGGTAAAAAGATTTAGCGTTATTTTCTTTTATTATCATTCTAGCTCTTTAAAATATATCACCATAGATTGTATAGATTATTAAGTGATTGTTTCAAAACAGACCGTCTCAAACGTATACGGAGAGAACTCGGTAGAAGTCAACGTCCACTTGCTAAAATGTTTCAATAGCAAGTTTCTACAGTTTAATATCAAAATGATTTCAATTTTTTGTTTCTGTGTCATTTATTTTTCAATTTCTGTATTTGAACAATAATATTTGTGAATATATTACGTCTGAGTAATCACGTGATGATCAGTCATTGAATATAAGTCAGGGGACCATGAAATCACTCACTGACAATGTCCATTGACCAGTGCTAATACAAGAAGAACTGATCAAACAAACTCAACTTTATGTAAAAATGCATTTTTTTACAACAACTATAGGAAGAAAACATATGCAAAATATAAAAAAGAACAATCAAGGATCAGAATGCGAGTCAATTGACTTGTATAATTGAACTTCTTATTACTATAGTCATCATCATCATTAACATCTAAGTTCTGCTATTAGGACTGACTTCAAATTAAGACTACTTCATGGCGGTTTGCAGGGTGGTCTTAATAGCGGAACTTTACTGTATTAGTAAAAATGTGTGAGTATGTATTAAGTTTAAAAATAGCTTTCTTAGATTGACCTGCTAGAGTTAACTGCGTCTGATTAAAAGCCCCCCCCCCCCTCTGTGGAAAAAACAATACCCCAAAAATACAAAAATTGTCAACAATTTCAACATTCTCTACATTGTATGTAAAATTCAAACGTCTCGGCAAAATACCAGTCTTCTTTAAAACCACTACTCTTGTTTTATATACAGTCACTTCTATTTGCCATTTATTACAATGATCTAATAGAATATCAAAGCAATTTTCGAGATTTTTTCTTTAAAACTGTATAATGTCGCTTGCAGTAAGCAACAAAAATATTGAAACCAGATCCACTTCTACGGGATCGTAATCTTTGACTAATTATATTTCTTCAAGGTCGTTCAAAAATAACGAAAATAATTGCGAGGACAAACATTCACATGGACGGACCCCCAGTAAATATGTGAACTCATTGCTCAGCATATAGTTACATTTCACTCTAGATTTAACTGTATCGTACATAATTTCTAACATTGTGCCTCTAACACCTAATTTGATCAGTTTGTGGCATAAAAAACATAGTCGAAAGCTTTAATGACGTATAGCAAACCACAGAATGATGTTTATAACTGTTTAACATAATGCGATATCAAACCATGAAATACAAAAATACTATCTACAGGGCTCATATTTTTTCTAAGCCGGCACGTGCTTCTACATGCAGTAGAAACTCATTTCGTCGAACGCGTTTTATCGACTTCCTACTTATGTTGAAATAATTATAAAGTCCCGAATCTTATTCTTTTTTTACTTATCAAAAAACGCACTTATTTCGATTTCGTTTTTTTTCAATTTTTTGTGTATTGAAGTAGATTTGGGTCCCAAACATCGATTTTCAACTATTCACTGACCATCCATGTCGAATCAATTAAGTCGCCGATAAACGAAATAATTTTTCGCACCTTTGCTTTTAACAAACACATATTAATTTCTTTCCTGGTCAGAGTTTTTTTCGATAATTAATGAATGACAATTACGTAAACATATGTAAACATGCCAGTGTTAATGCTCGCGATTATGAAATTAGTTCGTGTGAATATATTTGTATATATTGTATATTTACGTCTCATATGTACACGTTACAAGAACACATATGCATAAAATTTACATATTTACACATTCATTTACATCCATTCATAATATAAATTACCGATACCGATAAATAAAACTGACATATGTAACAAAATGCATTATTGCAATAAAAATAACACATTATATCATTTTAAAAATAAATATTTGATAGTAAAATCAGTACGAAATAAATATTTAAAAACTAAAAACACCATTGATATAAGATTCTGTGTATAGATTAATACATAATAAAAAATCGTTCAATACTAAAAACGCCATTAACATAAGATTCTATGAACAGATCAATACATAATAAAGACATGCAAGTAAGTAATCAAGAGTTTATCTACACAAATAAGATCTTCTATTTAAAATATGTGCACAGGTTTTGGCACAATGTCTTATTAAATTAACATCTGTAAAAAGGACCTGTAATTGTTTTTCTTCATTATACAACAAAAAATCTGGATAAATAACTAAAACTTTGTCAAATAAGAGCTTTCTGATATCAGAATAAAACTCACACTTCAGTAAAACATGACACTCATCTTCTAAAGTGTCGCAAAACAAACAATTTCTTTGATCTAAACTAAGGCCTTAATAACGGTCAGTTTCTATACGAATGGGTGCAACACCACACCTAGATCTACAAAACGCTGTCCTATGAGTGTACGGAAGTAACATCTTACAATACGCTTCTGTTTCATAAAAAAGTTTAAATTGGCAATATGCTCTTACTTTTTCTATCATTTCCCGTGGAGCTAAAAACTGTATTAATAGATTTTATCCAGTCCAACAAATTGAATAAATTGTCAAGAACATGATTAATGATACCAACTCGTGTTCAAAGTCATAATCGATTATCGGTTGGAATCGGATGTAACAGTCGTAAAATTCGAACCAAAAAATAAGCGACAATTTTTATCGAAATTTTGATGAACTTCACATGACGCAAGAACATATTTTCACACAAGATATATTAAAAATATTTACAATTTCCGAAAGCTGAGAGCTTTGCCTTTAATTTGGTGTATATTTTATAAAAAAATGGTTGAGAAATAAAAAAATAAAACCCTAGGGCCGCAAAATCAATTATTTTTTTCTTATTTCCCAGCGCTAGGAACGGGGAATACACTTTGCCTTATTTTTAGAGTTGCTGTATACCAGAACTGTTGTATTAATAAAATCTCGTGAAGTAATTATATTTCTTCTTAAATCATACCCTGAGTATCTGGATAGATTTGTATTCAACAAAGATCTAATTATTCAGTGACTCATTTAAAGGGTCACATAATATAACCATAATATAATATAATATAATAATGGATCAGTTGTGGACGAGGTCCATTTCGTTATTAAATGTGAACTCTATCAAGAAATTAGAAGAACGTATCCGACACTGATAAATTTGTTTATTCAGTGAAATCTTTTCCAAGAAAACTTGCAAAATACACAACATCTGCATATTTAAAACGAAGAAACGTTTTGTATTCTAAATAATATTGTGTTGCTTGAGACTTCTGTACTAGCCACTAAGGTCTTAAAGTATATCTGGCTAATTGTTTTATTACTAAGTTATACATTAGCTTTGATTTTGGATTTATGTATTCTAAGGAAGGGTATCAACCAGTGTGACTGTTTATATATTATACAAGATCCTCATGAAGGGAGACTGTCTCTATTCATTAACGTGGACGTATTTTACTTAACATGCTTGTTTAAATGTGTATATATTAATTTCTTATAGCGTTTCATCTGTTCATGATATTCGATATTGTATGTACATACAGGTGACCTATAGGCCCATCAGGCCGGGTGCATTATAATATGTTACCATTGTTCTGTATATAATGTGGTATATTGCACATGTCACGGAAATAAATAAATTACTTACTTACTTACATAATATAACTGTCTTCGAAGTCTTCAATGAATACTTTATACTGATTGGCTGGATAAATATTTCCTATCTTTTTATTGGTCTGATGTAAACTACATTATAAAATCTGATAATTAAGATTAATAATTAATTAATGTTGATCGATAGGGTGTGTCACGATCCGGTCAAATTTACATGCCACGTTGTAAGGTATATGTCGTCTGAAAATTTATCAGGAGTTTTATTTCAACCAAACAGGATGAGCATCTTCGGAAATATTTTGTGTTAACGAGTGATTTGTGGTTTCGTACATAATTATCGTTGAAATATACATGTACGTTATTAATGTATATAGTATCACTTCTAGAATATACTAGAAATAATGGATTCAAAATCCAGGTAAGTTACACTTGTTTTCATTCATATATGTTGTTCAGATTTTGTATTTTTCTCCTATTCTCGTGAATCAAGTAGATACATTGAATATTGCAAGGTTCAGATGACAAAATCCTAGAAGGAAATAATTTTACTGAAATAAGCATTTATCTAACATTACGTTACATCTATCCTGTTTGTTTAACTTGAAACCTTCAATGTATGCTGAGTCAAGTTTCATCTAAAAACAGAACACTGTTATTTCTTTATTTAGTATTATTTACGGTATTTTTCGCACTTTATCTGTTACATAAACTAACTTGAAAATTTTCAGATGAATGGAAAGTTAACAAACATGTTACTGAAAAATGTAAGTACGTGCTAAGATAATACATTAATACTGTTTAAATGTCTCATAACTCAATATCCGGTGGCAAGGTAGTTTTATTGTTTCATTTTTATGTTGATGTTTTAAGTATGTACTTTAATGAGACTTTAATAAATAAATATATAAATAAATAAATAAGCGAACGAACGAACGAACGAACGAACAAATCAATCAATCAATTAATTAATCAATCAATCAATGAATAAATCAATCAATGAATAAATAATGTATAGTGATTATAAATGCAGTTGATCAGATTATGTGTACTTTGCTGAATTTGTTATAATGCAATATTTTGCAGGGGTTATTGGTAATTCCGAAATCACTTCCAGTGACTGAAAATGATGAAGAATTTTGGAAAATTATTTCGACGAAAATCATTAACCGAACAAGAGCTTCAAAAAGATTACCCGACAAATTCTGACACCAATGATGATACCGACGAGGACACACGGCGGAGAGTTTGGCAGAAAAATCTAAACCGCCGGGAATCTGACAGGATGGATGATTTTTCTGACATTATGGAAGACGGACGCTGGGAATATGAAAGCGACTATGATTATTCAATTCAAAGTGAGAGTACAATCATTGATGCTTATAAAGAGTCACGTTATGCCAATGACCCAAAGTTGTATTCGGACAGAGATCTGGAACATCGAATTGAACAAGCCATGAGGAATGAAATCATAGATAGAGAAGAACAGCAAATACCAAGAAGACAAAGCGACGATAAAAAAGACCGATTTCGGTCTCTTTCACCGGTAAATGAAACAGTGCGGAAATTTGAACAGAATCTAACAAAACGGCGTTCTAGCGTTGCAGCACATCCCCAACACTGTCGACCTGACAGAAAAGGAAGTAGCGACAGTAATGGCAAAATTAGCTCAGCTTATAAAAAGAAAAAACAACGGAAGCAACACAAACAGAGAAGAAGAGCAAGAGAAGTGAATTCAGACTTGAGCGATGAAGGTGATGGAATGAAATACGCAGTGAATCTAACAATGGACGATTTGAATGATTTAATCAAGAAAAACGTAACTTCTGCAGTAAAATCTATAGTGTCGAAATCTAAATCTCAGAGAGCTATCTCACCCTCTGAATCATTTTCAACTGAGACGGAGACAATATTTTCTGGAAGTAGTTCACATTCTAAAGACATTCCAACTGGGTTGCTTGCCAAACAGATAAAAACTCAATTAGATACTGATAAACTGAAAGGAATAATTAAGAAGACCGTTGCCAAAGAAACAAATGATGCATTGCAAATGTCAATTAATGCACAAAACAGAGTTTCTATTGCACCAACTTTGCCAGATTTTCAACACAATGCGCATTTGAATACATACATTACGCATGCGCAAATGATGCCAGCTTCGCCACACGTAACTTCTCATATTCCCCAAGCTCCTCCCCTGCCTCCTCCAATGGTTTCCTCCCATATTCCACAAGTAACGGTCACGTTGCCTGATGGTAATACGACACACCACAATTTGTCTAATAGAAGACATTCATTAGCTCCAAATTTAACGAACAATAGTGTGTATAGCCAAGACAATTATCAAAACATTTCACTGATACAGAGGAATTCACCAGCCAGTCCGTTTATGGATGATGCAGTTTTACAACCTGGGGCAATGGACAGACTTCGCAATCGTCGTCATACGCTGGCAGCAATAGGCTCTACAAGTGATTTGTCCGCGATAGGCGACGGTTTAGACAATAAAATCGAACAGTTTGGTATTGCATTAAAACTATTAGACAAAAGGATTCAACAGGCTGATGATAGTAAGAAATCTGTAGAAGATAAAAGTTGCAGTTCAGAAAATAAGTCAGAGACTAAACCTCCGGTACAAAAAGTAACCACATATTCAGGTGATACGAACCTCGACCCCATAGGTAAATATATAACTGGTCGCAATGGAAATTCATTGATTGTTTGAAGTATATATAATGAATATATCATGATATGTTGTGTACATTTTTTATTACTTGAATATACAAGAACGACGCATACTGTAAAATAAGTGTTAATACTGATCACTGTAAGAGTTTATTTGGTCAATTTAAATATTTTTAATTGTTTTGTAAATTTTGCGCACAAAAGGTTTATTTTGATCACCGAACAAAGTGTATTTATCAAACAAAAACAGTAAAGCTACATTTATTTCACTTTGTGTTGGACGACGTACAAGTTCTGCAAATGTTTGGAATGTTGACACATTCTCTCCACAATTCAATGTAAATGATATATTTTCACACTACTAAGAAGTCATTACGATAATAAATATAAATATATACATTTTAACAGCAATAAAATTAATCACAGACAGAATTATTCGAAACAACGCAATTCTGAGTGAACTTCACTGTTACAATTCAATGTTCTGTTTTATCTTGATGGATCGGTCAAATTATTCCGACTATATTTCTCTTCTATAGTTAAACCGATTCCTGGATGATTCTACATGGTATCCATCAATGTGATGTCACATAGGTCGATTAGATTGTGTATGTGTTCACATTTAATATCGAGTCAGCTGGTGGATTCATGAGTCTATACTATGTTTTTCATTTTCGAATGAAATCAATTCTTTCGAATGTTCGGAATCTATGCATAATTCTGAAATTTAATTTTCTCACAGACTTTATTCATTAATAATTGATAGTTTTGTTGTAAATACTACAGTTACATTGTACGGTTAAGGACTATAAACAACCCAGTTGGTCATGAAACGACGTCTATAACAAATAAAGCACATGCGGTATTATTTCAGCCACAATCACTGAAGGAGTTTACGGCCCTGTTTTAAGTATAGCGGATCAAATCAAAGCACTTTCAAAGAAAAAAGAAAAGGAGCCTTTGGGACTTGGTGAACTTGAGATGACGTCATTTGCCAGGACTTTCCTTATATTGTCTAATATGGTTTTCTTAGTAAGTATATAAAGTGCACTGTTTATAATTTTATATAGACAGATAACTTATACAGAATTTACAAGTGTAAGAAAAAAAAAACAGCTATGACTATAATGCATGCATTACTGTATATATAATGTATAAAGAAATGCAATATGTTACATAAGAATAAAACGGTGATTATACAACTTATATTTGCACATTAGTTGAAGTTTGGCCGACTTTAGAACCCCGAGTTATTTCAAAACTTGTTAAGTAAACAAAGTCTAGTTAGAAATCCATATTTTATGGAACGGAAACAAAACGAATTGCGAGAATTCTATTTGTTAAAACAAATGAAAAGCAATGCCTTAATAACAAGTATGAAGGCATGATTTAACTGTCAGTCCAGGTTTTCTCTCATCTTTGAGTCTTTGTGGTTGTGTTATCTTGTTATGTAAGTTTGTTTGTATATCAAAGAAAGTGTATTTCTTGAACTTCTGAAGAATTCATTTACACTTAATATTGAACTTCATGCATTTGGTTATAGTTGTAGGGTTACATAATAATAACTGTCTTTGATGCTATCTGTTCGTTGTTACCGTTATCCAAGCTTTCTCAGGATAACAAACAAGACAGATTGTTTCACGTGTATTCATGTGTTTCACGTGGTCTATTTGTAGATGTCTGGGAGCGGTGTTGTTGCTCTTGGAGTGTGGTTAATGATGGATCCAAACATAGAGACATATTTTGATATAATTAACTTAGATCAAACTGGTTCAGGATTTAAGATGATATGTTATGGTCTCATGGCTGTAGGTGTGCTTGCTCTTGGTGTGGCATTCTTGGGTTGTTGTGGCGCAGTACAGCGGAGCAAGTGTATGATAACAATGGTATGTATACATTATGATAATAATGTTATTTATACATTAAGATAATAATTAAATGAATACATTGTGGCATGTATATATTATGATAATAAATGAATGTATATATCATGATAATATTGGAATGTATACATTATGATAATAAAGGTTTGTATACATTATGATGATATTGGTATTTATATATCAGGGTAGTAATGGAATGTATGTACACGTATATTATTATGACAATCATAGGATGCATATTCTACAATTTCAGCAATATGCATATATTATGATAATAATGGTATGTATATATTATAATAATAATGGTATGTATATATTATGATAATAAGGGTATGTATATATTATGATAATAATGGTATGTATATATTATGATAATAAGGGTATGTATATATTATGATAATAAGGGTATGTATATATTATGATAATAAGGGTATGTATATATTATGATAATAAGTGTATGTATATATCAGGATAATAAGGGTATGTATATATTATGATAATAATGGTATGTATATATTATGATAATAAGGGTATGTATATATTATGATAATAATGGTATGTATATATTATGATAATAAGGGTATGTATATATTATGATAATAAAGGTATGTACATATTATGATAATAAGGGTATGTATATATTATGATAATAAGGGTTTGTATATATTATTATAATAAGGGTATGCATACATGTATATCATTATACTAATCGTATGTACATTTTATGATTACAACAGTTTGTATATGTTATGATAAAATATTATTTATTTATTACGATAACATCAGTATATGTATAATTGTTCCTGTTAAGCCAATATAAATGATGAAGTAGATTATCGTCCAATTTTTTCATGAACATATTTATGGGAAGGGGGATTAGAAATAATCATAAGTGATGATGATATAGCAATTAATTCATGATATCCATAATTGTTAGTTTCTAGCCACGGTCGGCGTACTTGCATTGCTAGAGGCTGGCCTTGGCGCTATGTTGATGATGAATAAGAATTCACCCACAGCAATACCTGTTCTCTCCTCTGTACTGTCTGATGTAAGTAGCTTCTTATCGTCATTTTATTTCATTTGTCACTTGATATAGTATGTAACACTTTTATTGTTACAGTGTATGAACGGTGATCTAATAAAACAGATAACCTTGTTTGATATATTCACATTTTACGTGATTGCAAAAACGTACGTGAGCGATAATTACAGACTACTCGTAAAAGGAACAATTATCGTCACGTTAGTAATATGTTTAGTCTGGACTATAAAGTTCTATTCAACTGTAAGGTACCTCGCAAAAATTGCATTTTTGCGCTTTATTTGTCAAGGATGCTGGTGTACACAACAACAACAACAACAAGTTACTGCATCAAGTTTCTCTTATTTTCAACCGATATAACAACATTATATTCAATGTATAACTTCCACTTAGCGACTGGATTAGCTTAACACTATATACAATGTACATAGTGACGGGCATTATACATGACAACCAACAGGACTAAGACTGAACAAGATGACCCACTTTGTTTAGCTAATTACATCGTAATTGCATGTATGAGACTGTATGCGCTCCTGAATATGACCAAAAAATCACAGAGGGGGCAGGTTTATTGAGGTCATGGTAACACAGGACTTTCATCATAATATAGACTCCAAAACACGTGTACTGTGGAGTAGACTATCATAGAACTCGTTCGTTAGTGTAGAATGGGTATAGCATCTTGTGCTTGATTTTGCAAAGTAGGGACGCGAAAGACGTGAAAGATCGAATGACATGACATGACGTCGCAACTTATGTAACCTGGGAAAAATGATCACATGACTTAATCAGCCAATCAAAGACCGACTTTGCAAACCAATGTGATAAGGAAGGAAACAATTAATAATACATTACACTGCATTAAAGTATAGTGACTCAGCATTGGCTTCACTTCAAGTTATTGACAGCCGTAATAAAAACACATAACAACAATAATAAAATACAGAACAATAAAAAGCCGTGCACTTTAAGCATGGCGCAACAATACAGACAAACTTACTGAACTACGCACCGCAAAATAGTATCTCATAGTAAATAGTACCTCATAGTAAATAGTACCTCGTAGTAAATAGTACCTCATAGTAAATAGTACCTAAAGGAAATAGTACCTCATAGTAAATAGTACCTCATAGTAAATAGTACCTAAAGGAAATAGTACCTAAAGGAAATAGTACCTCATAGTAAATAGTACCTAAAGGAAATAGTACCTCATAGTAAATAGTACCTAAAGGAAATAGTACCTCATAGTAAATAGTACCTCATAGTAAATAGTACCTAAAGGAAATAGTACCTAAAGGAAATAGTACCTCATAGTAAATAGTACCTCATAGTAAATAGTACCTCATAGTAAATAGTACCTCATAGTAAATAGTACCTAAAGGAAATAGTACCTCATAGTAAATAGTACCTAAAGGAAATAGTACCTCATAGTAAATAGTACCTCATAGTAAATAGTACCTCATAGTAAATAGTACCTCATAGTAAATAGCACCTAAAGGAAATAGTACCTCATAGTAAATAGTACCTAAAGGAAATAGTACCTCATAGTAAATAGTACCTAAAGGAAATAGTACCTCATAGTAAATAGTACCTAAAGGAAATAGTACCTCATAGTAAATAGTACCTAAAGGAAATAGTACCTCATAGTAAATAGTACCTCATAGTAAATAGTAGTGCAAATAACTCATTATTAGTGATCATATGGTTGGTACAGACATAATTTTAAACAAGCAATACATACTTTAAAGTTTCACATTAGATAACAAATAGGCCTATTCACGCACGCACGCACGCACCCTCCCTCGCACGCACGCACGCACACACGCACGCACGCACGCACAAGTTGTGAAAGTTGTCCCAAATTTTACACGCCGCTATTACTCGAATATGATAAAATGAATGTCATCAGTGGGTGTAGTAAAATTCATAAATCTTTGAGATTCGTTGACTATTCTCCCTGTAGTATGTTTCACAAAACTCATGTGTGATTTAGACTCGTACTAGTATGCCGTTAGTTGTACATTTTCATTATCATTTTTATTTACAATACAGTTTTTATGGAACTTGAGTGAGTTGCATCACGCCATATTATACAGATATTTTACTTTTATTTCTCAGCTGCATTGAATAATTTAGCATTTGTCGAAAATACTGCAGCAACACCATGATTTGCCCAACGTTTAAAAACATGATCAATTGGAAAATCGATATTTTTGTCAATAAAAAGGGTATGAATTGCCGTGATCGGGATTACATTAATAAGAACAATAAAATGAATATGGAATTCAAAATGGTTGTACTTTTTGATGATCTCATCTTATTAAGTTTGCCTTTTTCTACAGATGGAGAATTATTTAAAAACCCAATTAAAGAAGTCTTTGGTTAGCACGTACCTACCGGAAACCATGATGGGCTCAACGTGGGATTTAGTTCAAATGCATGTTAGTATCGTATGAATTTTCCATGATCTTGTTTTATATGCTTCTCCCTAGTTTTAATTACCTGTAATTAGTAATTACCATTTTCATTGACGATCATTTATAAGAATAATGTACAAACATCGAGTAAAGTCGTTGAGCATTAACTAAAAGATCATAATATGAACTTAAATTAAATTAAATACAGCGCAACCTCTCCAGAGCGGCCCTCACTTGAGCGCCAACCTCCCTTCAACAACAGCATGTTTTTCCCCACTGAACGATTTGATTATTTATTTAACCTCTCTAGAGCGGCAACCTCTCAACAACAACATAATTTTGCGTCTCCCAAAGGATGTTGCTTTGGAGAGGTTGCACTATATTCCTATGTGTCACTCCAACATTAAATGCACGCTGTGAGTAACTGAATTGAAAATGAATTTTATAGCATTTTGTTGATGTAAAACTTCCAGCTCGAGTGTTGTGGTGCTACAGGTGCGGGTGACTATGATTTCAGTAAATGGAAAAATGAAACACGTCCAGAGGTATGAATTTCACCATCTTGTCTTAACATCATTTTATTCAATTTTAAAGGCCGCGGCCGTGGTCCAGTGGTTAGTGCGTTGGACTTGTAACCCGGAGATCGGGGTTCGAATCCCGGTCGCGGCAGGTCATACCCTTCCATGAAAATTTGACAAAATGTCGATTTTCCTCCACATGTGGAGAAGTTGCCGGCTCCTTGTGGAAGGGTAAGTTAGTACTGGTTAGAACACAGTCCAGAAAAACTGGTTAGGTGAACCGGTCGCCGTATATAAGTGAAAAATTGTTGGAAAACGGCGTTAAACCCCAGTGACAATATGTCACAAACAAACAATTCAAATGTTTATACATTTAATAAAAGAAGTGCTTTATCCAATTTCTCCCTTACAACTTTGTCTAATGTGATGTAATTTTACGCCCATTCAGTTCTAGCGGACATGAAACTGTCCTGTTTAACACGTTATTGTTGTTTTATAGACGGATTTTCCAGATACATGTTGTGTGCTAGTCGACAAACAAGCCGTCATTCCGGAACCATCCAACAAATTGTTGTGCCATTTCGGTACAGCGGGGTTTTATTTTGAAACGGTAAGCTAATAAGAGTGCTATTGGTGGCACATTCATATTCAAAACAAGCAGTAGTTATGATAAATTAGTAAATACATGTATACTTTTCACAATGATCTGTAATTGATTAACATCCCCTTAACTAGCGTTCAATTCCCGGTCGGGGCAGGTCATACCCTTCTATGTAAATTTAACAAAAATGTTGCCAGCTCCTTGTGGAAGGGTAAGCTAGTACTGGTAAGTATACAGTCCAGGAAAACTGGTTATGTGAACCGGTCGCCGTACATAACTGGAAAATTGTTGAAAAACAGCGTTAAACCCCAGTGACAATACCATTCAACTAGAACTGACATTTTTTGCTTTACGTAAGTCAAAATAAATATATGTGTGTTTTTTGTCAGGGTTGCTTTGAGAAGATGATTGGATGGTTCAAAGATAATAGTACTTACATCGTTATTGCCGCCTTGATTGTTGTTACCATAGAGGTTTGTATGAATTATCACAATTACCTACGTATGCTGAGCCGTATAATTATGTCACAAATTGCATATGTAACGATATGTAGCTAGTGAAAAATTCGACCGTCGTACATTCGGACGAATATGACATGCTTACCAAACGAATATGGTACGTAAATGTGATGTATTCGTCTGGTTTAAGATTTTATATGCACACCAAAACGAATATATCACACGTAAAAAAGGACGCATGAAATAGAAATTGGCAACGAATACATCACATTCGCCATCCGTTTGAAAGAAAAACACATTTTAAACATTCATATTTTATTGAACATTTTACTTATGCCACAACGATTTTTATGGCCGACCAAATGATCAACACGATCGTCATTATCATCCTCGTCATGATCATCTTAATCATAATCAAGTCTGTCCATCGGTCTGCCTTTTTATCTGTCCGTACAAACGAGAGATACATTATGGTGTTAGGGTAAGCGTACAAATTGACATTATGAGGTTCTTTCCGTACAAACTGCCATTGTGGGGTTAATTTTTAATTGTGTGGTTGTAAAATCTCTCATGTGGGTTAAAACATCAAATGGGAAAGTCCGTCCGACTGTCTTTTTTTTCTGTCCGTCCGTCCATATACTTAATCTTTTGTGCGCTTCTTCTCATGAATTGCTCGTTATTGTGCGCTACTTCTCATGAATTGCTCGTTATATTATGCTTTAGGTCATCTTGCGCTTATTGTAAACATACTCAGACTTGTTGTTATGTAGTTATGTAATGAGGCTGGTGATAATGATGATTGTCATTATAATGATAATGATGCTGGTGATAACGATGATTGTCATTATAATGATAATGATGCTGGTGATAACGATGATTATCATTATAATGATAATGAGGCTGGTCATAATGATGATCTTGAGGCTGATGATTATGATGATGATGACGACTACGATGATGATGATTACATTAATTATGATCGTAGTGATGAGCGTGATTATGTACATGCTGCTTCAGATGATCTCCGTAATCATAGTTATAATGATGGTAAAAATAACGATGGTCGACATGAAAAAATGATAATTGTGGTGGTCATGATGATGATAATTATGATGGTGATGGTTGTCATGCCGCAGTTCATTGTAATGATGATGGCCGTCAATATAATTGCAATAATAAATAGTTTTGTTGTTGATGATGGTGATGATGAGCAGAAGTATCGTGATGATAATGATTAATTGATAATGATGATTGCCATGACGTTTGTGGTATTGCTATAATTTGTAGTTCCATAATCTTATATCAATTTTTTTTTCACCCGTTACATGCATAGAATTTGTCCAGTACTGCGATTTTTATCCTTGTCCCATGAAATGTTTTCAAAGTGAAGCTTGTAATCTTGATCAATAACAAATATATTTTAGGTTATCGCGTTTGTATCCGCATTCATAATTTGTCGGAAAGCAGTAAAAGCAGCGAAAAGAAAAAAAGAAGCCAAACTGAACACAACAACAAACAAACAGGTGCAGAATATTTGATGGTCTGATTGTAAATCACCGATACACCTAGAACCAATATTCTTTAAAACAATTACTCATGTGCCAATCTGTTATTGATTTCCTGATTCATGATTGATATCTGAAGTTGATGCATTCAAATGTAGTTATGTTGATATTTTGCAATTTTTAAACTCATTTAATTCACATTGATTAAGAAAAATAGTTGTGCGTGCTTGTTCATATCACAGTTGACAACGTTATGGCCTTGTCACACCTTATCTGATAGCGTTAACGGACGTCTGACGGAGAACAAAATCCTGATCCGTTTGTGTACATTCGCATGCGTTTCTTGTCCGTATCTCATTCAGCAAATGCGCTTTTTGTCAGGCGAGGTTCATTCAACCCGGTGGAAAGTTTTATGCATGCACAAAACTTGGAACGGGCATTCTTTGATGCCCGATGAACCGGATTCGCGGCTGGAACACTACTTGACATGTAACAGTTCAACCAGAGATGTTCCAGACACTAACTGAAGGTGCAGCGGACGAATACTGACAAGGAACGCATGCAAACTGACGATGAAAGTGATGGTGACATCTTCGGGTAAATAATAAAAGTGATTTTCCTGTCTATAACTCTCATTATCTTCTTGCATAAAGTAGGTGAGGACAGTCTGAAACTTTGAGGACTTTCGCCCATACATCATTGAGTGTAGTGTTAGAGCTCGCCCGCAGTATCAAGAGGCCCTGATCCAGGCATATGTTGACCTGCTAGATGCTACTCCGAACATATTTGTCCATGAACACAACGGAACAACAGAAGAAGGAGACAGCCTAGGTGGTCTAGGCTCTGACACGCGGCGGCAGTTTGGTCTATACGACCAACTCTTCAAGGAGCTGCGGAGAGAGGACCGGAGGCCATTTGTCAACATCATGAGAATGTCTCCTGAGATGCTTGATGAGACCCTAGAACGAGTAGTCCCACAATAACTAAAATACATTTTGCAGAGACCCTATTTAGTCGGGCATGAAGTTAGCTATCATCATTGATAGAGGGAGGAGCTGGAGATATTGCAGCCTTCTTCCGTGCCCCGGTATTTCTCTTCCCGGCATTCACAGACTTGACTTTTAGTGGCATCACGGTATTAGTTCAGCAGACGTGAGTCGGCAAATGCGCATTCCTCGGACAATTTATATCTGCTGTGGTCATAAACGTGACCGGAACAAAAACGTTCCTGAACGTTCGAAAAACGTTTTGTCAGTTTCTCGGACTTTGCGCTTTCGTTTTACGCGGTACTTGTCCTTTATCCGTACGGATATGCCCGTTAATTTATCGTTAATCGTCTTGTACATATAATCGTGCGATCATTATGTGTTTTATTTGCTCCATATACCAAAGGCAAGCACATTGAGCAGCAGTGTGGACGACTTTCATCACTGGATAACTTTCTGCCGCAATTTTTCTACCCGTGTGACCTCCGTTAATGCTATCCGTCAAGGTGCGACAGAACCTTTAAGTTCTATTAGGGTTGCTAAAGTAAAACGTCACATTTCGGTCCAACAAACCCAGTTTTATAATTGTGCATATCCCTTGGTTTGATGTCTTTCTGACCAGTAAACAAAACTTTTATATTGTACATTGTATTTATATACCTACGATGGGTGTATTTTCTAATATGTTAATATTTATTTGTGTAATATGTCCAATCAATCTGGTTACTATGGATCCTATAGCCTTACGTTTTATTGTATTATGCTTTCTTTGCGGTTTTGATTACTTTCCATCTAGTGCTAATATTTTCGGATACAATAAGCTATTTCACCAGACGTAATCAAGTCCACTCGCTTTTTTGTTGTTTCTGTGTCATTAAGCAATACATTTCCTATTTTGTTGGGTTCGTGTTTTATAATCGTGTAAAGAAATAAGCTTTCGTAAAAACAAGAACAAAAAAACGTAACTTACTTTGTGTTCGTTGTTCGTTACATAACATTATTTTGTCTGATTGGACGACCGCAACATTTCAGAGTTACTTACAGTCTTTTCCAATCGAATTAAATTTTACTAGCTCGCTGTTATAAAACCGCAAAAACTTGTAAATTTAGACAGTTGATTGGTTAACATCCCAGTGGAAGCCGTTCTATAAACTTTATAACCACAGTCGCTCGGTACGGCTTAAACACGTTACAATCGTGCACAGGGCTGTGATATATGCTGTAGTTTATTATTTTGGTCTATGCACCTGTATATAATCATGGTTTTTAGTGTCCAACATCTCTGTATAGGTTATTTTATTTTTATTTTCCTGATTATGTTTTTTACTTTTAATTATTTGGAGACTGTGTTAAGAGTCAGTGCCTGGCATTCAATATTGTAATAATAACGCGATCTTCAAGTAGAACATATGCCGTGTTTAATAGTTCAAAGCCGTAAATTGTTCTACAATTTTATTATATTCATACAAACATAAATGACCTTGATTATAATAAAGTTATTCAAGTTACAAATGTGTCTATTATCCATGATTATTTCAAAGAATCAAAAAGCGGAACAATGTATATGTCGTGATAAACATATTGATATATCTGTGGGTCTAAATATAGATTGTTATAATCAAAGTAACTAGTTACGGCGTGTTGAAGTAATGACCGCTGATTCGTTTCAGCAACAAACACTAATTTGGAACATAACCATGTGCATACTTGTAAACGGGAAAACTTCCTGGGTATAATTAGATTTTCGTTCTTAAGAGGTGGCTGAATCATGTTGACTTTCTGATACATTTTTTTCTTCCAATAATAATGAAAAAATATCTTAGAGTACTTTCTGTTTCGGGGATCGGTATTATCAGTAAATTGTCACATCGCAGTTTTACAAATAAAAAAACATAATTATAGCTACAAAGTGCACTGTATATTGAATAGTTTTTCAAACAGACTTATACTTACGGACTTTGAAAACATAACACTGTGGTAAGGTAATTTTCACCGGGCAGGAAAATGTATAGCAACAATATGGTGATCTTCGGAAAACTAATTCAATACCTTTATAATGATACCAAAAGATGATCAGACAGGCTAAAGACATTGCCTCAAAGATTGAAAGTCACATTTTCATTGATATGTTGATTAGTTAGAAGCCACAAAATGGATTTTTTCGCATGAAAACGGAACAATTCAAAAGCGTACAACATGTAATTCTTATATCTCGACTTTGCTATCAAGTCAGTAAACTTTTATGTTGGTGCGTGAATAAAGAAAACAACTGAAATTTGTGCAATTTGTACCATTTCTAAATGAACACAACAGATTCATAATTGTTAAACATACGAAATGATAGTGAGGTAAATATATAATGAGGTGATTTAAAAACTTGTAAAGCCTTAGAGCCAAAACGTTGACATAACCCTATTTCTGAAATGTCCAATCTGAATTCATATAAAGTACGATATATTTCCACAGTTTTTAATACTTTATGGTTTGTTCATTTTACATTACTGACATTTTTGAAACATTTTGGATTACATCATCTATTTATCAGCAGAAGTGAAAAAACACAATTAATGAGAGAACTGTAAAATTTCTTAACAATGGACAACAAATAGTTCTTCATATTTTACAGTTTGAACGGAAACACCACATTAAAATATCTTAGAATCTGTGCAAACATATGATAATATACCACAGTGGACAAAATCAATGAACTGAAAGCAATATACGTTTCTATACTTGAAGAATAATCTTTATCTTTCATCTTATTTTTTTGAAAAGGGTCGCAATTGTTTCAATAACATTGAACTAAATCTTTTTCAGTTGAAATTCTAGGGAATCTATTTTCGTAGTAAAAACTCTGGAAGATAATTGTCCATTATGTTTTGTTGCGCCTAACAGAGCTTAAACCGGATAGCGCTTATGTAAATGGTAAGTGCTTATCAGTGATGAGACATGCTCTCGAAGAATAACGTTTATAGAACGTGTTTTTAGTTGAACTTCTTCGATTTACAAACAAGTGCACGGGTCGGGAAAGCTTTTTCGGACCTCTTATAAATGTGGTGTACAGTTTATATTGGTATTTATTTTAGCATTTGTTCATGGATTCAGCTGGGGACGTAATCATAGGGCTCAACGATAACTCACCGGAATCAGAATTCTCAGGTTTTGAACTTAAGAAAACATTGATAATGTACCTCCAGCGGCGGAATACGTTGGAGAAGCTACAGACTCAAACAAAAAGCACCCCACGTCTGAGATAATTACATTAATTGGTAAGATAGAATATCATTTATCACTAAGATTTTGTTAGCAAATTAAGCCTTGTTTGAAGAAAAAATATGCCAATCTATGTAACATGAACACGCCTATAACTTCCGTACTCTTTGGTGATAATGTCACAAAAAACATCACAGCATGTGAAGATGGCGTGTCTTCAGCCAAAGAAAAATATGGTTATTATACCAACAACATAAACCACGTGTTAGTTGGTGAAGAATCTGCCTTCATCCGTTTCATTTACAATCATCCGCCAGATACAACCCAAATAGACGAATGGGCTACCAAAATTTTCCAGAAGCCAATATACAAGTCGGCACTCAGGTAGGCAGAATTAAACGTTATTTACATACATGTATGTGGAAAAAATATACTAATGATCTTTGGATATTACAAAGCGTTGAAAGATATTGCATAGATTTTAACAAAGTTCTATCACAAAATTAACAACAATTAACTTAAATTTTGAACAAGAGCAAATCGTCAATGATGAAGTTAATACTCCTTTGAATAAAGGGGTAATAATAAAATTTAATTGGAAAGCTAACCATTAAGTATTCAACATTTTATTGTTCCTGAGCCAAATGGGAAATTCAGACCAATTATTAATCTTATATACATGTACTTTAATAATTTCGTTCATTACGAACATTTTAAACAAGAGCATTTAAAGCCCAATTCAGGTTGCCAAGAAGAAGGAGTAGTAGCAGTAATAGTAGCAGCAGTAGTAAGTATAAAGTGGTAACAGTGGTGGAAGGAGTAGAAATGATATTAAGACGATTACGATAAAAAATACGGCGATAACGATAACTTGCGGTGGTGCTAATGGCAGTTATATAATTATGTTGCTATTACTATTAAATAATTAAATGTGGTCCAACATGGCTCTACCAGTAACTTTATACCTTTGAATCTTAAATTTTATAGCTAATAAATCACTCACACTTTGGATAACATTTCTTATGATAACGCTATCAAAGTATCAAACAACTATTTATATTTAATTTAGTTTGTCCATATGCGAGGATTTTGAAGATTTCCTTCTATACATTTCATGTAGGCTATGATAATACTATTCATAAGTATGAAACTCCACGTACAAACAAAATACATGTATAACATTTAGCAGAAAGACAAAACTGTATGCTTACATGCATGCAAAAGTACAAGTACTTGTAATTAAGAGGCGAATATATATCAAACAATATACAATGAACTTTAAGGAAATGTTTTACTCATTGTCCTCAAAATAAAATGCACATGAAATACATGTTTAATTTCAGGCCTTTGCTATCTATAACATGTGCTTACTGGATTTTATATTTCAAACGATATAAGAGGTCAATATTTCAAAATAAGAGAATATTTCGTCATCAGCAGGCAGATGAATAAACTTTCATTATTCAAGATTTGAATTCATTCATTAACAAAACATTCATTCAACGATAAAAAAAGTATAATCCCACGAGCAACTTCGAGCTTCCCCTGAAAATACACGTTGCGACATTTAACAGTAGACTTGCAACATTTTGCGGCAAAAAATTTACGACATTTAACGTTAAAATTGCAACATTGAACGGCAGATGATTTTGCGACATTTAGCGACGGATATTTAACGGCAACGGTACGACATTTAACGGTAAGTGCGACATTTAACGACGATGCGACATTTAACGGTGTCACAATGAATACATGGGAGGGTCCATACATGCTCAGCCTCCGGCCTTATTTCCAATTATCTCATCACTGAAGCTTGGATGAGAGCATTTAAAAATTATTCATCCATCACCTCAAACCTTCGTCAAGTCTATTCCTTTGGAATGCTATCACCAAAAAACACAAAGTTCCAGAGAACTGTGATCAGCTATGCCCACCGTTAGTAAAAAATGAAATACGCCAATCTATGTAATATGAACACACCTATAACTTCCGTACTCTTAGGCGATAATGTCACAGAAGACATCACAGCATGTGAAGATGGCGTGTCTTCAGTCAATTTCATATAAAGGACAAGTCTATTCCTTTGGGAAAAATGCATTAGCAAAAGGTACACTTACATTATCTACACTATTTCTATAATAGAAACTAAAGAAATTTTCGTCAGATGACCAATCTGCTGTCGCTTATATGTCTTTAATTGAACAACCCTTGTTCAATGTCTTGAAAACAGACGCACAATGAAAAGAATGAGCTGTAAAGGTAGATGTATCAATTCTAGAAAGATTCAAAACACACTTATGCCATCTAGCAATAGTACTAGATGTAACAGGTTTATGCGTAACATAAGAATAAACAGTTGTGAAGATTTCCTTATCTTTTTGGTGACACTAATGTAATGTAAAAGATCTGCATGGCACACAATTTTCATCATGAAAATGTTGCAGTTTTAACGCAAAACGATTAGACCGGTTAGGTCTAGATGTCTTCAATAACATAGGAAAAGAAACACTAAAGCTACAAAGGCAATCACTTTCAAAGTCAAAAGTTTTAAGTTCAAGCATACATTAGGATATAATTCACTAATGTAGTTCAAAACAGTATCAGGATTCCAAATAAAACGATACTTCGGTTTCGGTGGTGATGAGTTAAATACTCCTGTCATGAATCTAGTTATTAAACTATAGTTATTACATCACAAATTATCAAAAAAGGGGAGTATTAATAAGTCTTAAAATTTAAGATTCAAAGGTATAAATTTACTGGTAGAGCCATTGTATAAAATGGTCTCAGGTTCAACCCGCTCGATACACGTTAAACATTCATTCTACCTCACACAATTTTGAAAATGCAGCGTTTCATAAGAAATAATCAAACACTTGGAGATACATGTATTTCACTAATTAAATCTCAATTAAGTTCTGAACGTTTTCAGTTCGTTCCATGCTTCGAGATGACTTATGATTGTCTTTACCTGTTTCCGTTTTGGTACGGTTAGCTTGGATTTTATTAGTTAACATCGGAATTAAACTTAAACTGGTCCCCGTTCCAGATTGCAGTGTACAGACAGAGTCAACAGAAACCAGTTAATGTTGATTGGTACACAAAACTTTTTCGCTAGAAACATCTAAGCGTAGAAGTTGGTGGGAACCAATTCGTGGGAGACAAGCGTTTGAGTGTCAAGGAAGAGATGCTGTTTTCTAGCAAAATTGCGATCTATTTACTACAAAAACAATGAATTCTGTGTAAGTTGCCAATGAATTTTACCTTGCATCGAGATGGATGGCGCATTGTCTTTCGCTGATACTAAATCTATTGGCACGTCATTGTCGGATCGTCGAAGTACGTCACCCTCTCCCTCAAGTAAAGAGAAATCACCGAGAAAGTCTGGTTCCGAGTCAGAAACTGAGAAAGAATCTCCGGAGAAACAAAAATCGAGATCACCAGCAAAGGTAAAAAATTCACCATCATCTCAAGATAGAAAGAGAAAAGCTGATGTTGACGAAGAAACTAGAAATAAAAATGAGAAACAAGAAGAAGACCGACAAAAGATGCAGTTAGTATTACTATTAGACCCGTGGCGGGTATTTTCGACGGTGCAACCATACTTTCTACGGCCGCTCTATTATAAATCAATATATCAACAAATTGCATTCACAAATTTTATCTACCAACCAATTACGATCGATGATATCACATGAAACTGCTTGACCTAGTTTTTAAAGTTTACCAAAGATGCAAAATGGCGAGTACTTACCGCGCATGCTTTATCCGGTCACGTAGGGTAATTTCGACAGTCAAAGGTTAAACATCATTATATCTATACTGCACAACAAACGGTACACGTCACAATCAGAATTTAATGTAACTGGATTTAGTTTGACTTTAAAATGGTCTTTAACTGTTAATCAAACGTTTTAACTGTTTGAACTGCTAAAAAATTTTAACTTATTTACAACGTTTTTATTACTGAAGATTTACTGTTCATCATTCTTGCTGCCCATTCTACTGGAATACCCTCATCAATAACAGCATGATAAGCATCTGTGAGGTATGCTAAGTCATATTTAGGGTAATTACCCCTAGAAGTAGGTTTAACCTGTAATTACATACAAGGAATTAAAATGTACTTGTGCTGATGATGCTGATTTTCTCAATTATGACATAAGAGATGAAAAGAATTTGGTTCGTAATTTTTTTGCGCGTAGTATACTTTTATGAATGAAAAATCATGTGACAGTGATGTTGGGAGAATAATAAATAAGCAGCAGACCTGTCAAAATGTTACAGCATTGAGAAACTGTAAAAACAATGATTGTTTTAGGGTCATAATTCGGGATTAAGTGAAAAGGGTCAATATAACGATGTCCACATACACTTGATGTTTTACTTACCTGTATAATTTCCATATCTCATGAAATTACTACAATGTTTACGTCTGCTTGCGTACAGCGTAAAAATCACATGACATCTGCGGAGCATGCGTGAACCATTTGTTTATAGGGCTAAACGATGCACCGTCGAAAATACCCCAACGACGAAATTACCCAACGACGCGATATATTATTTTATATTAGTAAAGCCTTATTTTTTTGTTAATTTTTATTAACAATTCCACATGCTATTCACATGGTAATATTAATTATAGTCAACTCATTATGTCGAATTTTTCAGGATGGAAATAATACTTCATCTTAAAAATTTGACATAAACATCGGAAGAATATTACAGTAAAATCCCTACTTACGACCACCCCGAAATTTCGACAGCTCCGCTATTACAACCGATTTTTAACAGAACGGAATATTTTGCTCTGAAGTTCAATGGTTGTTTGTCTGGGAATACAACCACCCCGCTATTCCACCAATACAACCACCTATTTTGGTCCAATTCATCATTTCACACTAAATTATAATCGCTACAACGACCACCAATGCTTTGAAATTACCCGCTGTGCACCCCAGGTGTTGACTTTTACGATATGTACAGTCAGAGCAACAGATTAGCTTTCTCAGTGAATTGAGTATTGCTCCATCATTTCATTTTGAATTGGGTATTTGCTAAATGTAACTGGGTTTCCTGAAACCTATTAGTCCATGATTTTTATATCAAGTGGGAATTCATGCTCTTACTTATCAAGTCTAAACTGTACAAATTTGGTTGTTTTTGAACCGCATCGCTACGTTTGTCCGAGACTATGAGGAACGACTGACAGACGAAAATGACTATATGCATGTATATTCATGAAAATTGATTTCGATACGCATCATAAATATTTTAATTGGGTATTTTGCTTTTGTAATTGCTTTTTGATATGCATCTAAAATAGTTTCAATTGCATATTTTGTAAATTTAATTGAGTAAATACGCAAATACGCAGCTTATCTGTTGCTCTGGTACAGTGTTGATTTGCGGTAATAGTCTATTTGTCGGCTGCATGTTATGACAACTAAGTGTCAGAAACTGTATTGTTATTTGTTTGTGATTGTTTGATGTTAATTGGTTGGATTAACAAAGGTGTTGATCAAGCGTTTGTCGCACATTTCTCCTTGTGGAGACAATTCAATCGGAAACTTGCTATGAAAATTTTTGTTTTTGTTTAGTTTTTCTGAAGTTTGGTTGTTATGAATTTATATTGTATTCATTATAATTTGCTGATATTGAATAAAATAAGGAGCGTTAATTTGAGTAATACTGAATTCATGAACACACAATAAATATAATATGCATGTAGGTCATATATGACTGACAAAATACTTAGGCTCGGACACCTTGTTCCACTAATAAGACCACCCAGCTATTAAGACCAATTTGCTTAAGAATGAAAGGTGGGCGTAATAGCGTGATTTTACTGTATATTGGACATTTTGGCCATTGTTAGAATAACTAGTTCATGATAATTGGTTGTGTTGTAAAAACTACTTGTTTGTCTGCAATTAAGTTAATCTTAGACCATTATACACAGAGATTGGAAACAAGAAATTCAAATGTAATTCAACTAATGGTCAAAATATGGTGTTGCCAAGGCTTATCGCTATGTCCAATCAATAACCCGCTCTTTCTTGTGACAGCATTAAATTTGAGGTAGTTTGAGGTGACCCATGAAAACACCAGTCCAAACTTTTTATGTCTACACTGTTTACCTAGTTAACTTGAAATGCGCAAATGGGTGTTTTGGAGGGAGTTTGTTTTAAAAATCAGGTAATATTTTAATAGTAATGAATTTGTTTGATGATCATTTGGAAAAAAATTTGAGTAAAATGTGGCAATGTTTTGTTAATACCATGAAAACTTGTTTCCACAATACCAGAAAGCTATTAATGGTTTACATTTACATTTAAGATTCATGGAAACATAGTTGAGGATAAATTGGACTTGTTTATAAAATCTTGGACCAATATGCCCAGGGCTTGGAAAAGGAACAGTAGTCCAAAATATGTTGTTGGCTTTGCTGTGCATGTGCACTGATTTTTAATTTAGGACACATTCAGTAAAATCAGCATTTTTTGTATCTGCAATTACTGCTTACAGTTAATAATATAATAATATACTGGGATACTGACACTATTGCTTTTAGAATATATTAACTTCAAATTTTTACTTTTGTTTTCGAGTTCGAACATTTCATGCGAAAAAACGGCTATGTAGAAATATATGCATTGATGTTTCGATGTGTACAGACTAGAGAAAAAGTATAATTCTTGTGTTGGTGACTTTAAAGTTTACTTATGGAAATCTACTCAAATTTGTTAGCTCTCCTAAGCACGTAGTGCCCAGTGAGCTACAGTGATCCGTCAGTCTACTCCAGCGTGCATTGTCCACATCTGGGGGTTGGTCACACTTTTGAGCCAATCTTCATCAGAATTGATCAGAATGTGGGTCTCAATGTTATCTTGAATTGATTAACATGGGTCATTTGGGGTCAAAAACTAGGTCACCAGGTCAAATCACTGGAAAAAGTTGTTAACACTCTTGAGGTAAAAGTTTTGATTGTTTTTTCACCATTATTTGTCAGAATATTTTACTTAATGATATCTTGAACTATTTACAAGACTAAATGAATGTCCAGGAAAACAGTTTATGTTAACTGACCATCACAAATTTAACTGAATAACTGCCATTAGTGGTGTTAAAATACCAACACAAATACACTAACGTCAATAACAAACAAGTAGATTCTGGTGAGTGATTCAAGGCCATCATGGCCACTCTTGTTTGTTGTGATTGAAACAGATCAATAGAAATGACAGCATATTAGAAGTTTTTAAAATGTATGCTGCTGAATTATTTGTTTTTATTTTCTTTATTTTACTTGCAGAGTTCTTGTGTCCAATTTCTCTGAAGAGCAGTTGAATAGGTATGAAATGTACAGAAGAGCAGCTTTTCCTAAGGCCGCTATAAAGAGGGTAATAGTATTTCTTTTTATCCATCAATTTTATGCTTGTTGATGTAGCTAACTATTTGTACACTGAAATTATTGCCCTACATGGTCTGATTTTTACTGGACCAAATCTGCGATCGCAGATGGTCTGGTGTATTGTGAAAAGTACCCTGTGAAGTTCTTGTTAATGTTTTATGATATGCTTATTTTAATTTGAATGGTGTTTAATGAGTTTAAAAAATAATCATGACATCTTTTCAATCTAGATCGTTTAACTCACTGGTACATAATCATATGACAAATTCATACATCGATTTACTGACATTTTCATTTGTAAGTAAACTTTAAGCATAGGATATTTGATAGTGGGAAACGATTCTAGTCCTGAATTTATTGTTAAAATTTCTATCAGCTCACAATTACTTTTGTCTCATCTGAGCATGAACTGATCTATAGTGATTGCCCTGTTCGTCAATGAGCCAATTTCAATAAAACTTCACAGGATTAATTTTTGGATGGTCCTCTACCAAGATTTATTAATGATGCCAGTGTGGTCACATTGGCCCTGCCCAAGAAACACTTGTTGTACATAGATTACATAGAGAACCATTTAGGTGTCTTTTTGGCCAAAACTGCATGGCTTACAACTTAGATATTTTGTGTGTGGCATTTTTTGTGGCCATGGAAGCATATTGCTCGAATTATGTCTTAATTAAGGTTGAAAGTGGCCCCTCCCTGGGGAGTCAATTGTTTCGCATTGAATTATGTATACAGGGGAAGACCTTTAAAAATCGTTTTTGCCAAAACTGTATGGCTTAGAGCTTAGATATTTTATGTGGTGGATTGTCTCATGGGTCTTACCAATATTGGCCTTGTAATGGGGTCACTTGTTTTACACAAATTCTATAAGGAAAATCATTAAAAATCTTTATGGCCAATATGCATAGCCTGGAGCTTAAATATTTATTGTACAATAATGTCTTGTGGTGCTCTATTAAGATTGATCAAATTATGTTCCTGCATATATAAATTGGTTAAGCTCTTTAAGTTACTAACCTGTTTGCAAATTGTCAATTCATCAGGTTATTCATATATATATAATCATATATATATATATATAATCATCATAGCCCTCATGTTTTCAGTTAATGCAGTCAATCACTGGTTCTGCTGTGTCACCAAATGTTGTTATTGCAATGGCTGGTATATCTAAAGTATTTGTTGGAGAAGTTGTTGAAGAAGGTAAGTATAATGTAGATCAGAATAGATTTAATATGTAACCACCATTTCATGTACTTTTTATACACCCAAATGATAGCTATTGATGTCTAGCTGTGCGTAAAGGGGAGATAATTCACATTGCTGTTTTTTTACTGAGTTATTGGCCCTTTTTATATTTTTACAGCAAATTCTTGTGTAGACAATTACATTTTCATATTTCAATTATCAGGTGTTGTCTTGAACTTCCACAAAGATCATGAAGTGTCTCAGTTGTGCTAGAGGGTGCATAACTTATCATCATAGCATGTTATAGTGGTATTCATGGTAACACAGCCTTTGGGCTTATTTCATCCTGCTCTGCGGAGCTCTTGTTATAAATATGTTTCTTCATATTTCTCACCTGATATGCTTAAATTTCAAACATTAAGTATTATTCTACATTATATATCAGCATATAATAATAATTTTACCATAGTTATGTTTTGGTTTGCTATGACATTTTTAGCTCACTTTAGCACATAGTGCTTAGTGAGCTATAGTGATCAGTCAGTCTCTGTCATCCATTGTCCACACCTGGGGATGGTTAGCTCTCTAGAGGTCACAGTTTTGATAGAATCTTCTCCAAACCTTGTCTGAATGTTTGTCTTATTGATATCTCGGACAAGTTTGAAAGTAGGTCTTCTTGGGTCACAATGTCAAATCAAAGGGGTTTTCCTCTGATTCATCCTGGTCTGCTGTGGGACATGGGACCTCCAGTAGCTGTGGGCGGCCTCTGTGAAGGCTCAGAGTCCAGTACTGAATCTCCCTGTTGGGAACTCAGAGATTCAGCCCCTCAGTGATGAATACTGGTTGATAGTGTATACTATAATGAGGCCATTACTTTTAGTCCTTAAGTTGATCTTATCATTGACATTTTCTGATTACATAATTCCATGCATAACAATAAGAAATTCAATTGGCGAAATATCACTCAAATATCTGCATTTCAATGCATTTAGATGGTGATGATAATAATTCAGTGTCAAGACTATCGTTTTCTGCCCTTGCCATTAGTATAACAGTGGCGTACAGTGTTACTCTATGTACGTATGTGCATGAGTGCATACGGAACAATCGTGTCTTGGTAATAACTTTACTATCAGGTATTAAACTTTAAAACTATTTTGCCTTAATGATCGCTTTAACTAGACACGTCACATCTAAGAACATTAATTCGGTGTGAAGGTCAAGGTCACAGTGGCTCTTTGAACTTCGCATATATTCACATGAGTAGAGAGATAGTATTTAGTTTTTGTCCAGCTCCCATTACTTTTCTATCAGTTATTGGATTATAAAATTGCTGTGGTTTTGCCTTATCATTTTCTGTCATTTTCTGCAGTACAATAACCTTGTAGTGAAGATAAAAGTACTGGTAATTGACCCTCACTTGTCAAAAGGGAACCCCATCAAAGTTATACAGTATACAACAGATATCCTTTAATAATATCAAACTTGAATGTACGTTTCAAATTTTACATCTGACATTAGCAAATTGACGGTGGTGCAAAGATTGCACAAAATGTTAAGGGGCCTTTCGTGTTCACACCTTTCTTAGGTAACTTAGGGCATATTTACTGTATTAGTGTAGGGATGCCCCTTATGCATATTATACACTTTCTGTGTCTTCTCATTTCGTAGTGGGGCCATTCTATGGACACTTCTGGTCACAATACCTTTTTTTAAATCTGTACTTTTCAAAATTTCTGTCTGAACAATGTTAATTATAGTGATATTTTGTTCATATGAATTAGTATCTTTATCTTATTTGGGAATGTTTTTTCACAGTTCAGTTGTTCTTATTCACGAGTATTGTACGTGCAATATTTGTAAAGTAAAAGAAGTGAACTTAATATGCTTGTTACACAATGACTTTATTTTTACAGCTTTGGATGTTTTAGAGAAATGGGGAGATTCTGGACCTATCCAGCCAAAACACATCCGTGAAGCAGTACGGAAGTTACGAGAAAAGAATGCAACACCTAACACTAAGAAGAAGAAAGTATTACTGTCTTGATAATGATTCAAATGTGGATAAGTGAACTCTATGTACAATATGCGTATGCCTTCTTGTGCCTTCTTAGTGTTTGATTGTTTTAAGACAAATACTTCTATTCAGTATGAGCATTGTTCTATTGTTTTCATGAAAGCTACTTACGGATTTATCTGGAATATTTTTTTTTTTGTAAACAGTGTGTATTCTTTAGGTTTGTGAATAGAAATAACTTATAGAAAATGCTTATACACATTGTGAAGCGACTATAATTAATTTCACCACGGTGTTTTTATATTTCTTTTTTAAGTGAAAGAAAGCAGTAACATTGTTGCTATTGCTGATGTTTATTTATTACATAATTGGTGTGAAACATGATAACTTCAATAAGCTCCATTCAGGATGAAGTATTGTTCTCACCATCTGTCTGGATTGTCTGGTGTCCATCATATGTTGTCAGTGGTTTGCTGTCTGTCAGCATTTAATTGATTTAGATCCTTTTTTTAGCCAGTTAACTGAATCCAATACAGTGTGCTCAATGGTCACCTATCATTTAAATTGTTCCTTTTGTGAACAAAACCAGTTGTTTATTTAATGTTATTTCAGAATGAAATGTCAACTGTGTGTATGTGATTTGTCAATGTATTTTTGACAATTTGGCTAGAGCTAGAATTCATTTCAATGCATCATTGTAGGACCAAGTTGCAAACTTTCTGTGACGTGGTTTCGTGTTGAGAATGAATATCTTTGATCAAGTATTGATTCTATGATGTGTTCCCTCATTAACTGCCTTTTTTGCCTCCAAAGGGAGGCATATAGCAATCGCAATGTCTATCCGTCCCATTTTCGAGTCTCAGCCATAACTTAATAATTTGTGCATGGATTTTGAAATAACCTGGCACAAATGGTCACCAACACGTGTCTAACACTGCAACCTCTGCTCCGACTCCTGCAAAACCTTCCAAAACAAACTCAAATAACACAAAAACAACCAAACCGACATCCAAAACACTCTCCACACAAAAAATTCCTCCTACGTTATGTCTTTGTTGTATGTTCATGCATTATTTTGTAATAATTGTCGTATGTCGTACGCATTACTGTTCACATGCTTGTCAGTAAGAACAAGCTTTCCGTTCTGTTGAGTGGTGTTTTGTTATTTTCTGCATTTGTGCCTTTGCAGGGTATACCCCAGTTCCATCAGTTTTCCAAATGGTGTAGAACCAGTCTATGACATTTGGTCCGACGAGCCATCTTCGCACCAATAATTCCACAACCCCTATATATTTTTCCAAAATACCACACTGGCCACCAATGTCGTAGACTGGTTCTACACCAATGGAAAGTTGATCTGTGCAAAATTGTTACAGGTCGGTATTACCAAGATGTTATTCTAAAATAGCTGGAGAAGTATTATCAGAAAGATGCCCTGTGTCAGGATTTCGTCTAATACATGATAATGCTCCAACACATACATCTGAGCTTGTGAAGCAATTTTTGAAGACGGAGATGGTTACACCAACCATATTCTCCAGAACTACTAGCCCAATGCAACTTTTTCCTTTTTCCAAAATTTAAAAAGTTCTTATCAGGTCGATGCAAGTCCCAACAGGCCCTTGGCTCAGCCATCTGTCAGTGTCTCAGAGGTATACCTAAATCAGCTTACCGTATTACATTTCAGAAATGGATTCAGATATAAAAATTAAGTATTTCAAACCACAGAGAATATTTTGAAGGGATGTAATGGTCATTTCACTATTTGGGTTGAATGCTTTTGAAATACTGTACAAAACACATTAAATATCGAACAATTCTTCTATATGACATGACATAGTTCTGTGTCAGGTGATTGTATGTAAAATGTACATGATATACTTCTTTTATGGATGTTGGATTTTGTCTAATAAATGAATTCACTTAATGTACATTAGCTTTTTCATGACTGAGTTTGCCAATTTTTTACACCTGTGTCTGTATTCTTCCTTACACACAGTCAACAATCTTTTCACTATTGAAACAACAGCTGATCACAAATTAGGTAAATTTTTATTTTAATGAAATCTGAAGAAAAAAAACACCAATAAGTAAACTTCACACAATTAACAATAAGAAAACTTCACACAATTAACAATAAGTGAACTTCACACAATTAACAATAAGTGAACTTCACACAATTAACAATAAGAAAACTTCACACAATTAACAATAAGAAAACTTCACACTATCAACAATAAGAAAACTTCACACAATTAACAATAAGTGAACTTCAATCATCAAAAATACTGGAGTTAAAAAGCATGCATTGAATCTGCATTGGGTTTACAAACAAACTTTCAAAAAACTATACATCATGTAAAACTATACAATATCACTTAAACACAGCACAAACATACTCATATATAAATGTAATAACCATTCATTACAGACAAAAGAAACTATCCTAGCCAGATTTAAATGCAGTTTAATTATGAAAATTGAGAATTTCACAGAAAATACAATGTATTTATAATAAGTAAAAAGAACATATCTTCACTGTTAATCATTCAATTTACTAGAAACCTGAATAAGTGAGTCCACAATGTCTTGAAAACTTGTTAAAAATATACATCTAGAAAAGTTAGCTCTTTTGATTTATACAAATGTATTACAACACAGAGCATCATTAAGTATAATTACAACCTAACAGTAGACCTATTTCTGAACATGATGAGTGGGTGTTTGTCACATGATGTTGGTAGTAAATGCTTAACCAGAGGTCCTGTGCTCTATAAACTGAGCTAGTCAGGCTCTATCTATGCTATTACAAGAGTAAATATACAAATATCATTTTAATGTAAATAATGGAAATAAATACAAATGTAATTTCAAATGCTCTTTTTTGTAATACATGTCAGCGTACTTAATGTTATTTCAAAAGACATACAGCCAAGTTAATAGTTAATAGCAGGCTATTAGTTAGGTAGCAGTCATTTAAATAGAATTCTTGTCAGCTCTTCACTTTATACAAAAGGCTTTTTATCACTGTTTCTAACATCAAAGATATTCTTACAGCTGGCACCTGGCTCCAAGTTGCATAATTCATTATTACCACATGTGCGTAGGATACAGAAAATAATCAATTTGATTTAATTATAAATACATGAATGTAAGTTGTCAGTAATGACATACATAACAGAAGAAATACATTAGTGAATTAGAATGTAAACAAACAAAGTAAAGAACAATTCTCATAATTAAATAAGTCAGTGTCAATTAGATATGTCTCAGTTTGTGTATAAATGTCAGTTTGTAAAGTGTATGTATATATATATATATATATATATATATATATATATATATATATGAACTGTACAGAAGTGTAAGATAGTTGAATAAAAAAATAAAGGTAACTAGCATTTAGACAAGGACTTCAGAACAATACTGACAGAAAGCAATAATAGAAGAAAGAAAGATTATTAATTATTAAGGCCTTTCTTCTCACAGCTCCATGATATTCATATACAAAACAATAGATTTCAAGTATTTTTTAGAAAAAATCTTACTAATGAATTAATGAAACTCAATTAATGCAAACTCTAACAAAAATTGATCATTAGAGTCTTAGATAACTTTTGGTTCAAAAACTCCTACAAAATTAATATAATATCAGGTGGCACAAACAAGATGGTAAATACCACGAGGCAAATTTGAGATACTAATTAATTTTAATTCTTTTGGATTATAATTATTACATTAAAACCACCTAAAATGAATTCATTAATAAAGCTATGAGTAAAACAAAATGAACTGAAGCCTTTCAATAACTGGATAAAAAAATTCAATCAAACAGGATATACAGATTTACATCTAATATCTATACACAATACAGTTAACTTGGACGACATACCACTTTATGAATTTATTTGGCAAACGTATATTATAACTGTGTGGTTATATCAGACCAAATAATATCTGCATGTACATGTATTTGCAATCAAACAGATTTTATAAACAGTAATTAGCAATGAGCTGTCTCATAAAAGTTAATCTTCATTAAAATTTTAAAAAATAACTCTGTACCCAATTGCACAATTTTAATATTGATTGAGGTTAACCCCAGGGTTAACCTCAAATTTAAACCAGTGTTTGAAGTTAATCAATGTTTATACAATCAGATGCTGAACTGTAACACAGTGTTTAAGCATCACCAATGTTTATACAATTAGATGCAGGTTTTGTATACAACTCTAAACTTGTGGATTCTTTTGTTGTTGAATATGAAAAGCACTTTCTATTGTATAAAATACACAGAACCAAAACTGGGATCAATGTGAGGGACAAAATAAGCCTGTACTTGTTGAGTGAGTATAACAGGTTGTACATAATTTTACATATCAGTGTATCAGTGCGCAGTCAGCTGCGCATGCTGGATATAAAAAATATCCGAGAATGTGACATTTAGTCATTGAAATGTGAGGTAGAACGTTATAGATCTTGACTTTGTTTTGTTTAGGATAAATCAGTTCACAGTCACACACAGCTGTCTGAAATCTTAACAAGAGTTTAAATAGAATGTAACATAAACTTGGCAAGTTCTCAGAGAATTGATCATACAACAAAACAGTAGGTTCTGTACCTAGTTAACCTTTATATCATACAAGCCACTTATTTATGATAACATTTAATGTAGTTACGGTTCATTGAACTCTGCTTTAATACATCAATATGACTATGAATCATCAAATACTACTTTAAACAAAGACCAGAGGTTAGTCACACTTTATCCTGTAAACAGATAATCTGGTTATTACTGACCTCCATGATAAATAGGACTAATTATCAATCTTAAGTTTTGTTAAATACTGTTACATACGTTTAGCTACTGTTACATACTTTTAGCTACTGTTACAAACTGTGACTTCTACAGTGTTAACAAGACTTGCAGGAGATTTGATCTGGTGACCTAGTTTGTGACCCAAGATGACCTGTGATCAAACCTGTTCAAGACATCATTAAATCATTTTAAAACATTTTGGCTCAGTTTAATGAAGATCCAATAAAAACTGTGACCTCTTCAGATTTAACAAGTTTTTTCCAATTATTTGACCTGATGACCTAGTTTGTGACCCAAGATGACCCATGTTCAAACCTGTCCAAGATATCATTAAGACAAACATTCAGACAAAGTGTGGTGAAGATCCAATCAAAACAGTGACATATAGTGCGTTAACAAGGATTTCCAGTGATTTGAGGTGGTGACCTAGGTTTTGACCTCAGATGACCCACATCGAACTTGTCCAAGAAATCATTAAGACAATCATTCTGACAAGGTTTGGTGAACATCCAATCAAAACAGTGACCAATAGTGTGTTCACAAGATTTTCCAGTGATTTGACCCAGTGACCTTGTTAATGACCCCACATAGTCCTTTCTCAAACTCATCGGAGATATCATCTAGTCTAAGCCACTGACCAATTTTCATAACCCTTTCACCAAAAATGTGACCTCTAGAGTGTTCACAAGGTGAATGCCAACGCTGTACACCATGCTCAAGTGAGCTAAAAATAAATATATCTAAATCTTGAAAACGAAATACAAAAATTATGGTGTCGTCACAATCCAACTAAATGTTGAATAACTTGTCAATCACTGATAAATTAACACAGACTCAGTTATCAATCTCTAATAAATTACTGTTAACTATTTCAACAAAGTCAAACATCAGTCACAGAATACTTATCATCAATAATTGATTTAAGAGAATCATCAATAATTGATTTAAGAGAAATGCCAGAAATTAGAACTAGAACTATCACTGAAGGTGATTAAATACCCCCTACAGAGCCCCCTTTTTAAAAAGCTTAATAACTTGGAACAAGCCATTTAGAAGAGAGAAGAGAAGAGACGCACACAAGATTTTGTCTACAGACAAAAAAAGAAGGGGCATAACTCCATGAGAATATATCTGAATATTTCTTTAAATATGCACAAATGGACCTAATGCATAATGTACTGGTAAAGTTTGATAAACATCCAACAAGCCATTTAGGAAAAGAAGCAGATACAAGACTTTGTGTATAGACAAATAAAAAAGGGGCATTACTCCGTGAAAATAAATCCAAACATTTTTTTTACAATATGCACAAGTAGACCTAATGCCTGATGTGTTGGCCAAGTTTTATGAAAATCCAACCAGCCATTTCAGAGAAGAAGCGTACGCAAGATTCTGTCTTTGGACGGACGGACAACCTGAAACCTGAAACTTTGTTGTGAGGGGGGGGGGTATAATGAACAAAAACTTCATTAGATGAATGTTCAATAAGTGTGAGATAGAAATTGAACTGTACTTAGTGCTTAGTAGATGTATCAGACCAGAGTCAACTTAAATTGTGTCAAAACTTAAATTTATACGAAAAAACAACAAAGGTTTCAAAAATACATAGTCTAACATATTTTCTTTGAGAAACGTACTCAGACTTAAATGTTATATTACCATCCTCATGAATCTCATAGTAACTTAATATGAAGATGTGAACATGTATGTTAATCTGATATATAAGTCAAGTGCTTGGGTTTTATGTACTTATGGACAAAAGCAAAGTCCAAAGTTTGACATTCATATTGTTCTGCAGTAAATGATACATTACCACATCATCAGTAACTGATTCAATAGATGCAGTAACATAGATAATTTTTCAATTTTACATAAATGTAAAACAAACAACCAAGGTATGATTGAGGTATACATGTGTTCTTAGCTGGTACAGAAAACTTCATTATAATAAGCATAGACATCATGAGCACCCAACTAATTTTGAGGTGTTTTAAAGTCCATGAATATTTGTTCTTAGTGGCAGATAAATTTCAATGTTAGTTATGATCATTGTTATCTCAATATCTCAAGCCTGAATCATGGTCCCATGACTAAACTTAAATTTAAGCTAAAATAGTTAATTACCTAGATTATCTCAAGGAGTGTCATTTTGTCATGTTCACACTTGATACAATGATATTTACCCGCTGATGAGCCCAAGTTATAACTACAACTACAAATATTTTATTGTATTAAAACAATTGACAGTTTTAGAGCAAATATAAGGTACATAAATGAATATATGTTGGCAAGAACATTGGCAAACATTGTTTGCTCGAAGAGCACAATCATGGTTGTGAAATTTTTAAATACATTACAACAAAATAAAGCTACACATTTATTTTATTTTGTGCAAAATTAGCATAGTATATATATTTTGATAAAATTATTAGTGTGTTTTGCAGTAGTATTCATAAGATTATAAATGTTCTGTATTGTCGGCCATGTGTAACAGTATTTTTTTATATATATTTATCATATTTACACAATAAAAGAACGAAACTTAAATTGTACTTTGTTTTTCACATATCATGACAATGAAATGTAAATTGTTGTGCAAATTTGCATTCAATTTCTATCATCACAGACTTGTGTTAAAACTTATTATGTAAATTTAACTAAGAGAAATAGAAGCATAAACATTATGCTAATGAAGTAAACACTCTCCTAATCAATCTAAAGTGCATTTGAAAACCAGTTTTGAAATGATTATCTTTTGAAAATGCAATCATGTCATTAATAAATAATGTAGACTATTTGTTGCTTTCTGTTTTCTTTGACACATAGGCACTTGGCATCATAATGTGACTTTCACTTTGAATTTTTTTTTTTGTGACTTTCACTTTGAACAATTATGATGGTTCACCACAATTATGATATTTTCAGATGCGATATTGTACTGTTGAAAACACAAATATATTCATGAATAGAAATTTTTATTTAGTCAATCAGCTTAATATATTTTACAATCAACAAACATGTACACTCTCTGACTTCATAGAGCACATTTTAAGTGAAGATTTTTTAATATTATGTAAATATGTTCACTCAGGAACATGAAATGAAACTTTTTCAACCTACAAACAAATACTAAGTTAGTATGAGCACCCAGTTTATCTCGAACATCTGTTCTGATGACTCCTCAGGATAACAAGGTTTCACACTATATTAATGATAAAAAATAAAGACAAATAATAGAAAAAAAAACTTTAAATAAAATGTGGTCGGAGTCTAAGGTAGACAAACAGGTTTACAAATGTATACCATAAAATCACAAATAATTCTGATTTCTGAAAAGTGAGTGGAAAACGTTTACGTATAAAAATTCATTAATCAACTAAACTATTATAAATGATCTTATTCTTGTTAATAGTATTGGCATAATTCATTGTAACATAAAATGATTTAAATGAATGTAAATTCAATCAAAATTTGCCATGTTAAAAAATCATTAATGTAACTTGCCTCGACTTTTCAGGTAACACATTTGGTTTGAGGCTTATTCAGTGACATAAAACTGGGTTAAGGCAAGATAATTGACACTTGACCATTCTGTATTACATTTATCCAGTAACATTGACCAACTTTAATAATGTAAACAGAAATGTGAAAAACAAGTTTACATCCTGACAGACCTACTAACCAACTTATGTCACAAATAATTTGTATTCATCCAACAATAAACATTATGAACTCTTAGTATGTCTAACAGACAGCTTACACACAGATGTATGTGTGTTAATCTACTTTTTGTCATAACTGTAATAAAATTCATGTCAAAATTCTTCATAAGAATTAATTCAGTGAACAAGTATAGAAAAACATCTTCTGAAGTAAAGAACATATTATTCAAGGTCGAAGTTTCGACAAGGAAATATTTTTTCACAAATAATTAAGTTTCTAATTAAAGCAACTGCAGTCAACTTCACATTCAACAATCCAATTTTAGAACAAACAAAATGTGACTTCATACATGACATTTGTTTTCTGTAAATATGAAATAAATTATCAACAAATTAAAACAGATTCAACATTCAGAATAAACATTGCACATCCCAATATCAATATCCCAAAATCACCACTGATGTACACCACACAAGTCATAACACAGTACTATCACTCATAGAAGAGTGACAGTAAATCAGAAATTTCATCAAATTAAATATCAATAAAACATAGTCAAGAAAAGCAAATAAAAGCAGTACATGTATAAATGGTTCCATTCATTGCTTATAGAAAAAATCCACAAGAGTGTTTTTTGCCTTAAATGGATACATCTTTTTCCCATGAGGCATTAAGTATCTCTTCAACGTCAGAGTCAATAAAAAAGTCAATTACTTAATGTCTTAAAAAGTTAAATAACATGTGTCAAGGCTTTGTTATTATAAACCATTCATAGAAATACTTTAAAAATATCAGCATTTTTCTCTACTTCCTGCCTCTATCATTAACTTTTAAATGTTAACTTTTGCAGCTAATTTGCTCCTCAATTAGAAATAATTGGATTGCTGGCTTCATTCTAGCACTTTGTATCGAATTCGGTTGAGATACAAAACAAACAGGTAAATATGGGGTTTATCTATGTCTATTTGAAAGCGTCTGAGTGAATTGGACTTCATGTTTATGTTGGAGAACAATGGCAGACGACGCTGATTATGAACTTGTGCTTTAATAATAACACCTCATCAAATGAGAGGGTGAATCTCTTCTTAATTCTGTTTCAAAATATGCATTTTTCTTGTAGATAGTCCAATTTACACAAATCATTCAAACAATAGTATAAGAGATCATTTGAAACTACAAATGAATTTCATATGTAAATATATATATAATATTGATCCATCTAAGACGATGCATGCGCATCAATTCCTGCTTTGCTTTTATGCACGAAAAAATATGTATTGCAATACGGGTATTGCGTATTGCGATATAGTTTTTACCATATAGTTACACCCCTACCTATTATTGTATACTGTACAAAAATGGATAGACAATAGCATTTCAAGTACTTTTGGGGTAACTGCCATCATAATTGGGCAACAAGCCAACCTGCACTTATGTAACAGTACACATATTATATCATTATCATGTATTCGACTAATTCATCATCTGAGGTAAATGTTTGTGTTAAAAATAACCTAAATCTTAAGTTTTACAATTGGTGTCATAGCAACAAAATGAAATAGCATAAGCTTATTTCAAAGGCGACATACATAAAAGTATAACATTTGTTCCATGAATACAGTTATGATTCTGTTCAATAAATGTCAAGACAAGACAAAAACATTTTGACAGGTAAACAAATTGAAAAATATCCACATCATAGTGGCACATGAAATACAGAACCGTTGACATTGAAAAAAGACTTAAAAGGGATAATAATGAAACTCCTGATAATATGCTCAGTGGTCCATACATGCCATTACTTAAGTACAAACTTATGTATTTATACAACACAAGAAAATGTTTCAAATGCTACAAGACAATTGTAAAAGGAACATATTGCAGTGTCAGTTATTTGGTGGCTGTACTGCAGTCAACAGTTAGTGCTTCTAGACAGTATGTGGTAATCATGTGAACACATCATTCAAAGTATTACACTTGTCACTTATAGACAGTTACTAAGCCTTTACATTGAGATTCACATGCCTATGTATTAAAGCATTTTCATTTTCACTGAATCCGCACGAAAGGACATCAAAATTAGAATTCGACGAGTCAGCAACAAGTCCATTGTTTGGGATATTCTCTGATACAACCTTATTCTGTTCCTGTTTTGACTTGGCAATCAGTTCATCAACCTGGCTGTCAACTACAGATAGTGCAATACCTAACTGAGCTGCATAGTAAGTGATCATTATAATAGGATGTGCATATGGCAATGGAACAAGGAATTTATCAACTGCAAGAACTAGGTCTGATATGGCAAATGCAATCGCTCCGAAACATCCAGACAACTTTGTCCATGTAACAAGATCATCAAAGAAGTGCATGAATTCCACCCTAGCCACAGCACGCCAAGCCATAGTACAGATTACACATATATATGCTGCTACAAGGTACACCATCATTCCATTCAGTCCAGGCTTAAGGATGGAATAAATACAAAAACCAATAGCACTAAAAACAGCTCCAGCATATGGATTGAATGGTTTCCAACCAAATGCTCTCGCATAACAAATTTGTGCAATTGCAAAGCAACCAATGCCCAATTCAAAATATTTCTGTTTCCATACCAAACAAGCATCTCCAATACAAGAAAAAATGAGGCCAATGAGAATACGTCGAGAGTATCTGTAATACTCAGTAATATTCATTCCATTCAGCAACACAAATAATATCAATGATATTATAGGCAAACACTTCACAATGCAGAAGAACCATGGTGCACTTGTCTCACTGGCCGGTGTGTCAGTAAACAGTACAAAAAATATTGTACATGTTTTGAAGAATGGCACCAGCTTTGGTCCAACACTCTTCAACTGAAATAGTAACATATAAAAACTGTAAGTTATTCCATTAACAAAGATAGAAACAAACTCAGTCATGGCTCATGTTTGGTCATAATGATAAATGGTATCTTATATCTTCGAAGGAGATGAAATGATAGTTGTATGTAACAGTATCATCAAATGGCATAATGAATTCAGTGGTGCACAGAAGACAAAATGAAATTGGTTAATCAGCACAGACAATAATATTCATGATATTAGTTGATTTAGTTAACAGTATTGCAACTTTTCAAACTTTAAACCATTTGTTTCACAGTTCAAGTAGTGGTCATGTAGAATGAAATATACTGGAAAATGGCATTTTTTTGTTTCAAACATTTTTTTATTTTAAATACCACAGTTCAGCTACAGTGCTGTAGATATAAAACTTTAAGTCTGAAGATCAGATATGTTTTTCCGTTGTTCATAGAATTTCCTGAAGAAACAAAACCAGTTACCTCAGTAACCAATGCAGAAATAGCATTTATCATAAAGGAAATGGGCTTAGATATTTTAATTTACAGATTTCATTCATTACTGAGTAATGGTACCATGACATCTCAGCCCCATCAAAAAAAAGAAGACTTCTTGGACCCCCAGATGAAGAGATCTCATGCCCCATTTTTTGCATAAGTATTATGTAAGTACTGATATAATACATGTGTATTCATGTATGTGAAATATACAGGTAATTATAGCCATTTTCTTTGAGGAAATGTGAAGTTAATGATTGTTGTCTTCAATTGAAGTATGTTAATAATATTATAGAAAATATTTTCTATGAGTTAAGTATAACAAATTAAATTTTTACACACTTTATTCCTTATTATTTTAATTGATAGCATAATTGAAAAAAGTTGACAGATTTAAACTATGGTATTCTTTGATAAAAACATCAAAGTTAGTTTTATGGTGTTTTAAACTTTTATTGTGCATCTGGTCGACAACAAGTGGTCATGTGTATATATAGATATATATATCATCGCTTTTTTCCTTCTTTAGATGAGTCCCGTAATAGGACCAATTCCCAAACCCCAAAGACCCATTCCTTCCCAATCGTAAAGGGACACTTTCCAATTGACAAAAATCAAATTACTAATTTGTGATAATAAAAATGATCCTGATACACAAACTCAGTCAGCAGCTGTTTTTAGAAATATTTTGCTATTTATGCAAAGGAACATCACTCAGATATTATTTTGTAGTCAACTGGCACAAACTTTCATTCAATTTCATAAAGTCAACTTTCAAGTTGCTCCAGTTCTTCACCTAGCAAAAAAATCAAACACTCAACCATCAAACTTATTGCATCAATTTCCATCAAATAAAAACATATAATACAATCCTTGAAAAGGTTATGTTTGCAAGTTCTGCAAAATGTTTGGAGAGCCTCGTTACTTGTAATTGGAATGACTCATGTTATTTTTCTCATATTACAACTCAGTTCCTCACTTAATTCCTTTCATGCATCTTTAAATTTTAAGCCAAAAACAAATTTCCCAATTATCATGCCATGTCCCAAATGTTTTTTTTCCAAAAATGCCATTTTTGCAACTCAAAAATTCCCGATTAGAGGAGTACAGGACCTATTCCCAAAGGAGTTATAAAACCCTGCTGTGTATATATAGAGAGAATGTGCATATATATATCTGTAAGGGGTCCGAAATGTTTAGGGGATGAGATGTCCAGATACCCTGAGTAACCACAGTGATTCCAGTAAACGGACACTTCCCAATAGAAAATAGATTTTCTTCCAAATTCCCTACTTAAAAAATCCCAATTCTGGCATCACACCATGCATTTTTTCCCAATTGGACTGGACCCAGACCTTCCCTAAAATTGCTGAAACAAATCGCCGAATAATGCGAATTATCAGCAACCGTCTGTACAGATTTACTAAATTAATATAAATTATAATAAATTTATAATTAATCAACGGTAAAAATCAGCCACATGTATTTAATTTGTCATGATATTTGATATATTGGTTAGTTTCCTGCGACAACTACAAATCATAAGTACAAAGACAGCTGCTTTGTTGTTAAAATAATTGTAACGAAACTCCAAAATAGGTCACACAGGACACATATGTTTCGTTCTAATGTATGAGTATATCGTGCTTTTAAAGGTCAACGGAATGAATAAATTATTGTCAAACACAGGCATTATTGTCATAGAAACATACAATTCGATACTGAAGAGAGGATATGTTGAATTTTGTCATAGAATAAATACGCGGAGCGCAGTAATCAATTCATTATAATGCGCATATTGTTTTCATTGTTCGAAATACACGTCAAAAGGAAAACTTGCACCACACCGCATAATTGGTCTGTTAGTATACAAACGGGTAAACAGTAAACAATTACTTACCACAGTTAAAGGTTTAGTCATTCTCCAAAAATGTAGTATATCAAAAAAAATATATTCCCACGTAGAAATAAACAGTCGAGTGTACTTCGCTCGTTCAGTGCGTTATTATTGTTTACATCATGAGATTCTATTTATAAATTGCAAAGCTGTCACATGATCATTTTAAAGACGTGATTTCATTGGTTATACGAAATACATTTCTACACTACTGGCCAATCAATGATTAGCTCTCAAATCAAAACATTAATCGGAATATTTCTATAAATCAAACTGAGAATATGCATCCCTTATTTTGATTGGTTCAAATAATCGTAGTTGTCCAATCTCCAAGCGTTTAACAATGAAGATGTGGACAAAAAATGGATGCTGACAGAAGAAGGAAGTGACCGTATTTTTTCATTTAGCGATAATGTCGTTTCTAAACATTAGTTCGAAGTTCGAGAAGGTAATGGGCAAAGAAGCGGAGTTATTGGAAGCAGCCCGTACGGGAAATCTGGCTACGGTTGAAAAATTGCTGACAAGTAAATCCAGAAAGTCACATGTTGGTGGTGCTATTGGGCAAAAATTAACAAGGTATGAGTTCATATGTTATTCATACATGATGTATCTTGTTTTTTTATTTCCTTCTGTGGTCTTTATAATTTATATAATTTAATAGTCATTACATTCATGATTTTGTTCGTTTGCAATTTATCATCGACTTAGGACATGGATATTGGATTTGAGGTGACTCCACATTGTGTTTACAAGTCAGCAACTTAGGAAAACATCTCATGTTCTATGTAATATATAGTGATTTAAATGTTGCCAATAATTGACGTTTTTAATAATAAATGGGCTAAAGTATTAATATATTTGTAAATCACATTTTTTTTTGTATCTAGAGGTATTCTCTTCTACATGGTAACTCCATAAATGTAATTTGTAAACAGAAAGTAGACTGTGCTTATCATCTGATTTCTAATTGTTGGATAACATGTTGATTTTGGCAACATCCTGATTTAGATCCCTGTGGATTCTGTTGTTTGATAGCTGAAGCAGTGTATTCACTATTGATAGAAATACTTAGTCTTGATCACAAGAAGGCTTGCTTTTTGTATGCTCCTTCCCTTTATTATATACTGCATTTGCCCTTTTGGTAGTTTTTGGAAAGCAACAATTCATCATCACTACCCTATGTCACCGTTTCTATGTACGTGGGCCCAAGAACAATGCATATGCATACATAATATAGTACGCTAATACTCAAGTAAATCAGTCCAAAAATATACAAAGCTTTGTATACTAAAGGAAATTGAAGCAAAGAATCTGCAAATCTGCAAACATTTTATCAGAATAATCAAGATTTTGAAAAAAAACACCAATGTTTTTGTCAGTCATAACAGTCTTTTTCAGTTATATGTTCGCTATATGTATTGCCAATGCTGACTAATCTATGTTCTGGCCAAAATGTACGATCCGGCTCTGGTCTGCATTTCTACTACTTTCGTTTGTCATGCATTTATATCATTTTGATTATAAGTGATATATACGTAAAAATATTTGAAATTAACTAGCTGCTATTTATAGATTATGAATGCGAATCATAGTTACTTTACACAGTGTTGTACTCAGTATCAAAATATAAACAATAGCAAATGGCAGAATGAATGTTGAAGTAGTAATAAACCAATTGTGGTCTGATGGCGAAAGTGATGATAATGTCGATAAAGGGATCGATGAAGAAGACTTCTTAGAAATATTTTGTTAGATGCCGGCATTATTCATAAACCTGGAACAATCTGCAAAAGATCACGAGTCTCAGATAGACATAGAAAGTGGGTGGGGTATGGTCGATACCCTGTCATTATTGATGCCATTTATGATTTGCTTCTGGATTATATTGCAAGGTACCAGATGATTGTACCCCATTTGACATGTTTAGTATTATGTTTGATAATGATATATGGGAAATAATGACAGATCAGATGAATGTGTGTAGTTGAAACCTATGCATGATGTTGTATTGGAAGGGATGTTTACCATGGTGCCATGGATTATGCTATGTTTAGGCTTTGGATTTTATGCAGACATCTAAGGTAGTGTTGGGTATGACGGACAAGATGTGTTTTTGCTTTCAATTGGGCACCATATTTATGCATTATTTGGATAACTATTTAACAGAAAGACATTTCAATTTTCATTCAGCACATCTGACTGAAGCCTGGTGCAAAGAAGGAGCAGGTTGTTTGCAATAACATTGTATGTAATCCAAAAAAGTCACGTGGTGTTTAAAAGGAAGCAGACTGTATTTGAGTGAAAAAAAATGTGCTGTACGGAGTGTTTTAGATAATATCATACTCTGAAGAAATATTACAAGAAATCTAGACCAAACTCCAGTTCAGTGATTAAGTGACATTGACTCTGACTCTGATTAAATTATGTAATGACAAGTGCCTGGAGTCAGTTGTAAATTGGCAATCTTGGAATAAAACTAGGTCGCCAGGTCAAATTTCTGGAAAACGTTGTTAACACTCTAGAGGTCACCGTTTTGATTGGATTCCCCAGACCTTGTGAGAATGTTTGTCTTAATGATATTGTGGACAAGTACGCACATTGGTCATCTGGAGTCGCAAACTAGGTCACTAGGCCTGATCTTTGGAAAATACTTTTGATTGGATCTTCACCAAACATTATGAAAAAGTTTTACTTGATATCTTAGACAAGTTCGAACATGGGTCATCTCAAGTCAAAAACTAGGTTACCAGGTCAAATCTCTGGAAAACCTTGTTACTAGAGGTGACAGTTTTGATTGGATTTTCCCTAGACCTTGTAAGAATGTTTGTATTGATGATATCTTGAACAAGTTGGAACATGGGTCAACTCTGGTCAACAACTTGGTCACCAGGTCCAATCACAGGAAAATTGTGAAAAAGGCCCTCTTGCTTATACTAGTATATTCATATGTGCTAGGCTGTTACATGATTCAGGCAACAACAAGAAGACAAAGAATTAATGATATTGCCTCTACCAGCATTTATGTATATTTCTAAATTTGCTTTCCATCAGTTCTTTAAGTACTTTGATTTACTTCCAACATTTTATCCCTTTTCGGATGATATACATTCCATAACTTAAATGATTAAATTCCACATCTTGTAACGTATTCATATATATGTATGTTCCTGGATTAGTCCCCAGGATCCTACTCAGGAGTGTGTATGGTGACAAAACTTAAGTTTTTATTCATAGAAAGTACAGGTATTGAAAACTCGCTTCTAGAAGAAAAAATATCATTCCATAAAAATCAAGACATTTTATGTTTTTGTCTGTCTATATTACTCCTGGTTTAGCTCCTGGGGTCCAAACTAGAATATACACAGGTAGCCTGTGCTTAGTTTGATTTGTAGTAAAAACACAACAAATTAAAAGGAAAATAAAAAAAAGAAGGACTATCTTTTAAAAAAATGAAGAATTTTGTTTTCATTCTGTAAAATGTTTCAGTCCTTATGCATAGTTACTGACAGTCCCCAAATATCCAAAGCCCATTTTAAATAGCTTATATCTCCTAACAAAACCTTGTTCCAGGATTTATGCTCCCGAAGGAGAATTATGTATTCTTTTTGAATATCATATTATTAAATAAATCTGTTGACACTTTAAAACCTTACTTTGTATATGTAGACAGAATAAAACCTGAGATGAAGTGATTATTTACCTAGAAATAAGTTTTAACTTGCATTCTTTCTATGAATGAAAACATAAGTTTTACTATCATATACATATTATACTCTTTATAAGCACTTTGTTCTATTTACTCTGTATGAATTTTAGGCACTCCACTTTTATTATGTCACCCAGATTTGGCTATTAACTGTCATGTGTTTGTCATTGTCATTTTATTTGATATATCAAAATTGCAGTTTTAATTTATTCAATCTGTAGAAAGTAATAAATGTGTTTCACTAGTAGATCAATTTACTCATAGTCATGAAATGCCTATCCTTGTGATCCTACATCCTGATGATCTTTATATTGATACAGAATCAGGTTATGCAAGGATGTATCTTGTTAATTTACAAGATGAAGGCGGAACAGACCATACATTTATGTACGCAGATTGGATAGTAATAAATTGACAACTCATGGTTGAAATACGCTTTTTATGCCTCCAGCATCTAATGATGTGGGGGCATATAGTGATTGGTGTGTCTGTCTGTCCAAGATTAGGTAGAGCTTACCGTTTTGTCTATCACTTTGATATTTATACAGTTGTTGTCTTGGATCATTCCTGATGCTTCCATAACACCCAACCTTGATTTGACCTTGACCTTGAACAGATTTGAACTTACTAGAATGCTTTGATACTTATAAATTTTTGCCTTTGACCATTCTCAGTCTACCCCTATTTCAGAACTGAGATTTTGACCTTGACCTTGAATGGCTTTGGACTAAACCTCGATTTGACTTTGGCTTTGAATGGATTTGGACTTGTAATGTTTTAAATGTGCTGTTTCTTGGTAAGCTAGATTTCATTATTTCATCTAGCACCAACATGGCTTACTAGAATGCTTAGATACTTCAGCAGTTGTTGCTTTGGACAATAAAGCAGCATTAGTTGAGTATAAAGCAACTTCAATGGTTCTCATTTATAATGTTACCAAAACTGATGAAAAAATACATCAGAGTACTACCGATCCAATGCGTCAATTTCACAAAATAACCACACTGCTGATTTCAATCTCGGTGGATTTCTCAGAGTATTCGCAAATGCTAAAAAACTACTTGGTAAAAAAATAGCTTAATATATGCTTAAGAATAAGAATGCTAAAATTAGGATAAATGCAAAATGTCATCGAACACTGACATAACTATGGTAATAACTAACTTTTAATCCGAGCGACAAAAACTTTGCCATTGCCACCATTTTGTCATGTGATGTATTATACAGAAGTTTTGTATTTTTGTTTTAATTTTTGCCGGCTCCTTGTGGAAGGGTAAGTTAGTACAGGTTAGTATACAGTCCAGGAAAACTGGTTTGGTGAACCGGTCACCGTATATAACTGAAAAATTGTTAAAAAATGGCGTTAAACCCAGTGACAATAAGTCACATAAAACAAAGTAAAATGACCCAGGCAAGTGCAAGATCACCCAGTTTTCACTATTGTTCAAAACTACAAACTTCTGCAAAAGAGTATTTTCATTGACTTAAAAATGTTTTTCGAATTGTTCTGTCTTATTGAATTAGATGCTCAAATTTCTTTTGTGGATTTGTGAAATGTTTTCTAGAAATGGTTAAGACTTGGGTTCATTTCAGTATACATTACTACATAAAAATGAACTAATCTTTGTTAGCTAACCGTAGCACAAAGTGGGCATGGTGTACTACAGTGATAACCCTGTTCACCGTGGAAATTCTTTTAAAAAATATTCTTTTCTAAATCTGCATGGTGTTTAGCTTAAATATTTTGTGTTTATCTAGTAGTTCTCTATCAAGATTGTTCAAATTCTGCCAATCGAGGTTAGCCCTGCCCTGGGTCACTTGATATATGTGAACTTACTTTTATGGATGTATTATATTTTCAGTTTTCTGAAGTCTGTCAATGTAAATCATACAGATAAGAATGGATACACTGCCTTACATCATGCTGCTGTAAATGGACATAGGTATGTTGTTATAATGAAAATTACTGCATTTCTCTCAGTTAGGCCTAAATAAAAAAAGGTTTGTTTCCAGTTACATGCCCAAAAAATATGGGTCAGTAGGTAGGGATTTTTTTTCTTTTTATGTTTTTTTTTACATATATTGGCAACACTTGTGAAAATTACAATATAGCTCTATGATTTGGATGCCGTAAAAACTTTTGAGTCGGCAGGTAAAAGATGGGTCGGACGGGTAACCGTAAACAAACCTATTGTTTTTAGGCCTAATCTTTCAGTTAAACACTGCATCAAAATATATAAATTTGAAGTCTCTTTCTGAAGGTTTAACAGTAGGGGTAGCAACTATCCTAATGTGCATGTTCATATGACTTTATCAATTTTTAGTCTGGAAGAAAATTGCCACACTATTTTTCTGAATGTGGGTGAGCTTATAATCAAGCAGGAACAATGATAATGTGAAGTCCAGTATGTAATAAAACAATTTTCCTGTACCATGTCTAGATGGCTTGACAGTGTTATCACAGTGAAGTCAGGGCTGCCCATTTTCCATGGAGCCGCGGGATTCCGCAGATTTAATCCTTCTGGGGCCGTTTTTGAGATCGATGTAAATTCATTGAGAAATGTTTTAGACGACAATGATAAAATAATATTTGACATTACTTTACTGGAACTTCTGCTAACTAATCAGCGATTGCGTTTCATTCAGCACCAACCAATCGTAGGTAATCACTGACTTCACATTTGTGATTTAATTCTTATGTCGTCAAACTCTTGTCCAAACTTTATAGAATATGAAAATTCAACCCATGAATTGATAACCGATTTAAAAAAGCCATCACTAACAAAAAAAGGATACTGGACCCCAATTTCACAGGGCTGCCAACATAGAAAATGAAAAAAGGGGAAAATTTGCCAGGAGTCAAGGGGCCGCATAGGTCCCTTGCAGGTCCAGGACAGAGCCCTGGTGGGGACCAGGGGGCAAAGCCCCCTGAAGCTCTTGGTATTTTTTCTATTTTTTTTTCAGACTGGTTTAGAATAAATTTCCTGACAATATGAAATCTCTTAATGTTCATTAATTTCAGCATTCCCACTGATTTTTAAACTTGGGCACATGTATGTGAATGTGATTTATTCATGCATGTTGAATTTTACTCTGCAGTTATCTATTATTTATGAACATGGAATTTGAATACATGTTGACCTCACATACTATATGACCAAAAAACAATTGGATTGATATAAGTCTGCATAATAAATGTACAGTAGTATATTAATATGACAAAGTTTTCATCAGGCTAATGTTACATGAAGTGTTACACTATTAAACAAGATATGGACAGGTTTGTGTTAGGGTTGTGGTTTATGTTAATTTTATTTCATTCATGCAATAAAGTTGTATTATGAAAATGTCAGATTGTTACCTTGTAATTGTCTACATTGATTAAAATACTAGTTGAATTATTTGCTTATAGGTTTGATTGTCTCACCTATTTTCTACCTTCTTAATGTCGTTTATTTTTTCTGTGGATTTTATGAATAAAATCTTGTTAGTTTGATATTAAAGTACTTTATTGCTGGGTTAACACAATTTTTCATTTATTTTTAGCTCACCTGAGCACTAAGTTAACACTTTTGAGGTCACAGCTTTGACTTGATCTTCATCAAACCTTGTCAGAATGTTTGTCTTAATAATATCTTGGACTAGATTGGACATGAGTTATTTTGGATCAAAAACTAGGTCACCAGGTAAAATCATAGGAAGACCTTGTTAAAACTCTATAGGTCACAGTTTTGATTGGATTTTCACTAAACTTTGTCAGAATGTTTATTTTAATGATCTCTAGGGCAAGATCGGACTTGGGTCTTCTTGGGCAAAAAAATATTTAACCAGGTCAGATCAAATGATAATCTAAACACCCAAGAGGTCACACTTTTGTTTGCATCTTCACCAAACCTTGTTGGAATATTTGTCTAAATGAAATATTGGACAAGTCTGAACATGGGTTATTTAGGGTAAAAGGTCACCAAGTCCAATAAAAAAAAAAGAAGTTGCAGTCTTACTCAGGTGCGTGAGAATGGCTCTCTTGTTATAGAAAAAAAATGGAAACTAAACTGGCCTTCTCCAGTCTTGTGTATCATGCTTGTTATTCTAAATGATGAGAGAATTGATTTATAACCGCAACTGTGGTCCAGTGGTTAGTGCGCTGGACTTGTAACCTGGCTATCCGGGTTCAAATACCAATTCACATAATTATTTTGTTGTCTATTGATATCCTCCCAGATGCGCATTTTTATCGTTTGGTTTTTAATGCATATTCTAGTATTTAGAAGCATTTATCATCCTTCCAAACTAATGTGCATAATAAACACTGACTAAACATAAAAGACAAAAATGTGTAGTTGGTATGTAAAGTTTCGCTGTAAATTATGTTTAAAAAATCTTAATCTCTAATTAGTACACTCTCTATAAATAATTAATATTAGTACACTCTCTATAAATAATCAATATTAGTGCACTCTCTATAAATAATCAATATTAGTGCACTCTCTATAAATGATCAATATTAGTGCACTCTCTATAAATAATTAATATTAGTGCACTCTCTATAAATAATCAATATTAGTGCACTCTCTATAAATAATCAATATTAGTGCACTCTCTATAAATAATTAATATTTCTACACGGATGAAATTATGTCACATGACAAAAACCAGACATAATATTACATCATAAATATTTTTAACATCTCTGCTTTAAAAAACCTTACTAAAATTGCACAATCAATGAAAAGGTGATCATTAATTGATCATGCGTAACACATTGATTTCCCACACCACACATGCAAAGTGTCATGTTTGTTTTTGAAGTGAAGTGTCACATCAATTTCCTGAATTAATAAACGTTATTAACTGAGTTAAATCTGAGACAACTTACAGTGTTGGTTGCCACCGTACAGTCACATTTGGATTATTTTTTTATCATTGTTTCTATATATTTCAGGGATATTGTTGAAGTTTTGTTGAAATCAGAAGCCCAGCCTGGTATTGTTGATTCACAGGGTTGTACACCAGTCCATCTTGCTGCTTGGAATGGTGATGCTGAGGTCGTGATGCAGTTATTGATGGCTGGACATGATAGTGATACTGTTGATGCAGTCAGCATTAACCAACAGGTAAAGGAAAATCTCATACCATAAATGTACCTTATGTATTGTCTAGGTTCATACACTATGTGTAGTAGATGTATTTTCTATGTTCATACACTATGTATAGTATATGCATCGATATTATCTAGGTTCATACACTATGTGTAGTAGATGTATAGATATTGTCTAGGTTCATACACTATGTGTAGTAGATGTATAGATACAGTCTAGGGTATAGCCAAAAGTTGGTGGACAAAAGCTATAACTTTTTTATTCCTTATCCAAACAGCTTGATAATATGATATATTGTAGAAAAAATGTATTCTAAATAATTGTATTGTGAAGTAAATATTTTATGATTGGCAGTCACTATGGTAACCCTTAGTTGACATCAGGTCATCAAAATGGAATACACTTGTATGTGTTCTGTCGAAATGACAACCCCAGACGTCAACAATTTGCAGGAAACATCATGATTATGACGTCACCTCATTTTTGTATGATGACTTCAAATTTTGACCCAGTATGCCATCTAGTTTAGAATTTATTCTATGTTGAAAAATGGACATCTTTTTGTTGATGAGTAAAAATGATGCCAGAAGACAAGCTGAAAACCAGGTGCATCATACAATTCTGTGTGAATTTTGGTAAGACGCCGGTTCAAGCCATGGAAATGATGAAAACTGCATCTGGAAAGTCTGCAGTTGCCAGATCGCTCGTAAATGACTGGCACAAAAGGTAAAGCAAGGGAAGAGAAACTGTTTGAGGGGAGCATCCATCCGATCTCGTGTCGTTGTGAAAGTGACGTTGAATTGGTCAGATGCGTGCTTGGTGAAGACCGGCGCTACTCTCCACAAGAAATAGTTATAGGGTAAGCGCTTCAATGACTTTGATGAACTGCAGAAGACGGCTCAAGCTCTGTTGTGCAGATATAGTTCAGACTGGTTCTGTTGTGTTCTCCAGGCATGGATTATGTCACCATTGTTAAGAAGTCGGAGGTGAATATTTTGAGAAAGAGAGCTGTGCTAAGTATTTCTGATTTTACTAGTGAATTGGGGTCTGATATTATAAGCAAACTGGTTGCACACTGGTTGCATCAACTTACCTAATCTTGAAAAAAGCCGCTTAGAGTCTGATAGTACTGTGGTTGTTACGTCACCTGTAGGCAGGCTGTGGTCATGTATTGATCATTTGCGAAATGCAAAAGCAGATGAATACATTGTAGATGATATAGAGAATGGATATAAAAAACAATTTTTGAATGTTCCTAGTACCATTGAACTTGAAAATAGATTGTCTTGTGATAACCATGCCTTTGTTTCTTGAAATTAAAGCATTACTTAACGGTTGTATTGAACTAGTGTATGCTAAACCATTTGTTGTCAATCCTGTAACCATTGCTATTAACCATGCAGATAAAAAATAGGCTCCTTCTTGATGGTAGACATTTAAATCTGAATTTATTTAAATACAAGTGTTGCTTTGAAAATCATTCAGTAGCCAAACAATTGTTTTCAAAGGGAGATTATTTATTAAGGTTCGACATAAAAAGTGTGTACCACTGTATACTGTGCCATGTTTGTTGCGCAAATTTAATGCCGCACTAATAAAAGACCATCCAGAAAGAAGTGACTACCCAAAATTTACATTGTCCGAATACTATGTCACTTAAGTTGTGTATCTTCTTCTGGCTATGTTACTACCGATTTGCAAGAATTGCCTACTTTACATGCTGATCCATGCTTTGATCTTGGACACGCTTTATTAGCTCACCTGAGCATGTTGTGCTCAGTGAGCTATAGTCATCAGTCAGTCTACTCCGGCGTCCACAACTGGGGGTTGTTAATGCTCTAGTGGTCACACATTTCTCAATGATATCTTGGAAAAATTCGAACATATGTTGTCTGGGGTCAAAAACTAGGTCACCAGGTCAAATAGAATGGAAATTTTGTGAACACTCTAGAAATCACAGATTTGATTGGACAGACAAATATGGGTCATCTGGGGTCAAAAACTAGGTCACCAGGTCATATCTTTGGATAACCTTGTTAACCCTTTGAAGGTCACAGTTTTGATTGGATGTTCACCAAACCTTGTCAAAATGATTGTCTTAATGATATCTTTGTTAAGTTTGACCATGGGTCATCTGGAATCAAAAACTAGGGCACCAGGTCAAATTACTGGAAAACCTTGTTAACCTTCTAGAGGTTGCAGTTTCGATTGGATCTTCCTCAAACTTTGTCAGAATTTGTATTAATGATATCATGAACAGGTTTGAACATGGGTCAACTCAGGTTAAAAACTAGGTCACCAAGTCAAATCACAGGAAAACCATAGAAGTTGTAGTCTTTACTCAGGTGAGCAAAAAAAGGGCCATCTTGGCCCTTTTGTCTAAATATAGTGACAATAAGCAAGCAATTATTGGTGACAGCTGTCATATTGTTTATTTGTTGTGGTAAGAAAGGGAACTGCTGTAATTAAAACGTATACGATCCAGTGATGATACACGCTGTAGCGAAAAATGGCGTGATTGGCTTCAGCGTCTGGATTTTTAATTCATTTTTCTAAAATTCAAAATGCGTTAATTTACGACCACACGAATCTTTCTTTTTTTGCATTTATGTGAAATTTCATGCCAGTGAAATTAAATGATGCCGCAGTAATGATTTGCTGTGATCTTGAGACCTATCTAGGCTCTAGTTGGACTGAATATAATACAAAGCAATACTACTTTTTCACAGTTCTACCTTTTGGCATTTCTTCAACAGGATACATATTTACCAAAGTTTTCAGGGTGTGTGTTAAGAAATTGAGAAAATTGGGCCTCAGGATAATTCTGTTATTAAATTATGGGTCAGGAGGTGATAGTAGTTTTCATTTGGCAGTCAAAACTTCATCTTTCGTGATTTAGGGCAGTTTGGCTTTTTGTTAGCAGATGAAAAATGCATTTGGTTATTGTCATTACAAATGGCTTGGGTATGATAGGTTTATGAATACAGGTACTTTCAAAGTCACAGATGATAGATTGTAGGGTACAGAGGTGTTATTGTATAAAATTTTGAATAAAGTGACGAATGGCACAATTTTTGTACCGGAGAAAGAATTAGCTTGTTTAGTGGGCCAAATTATTTCAATGCAGAGTGTTACGAATGATATTGTTCAGTTATGATCTAGGTCTATGTACAGTTGTATCTCTAGCAGAGCTAGCTGGAATGCTCTTGTCCAAGTGAGTTCCAGTGCTTTAAGTGAAATGTTTCTCCGGAAAGAAGACCTTAAGAAAGCTTAATCTAGGGTATTTGAATAGAAATATGAATGCATCATGTCTGTTGAATTGCAGTATGTCTGATATAGTCTGTGGAACATGTTGTTGTGGAGAATTTCATGTCCATGATGATACAAGAAAGTCTGTTTTGACTGAAAATGTCAGCCACCCAGATGCCAGGGATTTTGTTTTATCACAGTTTTGATTGGAGGTTCTTCCTCTGACCTCTTAGCCACCATCTTCTCTCTGCTAGTTGTTTATAAATAGATAGTAAATGAAAACATAAATACCTTATATGCACTGTCTGCTGGTGCAAACATCTTGCACGTTTCGCGAGCCAATTTAATCACGGTTGAAGAATCACCCAGAATGATTTCCAGGTCAACATTTAGTCCTTTCTGCCATTTCTTTCTGACAGTTTTCAAACTTGCTGTTACTGCCTTCTCAGAGTACTCCTTGAGATTTGATTTTTTTGATGCACTAACATCTCCATCAGATGTATTGTCCGCTGGCTGTTTGTTTATGAAATAAAAAACACACAGTTCTGAAAACAAAAGTCAATGAAAAATGGGATGAAAGTAAGTTTTCATTGATTTAATGAGGATAAATGTTTTACCTTCTTTATTGGAACCAAGTTTTATACCCCAACTTAGTGTTGATGTTGATTATTATTCATATAAATTGTAGCAATAAGACATGAAAGTTCATAGAATTAAATCAGCCTTTTTTCTTGATTTAGTTTGCATACATAGTTGGGTTATATGACTGTGAAGGTTATTTCAGTGTCATTTTGTGAGATCCAGCTTTATGTACAAAGGAAATCAATATTTGTTATTACTTCAGAGGGATCATGAAATAAGTCTGGATGGAATATTAAATCCAATACTTCTGACAAAATCCTAAATGGAGTATAATTTTCAGAATCGTTGGTTAAAACAAAAGTGACATATGATGATAAATTTTGCTTATAGCAATTGAAAATGAAATCTGAATTAAAAATATTTGTATACAATTACTACTGCTGGAGTAAGTGTTTTACAAGGCTAAAACATATGAAAACTTCAAGGGAGTACATTTTTACATAAACACTTAAAATGATTACTGTAAAATCTATTCCTAATGCACATTATACAAAGCAAGATAATTGCAGGTTTAATCTAACAAATAAATTCCAGTACATGTGTATGATTTGTACACTTGTACTTGTTTATATCACGATATCATGCATTTGTTTCTCCTGTTCCTCCTGACGGGGAAGTTTTACTGTAGTATATTTTTAATGATTCTTACACATCTACTTCCTTCTTCAGGATAATTGCATGATTTCTGTTGTCTCATTGTTTTAAGGTCAGTTAGAACATGTATTGTCATTGTTTTAAGGTCAGTTAGGACATGTATTATCATTATTTTAAGGTCAGTTAGGACATGTATTGTCATTGTTTTAAGTTCAGTTAGGACATGTATTGTCATTGTTTTAAGGTCAGTTAGAACGTGTATTGTCATTATTTTAAGGTCAGTTAGGACATGTATTGTCATTATTTTAATGTCAGTTAGAGCATGTATTGTCATTGTTTTAAGGTCAGTTAGGACATGTATTATCATTATTTTAAGGTCAGTTAGGACATGTATTGTCATTGTTTTAAGTTCAGTTAGGACATGTATTGTCATTGTTTTAAGGTCAGTTAGAACGTGTATTGTCATTATTTTAAGGTCAGTTAGGACATGTATTGTCATTATTTTAATGTCAGTTAGAGCATGTATTGTCATTGTTTTAAGGTCAGTTATGGGTATGTATTGTCAGTTAGAGCATGTATTGTCATTGTTTTAAGGTCAGTTATGGGTATGTATTGTCAGTTAGAGCATGTATTGTCATTGTTTTAAGGTCAGTTATGGGTATGTATTGTCTTTGGGAAAATATTCCCATACTTCATTTTTTAAGTTCTCTTGTTACTGGAAAGTGATGATTTTTCATCACTTCCCTATGTCATCATTTCTATCTGCATGGGACTAAGAACTACAAAATTAATGTGTACGCATACAAAATACAGTTGGATGATGCTTCAGTAAATCAGACCAAAAATATCCAAAAAGTTTGTCTGCCAAAGTAAAATGAAGCAGATATGCAAAAATTTGATCAGAATAATCAAGATTTCAAAAAAATATCAATGTTTTGGCATTTCATAACAAGCGTTTATATTCGGTATCGATACACATTGTCAATGCGGACTAATCTATGTTCTGGCCAAAAGTATGATTAGGCCCCGGTTGCCAGTCATATTTTGGTCTGCATTTCTACTACTTTCATTTGTCATGCGTTTATTTCATTTGTTAATTGAATACAAGTGATAATATATATGTCAAAATGTATAAAATTAACAAGCTGCTATGTATAGATTATGCAAATCCGAGTTACTTTACACAGTGTTATACAGAGTATCAAAATATAAACAATGGTGAATGGCTGAATGAATGTTGATGAAGTAATGAACCAATTGTGGTCTGACGGTGAAAGTTATGACAATATCAATAAAGGGATCGATGAAGATGTCATCGTGGAAAATATTTTGTTAAATGTTGACATTATTCATAAACCTGGAACAATCCGCAAAAGATTGTTAGACTCTGATAGACATAGAAAGTGGGTGGGTACAGTCGATACTTAGTCATTGTTGATGCCATTTATGATTCGTTTCTTGATTGTAATGCAAGGCACCAGATGATTTTACCCCATTTTTGTTTAATATTATGTTTGATAATGAGGGATCAGGTGATTGTGTATGCTGCCCACCAGATTCACAATGTACAGCTGAAACCTATAAACTTCAAAATAAAGGCTATGTACCTAGATACTGTATTGGAATGGATGTTTTCCATGGTGCCATGGATTGTGCTATGTTCAGGCTTTGGATTTTACACAAACATCTAAGGTAGTGTTGGGTATAATGGCCATGATGTGTTTTCGCTTTCAATAGGACACCATATATATTATAAATCATATGGATAACTATTTAACAGACAGACATTTCATTCAGCACTTCAGACCTAAGCCTGGCATAAAGAAGCAGCAGGTTGTTAGCAATTATATTGTATGTAATCCAAAAATGTCATGTTGTGTTTAAAAGGAAGCAGACTGTATTTGCAATGCGGAGTGTTTTAGACAATATTATACTCAGAAGAAATATGACATGAATCTATATCCAGACTAAACCCCAAATGGGTCAGTGATAGATTCAGGAATAAGTGATGTTGATTCTGACTCTGATTAAATTATGTGATAACAAGTGCCTGGAGTCAGTTGTAAATGTATGTATATATAAGCGATGTAAAAAACAATGTAAGTATATTGTAAATAATGGATGTATGTACACATGCGAAGAAAGTATTCTGGAATATTGTAGTATTGACTGTGCATGAACAGACAATCTCATGTCATTTATATTTAATACATTATAATTTGTTCACTATCATTGTTTCTTAAATAACGCATAAGACTTTTATTCGATAGTAATTCTTTCCAAAAATTGATGTTTTATCTTGTAAATATGAATAGAACTGTCATTATTTGATGAAAGAATTGAGCTGATAGTGTAAATAATGCATAACTTTTTATGAATGTTGTGTAGTATATTTAAATATACTTTTCATTAAACCATCACCATAAAAATTATATCTTATTGTTGCTTACATCTTTGTCTACATTTTTATTCTTACATGTATCACCTCAACAGTTATCAAAAGTCAATAACATTTATTGAGATCAGTGATTTAATCAGTAGTCAAGATGACACATGATTAACTATTACAGTAGTTATGCTACTGATAAGCCAATACCTATACAGCGCAATAAGGGTTAAATGTAGATCTATGTATGTATCTAATCAAGAAGATTTTAGATTCACATCAACCTGTTTATGTTTGTATACTTTAATTTTGTAAGCATAACAGTTGTGTTTAATACGTGAGTAGTTGTATGACTCCAATCTTTTTAGCTCACTCTCCAGCATCTCTCATCCAGCGTCATCACCTGGGGTTGTTAACACTCTAGAAGTCACACATTTGATTGAATCTTCATCAATCCTGGTCAGAATGTTTGTGTTAATGATATCTTGGACAAGTTCGAACATGGGACATTTAGGGTACAAATATTAAGTCAATAGGTCAAATCAAATGAAAGCTTCAAATCAAATGTTAACACTCAAGAGGTCACAGTTTTAATTGGATATTCATGAAACATTATCAGAATGTTTCTTTTAATGATATCTAGGACAAGATTGGGTCATCTGGGATCAAAAACTAGGTAACGAGGTCAAAACTTTGGAAAACCTTGTTTACACTTTAGAGGTCACAATTTGGATAGGATCTTCTCCAGATCTCGTCAGAATGTTGTCTTAATGATATCTTGTACAAATTTGAACATGGGTCATCTGGGGTCAAAAACTAGGTCACCTGGTCAAATCTCTAGAAAATCTTGTTAACATTCTAGAGGCCACACTTTTGATTGGATCTTCACCAAACTTTGTGAGAATGTTTGTCTTAATGATATTGTGGGCAAGAAGGAACATGGGTCATCTCAGGTAAAAAACTAGGTCACCAAGTCGAATCTCTGGAAAAACTTGTTAACTCTCTAGAAGTCACATTTTTTATTGGATATTCCCCAGACCTTGTCAAAATATTGTATTAATGATATCTTGAACAAGTTTTGAAATGGGTCAACTTGGGTCAACAACTAGGTCACCAGGTCCAATCACAGGAAAACTTTAGAGGTTGCAATACTGGTATTTATTAAAGATGAGTGAAAAAGGACCATTATGACCCTCTTGTTTATATATTTGTATGTTACACAACAGACATGATTCAGACAACAACAAGAAGACAAAGAATTAATAATATTGCCGTCCATTTTTGTATATTTCTTAAATCGCTTTCTCTCCGTATTTCAAGTACTTTGATATATTATTGTCTATAGTGAAGTAAATTGTAACCTACATATTGATTTTAGCTACACTACTGGTGTTTTTTAAGAAATCAACTTGATTAACTTTGAAATTGAACTTCAGTTTTCATGGTGGTAATTTGGCACTTTCAACACTGGCCCACAGCTCATGTTTATGATGAACACAGTAGTGTAATGTACAACAGGAAACTTTTATTGGACTACATATTTTATCAATACTTTGCCTGTGAATACCCTCAGTAATTCCCTGTGGTCAGTATTCAGGAGTTCACTGTACTGTACTTGTCTGTATGTACAGATGTCACTGTTCATTAATGGCATTGTAAAAGTGATCCATTTGTCCAAAATCAACTTTGCTTTTTGACATTTATGTGATACATTGTATGAATATTGTATGTATTTTTTCCTGTTACAGTACAATAGTGTATATTTATAGTTGTGTAGGGTGTAGTAAACTTCAGTTCTATATCTTGTTAGCTACACTGTGTATGATATTATCAGGACACTGTCTAATATTCTTCTGGTGTTTGAAAAACACTTCTAGTGTTTTAGTGTTAAGTTACTGTATGAATATATATACATACATAAACACCCAGAATGTACACTGACAAGCACAAACACACTGTATGTACATTGACATACACAAACACCCAGTATGTACATTGACACACAAACATCCAGTATGTACAGTGACATACACAAACACCCAGTATGTACAGTGACACACAAGCACCCAGTATTTACAGTGACACACAAACACACAGAATGTACACTGACATGCACAAACACACAGTATGTACATTGACACACAAACAGTAATACCTTTGATGGTCAAAGGATTGCAAATGTGTCTGCTTGGTTTTGTGTTTATGAATTTTTTATATATGTATGATAGCGACATTAATTGGACGCACACTTGTGGTTGTGTGTTTGTACTTATTCATAATATCAAACTGGTGTGTTTTCAGAATGGTACTGGAGATACAGCATTACATTGTGCGGCACAGTATGGTCATGTTGCTGTTGTTGATGTCCTTCTAAATGTAAGAATAAATGTAAACTTTATATCTTTCTATTATACCAAGTGTACTTTCACTATAAATACTGGGTGTTTGTGTACTTTCAAGTTGTTTCATTAGCTCACCTCAGCGCTAAGTGATCACCTTGTCCATCGTTGTGTGACATGTGTTATGAACAAGTTCTACAAATGAAATCTCCTCTAGAACCAATTGCGATCAAACTTAATAATGGAATAATCCTTGGATGGTCCTCTATCAAGATGGTACATAATTATGATGCCCCTGGGGTCAAGATAGGTCCTGCGTAGGCCACTTGTTATATGCCCGAAGAGTTGTATTATGATATGGCACTACTTGACCTATTTTCTTCAAGCTCTCAGATGATACCTATTGATGTCTAGTTGTGCGTGAAGAGGACATAATTCACATTGCTTTTTTTTACCTAGTTATTGGCCCTTACCTTATTTTTACAGCAAATTCTTTTGCAGACAATAACACTCTGATATTTCAGTTATAAGGTGTTTATCTTAAACTTTCACAAAGATCAAGAAGTGTCTCAGTTGTGCAAGAGGGAGCATAACTTATCATCATAGCATATTATAGTGGTACTCATGGTAACACAGCCTTCGGGCATATTTTGCCCCGCTCTGCGGAGCTCTTGTTTTTTGAGTAAAATCTTTTTGGCCAAAACAATGTAGAGCTGTGGTGTGTGGCATTGTCAGATAGTGTCCTACAGAGATTATTCAAATGATTCCCTTGGGTCAAAATTAACTCTTCCCCATGGGTCACTCAACTTACAAAAGTCTTTTTTTGCCAAAACCACATTGCCTGGAGCTTGTATAGTTAGTGTGTAATATGTTGTTCTGTACAAATATTGATCATATTGTAATCCTGTGTCAAAATTGGTTCTGCTGTTAAAATAATTTGTTTACCAAGTTGTCAGTTCATCAGGTTATTTTGGTGAGCGATATATAGGGCCATCATGGCTCTCTTGTTAGTTTTTGGGATTGCACATTACAAATACTTAATGATACTGTGAAGTTTTAAGACTTGTCCTGATAAAATTACCTCAATTTATCTTGACGTAGTTAAACTTTTCCTGTCTGGATAAAATGTTCCTTTGTTTCCTAGTTTGCCTTTTCATGTTGATGTTTTTGTTTTATGTCTTTGATATACTGTAAATCACTTTATTATTTATATTCATGTGATCTTTATTTTGCAATTCCCGCACCTTGAATTTTTAATGGCAAGATCAAAAAAGCGCAAAGGTTGTAGGAACCATTGTCTGTCTAGGTTATCCTGTATCCATGAAATAATTCCTGCAGCTGACCTCTTTCTAAGTTTCTTTACCAGGTAGTAGTACAATGTTAATTTCTTGTTCATATCTCTACAGATCTATATATGTAGCAAAGAAGTACTGCGAAAATATGACACGCCATAAGGAAGGTGTGATCATGAATGGCCCCTTATTTTCTGCTCCATCTTTGCATCTGAATCAATTTTCAAATTTTAGGTGTCAAATTTGACATGCATATTCAAGTATAATGTTATCAATGTATATCTGTCACATATTATAACTTTTCACTCATGAGGGTCAATTGAGTGCATGTTTACCTCAACAATGAGCTTATTCCATTGAATGACAGAAAATTCAGGCCAATTTTTTTTTCAAAACTCAAAAATGGACGAATTACATCCCCATGAAATAGCCATTTTAGTAAAAACCATGTAAATTGAGCATAGCAAAAATGAATGATACTGCAGTATGTTAATTGTATTGTTTTACTGTACAGAAATCTGCTGCTCCAACTGTAAGAAATCTGAATGAAGCATCCCCACTTGATCTTGCTGCTCAATATGGTCGTCTGGAGGTCGTTCAACGTTTGTTGATCTCACATCCTGAGCTTGCACATCATCCATCAAGCACTCAATCACCTCTTCATCTGGCATCCAGGAATGGCCATCGAGACATTGTAGCTGTCCTTCTAGATAATCATTTTGACATACAGACAGTGGTAAGTATTCTACATACAGAATATGGTAGTTGTTATACATACAGACTGTGAGAGATGTTATACATACAGAATGTGAGAGATGTTATACATACAGATTGTTAGTGATGTTATGCATACAGACTGTGAGAGTTGTTATACATAAAGACTGTGAGAGATGTTATACATACAGATTGTGAGTGTTGTATACATACAGGATATGGTAGATGTTATACATACAGAATGTGGTAGTTGTTATACATACAGAATGTGAGTGATATTATACATACAGAATGTGAGTGATATTATACATACAGAATGTGAGTGATATTATACATACAGAATGTGAGTGATATTATACATACAGAATGTGAGTGATATTATACATACAGAATGTGAGTGATATTATACATACAGAATGTGAGTGATGTTATACATACAGAATGTGAGTGATGTTATACATACAGGATATGGTAGATGTTATACATACAGGATATGGTAGTTGTTATACATACAGAATGTGGTAGTTGTTATACATACAGAATGTGAGAGATGTTATACATACAGAATGTGGTAGATGTTATACATACCGAATGTGAGTGATGTTATACATACAGACTGTGAGAGTTGTTATCCATACAGACTGTGAGAGATGTTATGCATACAGAATGTGAGTGATGTTATACATACAGAATGTGAGTGATGTTATACATACAGAATGTGAGAGATGTTATATATACAGAATGTGAGAGTTGTTATACATACAGGATGTGAGAGATGTTATGCATACAGGATATGGTAGTTGTTATACATACAGAATGTGGTAGATGTTATACATACAGAATATGTGAGATGTGATACATACAGGATATGGTAGTTGTTATACATACAGGATATAGTAGTTGTTATACATACAGAATGTGGTAGATGTTATACATACAGAATGTGGTAGTTGTTATACATACAGGATATGGTAGTTGTTATACATATAGGATATGGTAGATGTTATACATACAGAATGTGGTAGTTGTTATACATACAGAATATGGTAGTTGTTATACATACAGGATATGGTAGTTGTTATACATACAGAATGTGAGAGATGTTATACATACAGGATATGGTAGTTGTTATACATACAGAATGTGGTAGTTGTTATACATACAGAATGTGGTAGTTGTTATACATACAGGATATGGTAGTTGTTATACATATAGGATATGGTAGATGTTATACATACAGAATGTGGTAGTTGTTATACATACAGAATATGGTAGTTGTTATACATACAGGATATGGTAGTTGTTATACATACAGAATGTGAGAGATGTTATACATACAGGATATGGTAGTTGTTATACATACAGAATGTGGTAGTTGTTATACATACAGGATATGGTAGTTGTTATACATACAGAATATGGTAGAGTAACAGATATCTGGATATCTGTCGCATGTTTTACAACATTTGATGGGATTCGCTTTTGACGCATGAGAACGAAATAACCATTTTAGTAAAACGCATGAAAATTGAGACCAACAAAAGTAAATGATACCACAGTATGTACAGGCTTGGGGTTTTAGCCTACCTGAGCATGTGGTGCTCAGTGAGCTATAGTGATCAGTCAGTCTACTCTGGTGTCCTTTCGTCCATTGTCCACACCTGGGGGTTGTTAACACTCTGAAGGTTTCACTTTTGAGGGAATCGTCATTAGTCCTGGTCAGAATGTTCGTCTCAATGAAATCTTTGACTAGTTTGAACATGGGTCATACAAATACAAATACAAGCCCATTTATATAGCGCAAAAATTTATGCTGATATTCGATTGCGCTTCACATGGTCCCTTTAGAAGGCAGTCTAAAACTTAGTACAGTTTAGTAAGTTACTAATGGAATTGTGAAAACAAATATGTTTTTAGTTTTTGTCTGAACTGGTTTTCATTCAGAACACATTTCAAGTCACATTGGAGAGTGTTCCACCATTTTGGTCCTACTACACTAATGGACCTATCGTCCTTGGATAAAAAATTAGGTCACCAGGTCAAATCAAATTAAAACATTGTTAGCACTCTAGAGGTCACAGTTTTGATTGAATCTTCACTAAACCTTGTCAAAATGTTTGTTTTAATGATATCTTGGACAAGTTTGAACATGGGTCTCTGGGGTCAAAAACTAAGTCACAAGGTCAAATCGCAAGAAAACACTAGATGTTGCAATCTTAACTCTCGTGAGCGAAAAAGGGTCATAATGGGCCTCTTGTTTAAATAGTTTATCTTTTGTCGTTGAATCTATCAAGCAGGTTGTAACAAGCAATTTATACTGACAGGATGTAACATGATTAAAATCAATGGGTTGGTCTGTTAGTCAACCAGTCCTTTAAATGCTGATATTAAATGTATTCTTCACTACAGACTGAAGATGGCAGTGCTTTACATGAAGCTGCATTACATGGAAAACTTGATGTGGTGAAGTTATTACTGGAACGTGGTATTGATGTAAATCAACATGACCAGAAACATCAGACAGTCTTAGAGCTGCTCAGTGCTCACAAATCTCAACAGAAATCATTTACTCAAATAATGCAAGAAATTCAAAGTAAGGCATTTGAACTTAATCTTTTGAGGGTACAAAATATATGAACATAGTTTGATATGCTGTTCTATTTTAGTGTGTTGTAGGGATTCATCTTTAAAATAAAATTAGCCATTGCATGCTATTAAGTATAATGAGCCTTTATGGAGACCCTTTTTGTTCTTTGGCACATAAGTGATGGTCTCAGAGAAAATTTAAAGAAAAAAATGCAAGAAAAATCTGAATTTCTGTTAAATTTCCTCATTTCTAGTCTCATTAAGAAAGGAAGTTGGCTTAGGTTTTTTTAAAGTCTTTGGTTTGATAAGATAAGCTTTGTGATTGACGAGTTTCCAACTGATAAACATTAACTGAAGAAGAGCTTTGAAAGTAACATAAATTACAATTAATAGTTTTATGTCAATTAACTAGACACAGTCTCCAAGGTTTCGTTTGTTTCTTTCTTCCTATGAGATGGTTTTTAGCTTACTTTAGCACATAGTGTTCAGTGAGCTATAATGATCAGTCAGTCTACTCTGGCGTCCACATCTGGGGGTTGTTAACACTCTAGAGGTCACACTCTTGAGTGAATCCTAATCAGACCTGGTCAGAATGTTCGTCTCAATGATATCTTTGACAAGAACTAACATGGGTCATCTGGGGTAAAAAACTAGGTCACCAAGTCAAATCATTGAAAACCTTGTTAATCATCTAGAGGTCACAGTTTTGATTGAATCTTCATCAAACCTAGTCAGAATGTATGTCTTTATGATATCTTGGACGAGATCGAACACGGGTCATCTGGGGTCAAAAGCTAGGTCACCAGATCAAATCTCTGGAAAACCTTGTTTACATTCTAGGTCACAATTATGACTGGACCTTCACCAAACCTTGTCAAAATGCATGTCCTTATGATATCTTGGACAAATTTGGACATGGGTCATCTGTGGTCAAAAACTAGGGCACCAGGTCAAATCATTAAAAACCTTGTTAACCCTCTAGAGGCCACAGTTACGATTGAATCTCCACTAAACCTTGTTAGAATGTTTGTCTTAATGATAACTTAGACAAGATCGAATATGGGTCATCTGGGTTCAGAAACTAGGTCACCAGGTCAAATTACTGGAAAGGAGTTTTGATTGGATCTTTGTTAAATTGTGTCAAAATGTTTGTTCTCAGGTCACAATCTAGACCATAAGGTCAAATCTCTTGAAAACTCTGTTAAAACTCTAGACGTCACAGTTATGATTGGATCTTCCCCAATGTTTGTCAGAATGTTTGTATTAATGATATCATGAGCATGTTTGAAAATGGGTCAACTCAGGTTGAAAACTAGGTCACCAGGTCAAATCACAGGAAAACCATAGTTCTTTACTCAGGTGAGCGAAAAAGGCCATCATGGCCCTCTTGTTATGTTTACAGATCATATGAGATTGTCAGAGCAAGATTCTGGGTTGTATGATAGCTTGGCAAACTGCCGTAGTGGTATTGGTGAAAAACCTACTGTAGCTGTAAAGCCCCTCCCACCAGAGAAACCCAGCCCATCTGATAAACCACACCCACCTGGTGACATTCAAGGAATATCTAAATCAGCTAATGTTTCTGCTGACAAACCAGTTCCTACCCCAAGGAGATCTTTTTCTGAAGCCAAACCAGATGAAGAGAAACCAGTCATTCCTTTATATGCCAAACCTAACAAGGATACTATTGCAGATAGGTATGTGGAAAATAATTGTTGACTGAACACCATTGACAGAAATTTTTAAATGTTTAATGCAATTTTTATGGGGTATTTGGTATTTTTTTAATTTGATATTTTGAATTGTTCCTTACCAAGTAAATTGTTTGATCCCTTTTCCATCTTTCTATACTAAAGTTCTTCATTGTTTTTAATTCATTTCATTTAATATGATGAAATAATTGTCAGATATTATGTATTATTTTACTCAGAGTTATCAGTACAACCGGCTCTATACATGATGATGCTCCACCTCCATTACCTCCACGTACCTCAATATTTGCTGTACCTGATGAAAAACAGTCTGATCTTACTCAACAAACAGGTTTGTTTATGATTAAATCAATTCCAGTTATTCAACGTGGAATAAAGAGAACTAGTTTTACTGTACCTGCCAATCTATGTAAACTTTAAAATGCATGGATCATTCTTGGGTGCAATTTAAGTGATTTCTCACATGAAAAGTACTGAAATCACATTAAAATTGTCAATATGTGAGAAAATCTCTCACTTCATAACAAAACTAAGAACTACAATCTTTTGTTTAACATGCCAGTTGTTCCTGCTAATTTCTCCTTGTAGGCTCAATACTTTGACTAGGCCAATTTTGCCCATTTCGCCATAAAATCTCCATTACATACTTTAATCATACGGGGTATTTTTGTAGTGCCAGAGGCTGGTTTTCACTATATTTCATTAGTGTTCCTTTGAGTTGTGATAATCAAACAAGATGGCTGCACAGGCTAAACTGTTTTCACATTTTTAGCTTACCAGAACCAAAGGTTCAGGGTGAGCTATTTGTATGAGTAGGTGGATGTTCCAGTGTTCGGCATCTATTGTCCTCCGTCTGGCGTCAGCAATGGTCTTCTCTGAAACTACCTGTCAGATTTACTTCAAATTTGGTGTGTAGAATCCTTTTTTTTTTTAACTGCTATTTGCTCATACCAGTTGAACCCTTTTAGGGTGACCAGAGCTAAAAATAGATAAAACCTTCAAACATCTTCTCATGAACCAATCAACATATCATCCTCAAATTGGTTTGTAGCATCCTTAGATGGCCTTCATTAAGTTTGCTCAAAATATATTTGGTTGGCCCCTATAAGGGGCTACTAGAGCTAAAATTAGAAATACAGTCAACTCTCGTTATGTTGAATTTTTCGGGCCCAAAAAATTACTTCATCTTAAAGAAAATTCGACATACTGTGGTATCATTTTTGTTCGCGCAGGACGAATTTTCGCGTATTTCGCGCTACGTTTGTTGCGCGAATTTAAGACCGCGCTAATAAAAGACCATCCAGAGAGAAGTGACCATTCGAAATTTTCATTGTCCGAATACTATGTCACTTAAGTTGTGTATCTACTTCCGGCTATGTTATTACCGATTTGCGAGAAGTTAAGCTTTTTTCGAGAATTAAAAAGGAAACAAGACATACCATTTAGGAAAAACGTTAATGATATTTTCCCACAGAGAAAGAATAAACATATCTAATTACTGGTATTCTCTTTCGGAGTTGAAGCATCGGCTCGGTCAGGAAGGCCCGGTTCCGACGAAGAGCGTATAGAAGAGATGAGAATGAAACAAACTATAAATTGTATGTTTTAAAACCATTCCTAGTGGAAGGGATTATTCGCACCATTGACTGTTGTTTTTTTAGTAATTGCTCGGGCGCCATAACAAGATGTGGACCTTATATTTACATGCTAATCTATGCTTTGATCTCGGACACGCTTTATCTATATAAAGTGACAATTAACAAGCAATTATCGGTGAGAACTGTCATATTGTTTATTAATCATGGTGACAAAGGGCGCTGAGATAAGCATGTACGTGGTCCAGTGCTGACACGCGCTGTAGCGAACAACGGTGTGATTCGGACAGAATCTGGATTTAAAAAAAAATCTAAAATTCAAAATGCGCGAATTTACGACCGCGCGAATCTTTCTTTTTTCCCATTTGCGCGAAATTTCATGCCAGCGAAATTAAATGATACCACAGTAAATGTCAGACAAATATTGTTTTAGCCATTTTGGCCATTGCTATATCACTAGTTCATGATAACTGGTGTGTGTTGTAAGAATTACTTATTTGTGATATTTCATTTTTTTATTTACAAGTAAATAAATGATATTTACTTCATATACGAGGGTTGTTCGATATGTAATGTGTATTGTATGATATTTTAAAAGCATTAGACTCAAATGGTGAAATGAGATTACATCCCTTCAAAGTGTACTCCGCGGTTTGAAATACATAATTTTAATCTCTATATCCATTTCTGAAATGTTTATATGACATCAAGTATATTTATCTTGCAGAAGATGTGGTGACAAATGTACAGGACAGATCACCTAAAACAGCTATGGTAAGATTGTCTCATTTTACAGAGTTAAGTTTTATTTGAATCATTATCCAGTTATGTTCAGCAGAGAAACATATGACTGTTGATCTGGAAGTAGCATGTTGGAAACTTTAGCAAGGTCCATCATTTATTTGATATATTACACCCCGTGTAATTTGTCTGTCACCTCTGATATATATATATGTTATACATCAATGGAGATGTTGTCTAATGTTAATGTAGCATTGTGGACATCAGAGGATTAGGTTGTGGATCACTTTTGAACACTGGTTGGAAAAAAATAACTTCATGCATTTGACGTACAATTGAAAATACAGATCAAATAAACAAATGAATCACTTTTTAGTCTGATTGCAGGGGTAAGAACATCTAGTGTCTTCTTTTTAGCCTTTTAACCTCGGAGTGAACTATCCCAGGATATGAGGCTAAATAGCTGTTATTACAATTCAAAACATGGACCGTTGCCAGTGTATTTTGATAGTACTATTTTATTAAATTCTAGATTCATGTTTTATATAACATCCTTTTATTTGTTTCAATCTAAATAGTGATAGCTTATTAGAATTCTGTATTGTTTTATTTGATTTATTGGATGATGAAAAGATTTGTATCTTTTCCTTTTGCAGTCAATTCCAAAGAAACCTCCACGACAAAAGAGATCTCCTGTACCGGTACATAGATCCCCCAATACAACAATACCAGATATACCATCCCCTATCCCACCTCCACTGCCACAGAAAGAAACTTCTGAACACATTTCACAACAAAATATGGACATTCCTACTGCACACAGTGATAATCTAAAGATAGAACCAACCCAAGATGCAAATCAGTGTAAGGACCAATCACATTCCAGTTCATTCATGCCTGACCAAGAAGATACTTCTAAATCACATTCCGAGATTCAAGGCCCACCTATAGCAAATAAACCTAAATTAAGTCCGAAACCGACGCTTCCTCGTAGACCAACAATTCCTAAGTCAAAGGAGGATGACTCGGTAGACCCAGTGACTGGAAAACAAGTTAAGCAACCTTTTTATATGGAAATGACTGGGAAAAAGTCTGATCAGCCTCTCGTGAGCAGACCAGTGTCAGAGGTCAAACCTAATGTTAAAGGTTTCGCTAATGAAAATAACAAAGCATATACTAATCTTAAGTCTACTCAACCAAATTCAGCTAGTGTTGAACTGAAGCCTAGTCATCCAAAGGAAGATAACTATGGTATGCTTTTTCAAAATTTGAAAAAAGATCCAAAGAAGACACAGTCTAAGCCTGATTTCAGAAGAACAAATACTGCACCAGAGGACACAGAATATGTTGGACCATATCCTGTTTCTCCAAGTGAGAAGTTCAAAGAAAAACATGGTCTTTTACGTAGGACAAACACTGCTCCTGAAGAAACTTATGTAGCAATGGATAACCCAAAGAAAAAAGAAAAAACAGATGAAGAAGAAGCCAGAGAGAATGAATATTCAGAAATTCCAGAAAAGGAAGGACTGCCGTCTTCGCCAAATGATAATGTATATGCAACTATATCAGAAACTAAACAAGCAGCTGAGCCTGAAGTCACTGAGTATTCAAAGATTAGTGAAATAACTCCACCCATATCCCCAACACAGGACAGAGACATGAAAGGTTAGGCAGGGTTACTTTCTTTATTTTCTTATTCATTTTACTCTTTTTAATATGATAAAGAAATGAAAAAAATAACTGCATTTTTACATTCCATAAGTCTTATCACATGTAGATAGGGTACATAATTGTTACATGACCGATGGAACTTGAATTCTGCTATTGTAATAGAAATACTACAGTGATCAGTCAGTCTCCAGCGTCCACACCTGGGGCTCGTTAACACTCTAGAGGTCTCATTTTGAGTGAATCTTCATCAAACCTGGTCAGAATGGTTGTCTCATTGTCAAATGTTACGTCAACAGGTCAAATCAAATGAAAACCTTTTTAACATTCTAGTGGTCACAAATTGGATTGGATCTTCCATCAAACTTTGTCAGAATGTTAGTATTTATGAATCTTGGACAGGTTCAAACATTGGTCATCTTGATTCTCAAACTAAATCACCAGGTCAAATTCTTGATCTTCTTGAAACTTTGTCAGAATTTTTGTATTGGTGATATTGTGAACAGGTTTGAACATGGATCAGCTCATGTCAAAGACTAGGTCACCAGGTCAAATCACTGGAAAACCTTAGAAGTTGCAGTCTTTACTAGGGTGAACAAAAAAGGGCCATAACGGCCCTCTTGTTTTAATTCATCACTTAAATTTCATTTCCTTGATCCATCACTGTTGCACTTGTGTTTATTTTAGTTTCACCAAAACCAAATTATCTTGAATTCATGAAGAGCAAACCAAACACTCCACTAACCCCTACAGGATATCCTCAACCTCCGACCCCGGATTTTCCCCCACCATCCCCAGCTACAGCTATGATGGGAATTGAACTTAAAATAAAGCAAATTGTAAGTATATAACTTCTATATACATATTTAGTAAGTTTGCAGGCAAGTGTAAATGCTATTGTTGTTGTTGTTGTTGTTGATGATGGGAATGGTTTTGGCAGATGTTTTCTACTAAATTTTGATTCCAGAGTCAAGATGGTTTATGGATTTATGCTTTATTTCATATCACATTACATTTGTCCCCTTGGAATGTTGTGTTGTTTGATGATGACATTGGATTATTGTGACTGGTGGTTTGTGCCAGTTCATTCTTTAGTCCTTTCTTCAACTTTACAATTTTGTTTTAAATTAGCGTCTTTTGTTTTTTGTATTATGTAGTGAATGTTGATGATGTGTACTATTTTCTGAGTCTGTATATTTTTATTTTATTGTTCAGATAATGGATACTTAGATCTTTGATAGTTAGATTGTAAGTTGATCTTGAATATTTTCTTTTTGTTGAATCAATTTTTAAAACATGTCTGGTGATACTAAGTCTTGTTATCTTGTCTTTTCAACGTCTTCATAAATTCTGTTCAATTTCTTAAATCCTACAGATTTTTTTTAGTCTGTCATATCAACTTATGTCATTCCATTGTGCACAGAATAATGATTTATTTTTCTTTATTGCTAGTTCTTGTTTTAAATTCATAGCAGTATATCTTTCTCCTTTTATTATAAAAATCTCTCTCTTTAAATTACTGTACTTTTTTATGTAGCTGATACTTAATCCTCTGATGTGATTCTGAGATTTTAGATCTGAGTTTTAAAGATCCACTTACTACTGGTCTCTGACTGGTTTTTAGAAGTGACCAATGTCATAGCTGCACTCTCCATGCAAACTTTTTAAAAACCTTAAACCTACTAGATTCATTCTTATAATTGAACCATGTGTGAGAATATCATTGCATGTGCTAATAACAACTTTGCTAGTCTGAATTTTATGTTGTTTGTTGAATTTAGTTACTATGTTTTTTGTTAAGTTTTGTCTATTTGAAGTTATCATTTTGTTTTATGTAGAAATGGGAGTATAAACATCAAATGGTAGGTACCAAGACTAATACAAGCTCTGATCCCTCTGAATGGGGTGAATGTTTGGGTTCAAATGTTGATGATAACAGCAATAATGTGAGCATACAACCACTGTTTATCAATTAATGCATTTGTGTTTGCTATGTATTCAAATTTATTTGCAGTCATTGAAATTATTGAGTTTGTGTAAGGATTAAGTGGTGGGTTGTTAATGAACCATACTTTTGTTTCAGTCAGTGAAATGCTGACACAAAAACATTCTTATCACAATATCCTGTTTTTGATTTAATACAAGCTTTCGATCTTCTCATTTATTTATAAGATCGATAAAAATAGGTTTATTTATCAAAAATTATCTTGGTGGCTCTGAAATGTCTTTAGAAATATCAAGATATGAAAAATTTCAAGGACTGTAGTTACCATGAAAACTATATGTAATAATTAGATGCCACGTGCTTATATCTTTAATGCAGACATGATCAACTATTTTTCTTCGGCTATGGGGTTCTGTTTGTCTTTATATTCCTTAATCTGATATCTCATTACAGCACAATGAATGCTTGCATTTTTTCCACTTGTGTTTTTGAAGTCATTTGTACAACACTTCTACTATATCTGACACAATCAATTATTTACATCAATCTATTAAGACGAATTAAAAAAAATGATCTTGAATAAAAGAAGTGGTATATTTGTTGGCCATCTGCAAACATTATTTATTCATTTATTTATTTAGTTATTTATTTATTTATTTACATGTTATTTGTGATAATGCCTAGGGATTTTTCTACAAGTTGGAAAAGGTACTAGTACTGACTGAATTGGAAAAAATAGGGTTATTATGCCTGAAATAGGGATTTTTTTACACCCAAAAAGCTGTAATCCTTACATTCCACACCAGTGGATTTTTCAGTCAGAAATGGATGCTTTAATCTGGTTTCTGTTACTGAAAAACTTCACTCATGAGTTAAACAAAAAACATTAGATGCACAATATTTTGGTCAAACAATTTTTTCTGACATTGGGGAAAATGTCACTATTTCTGGGTCTGTATACCAGCACTTTAATGTAGCATAATTGGCTAATTGATGAACTCTTCTCAATGAAAGAATTGAATTCTGCCCTTAACAAGGCAAAGATACTTTACCTGATCCAGACAAAGTCCATTATGAATTTCTGAAACACCTTCCTGTCAATGCTCTTTCCCTTTTACTTGAAATTTTTAACTATATTTGGGAATCCAGTGAATTCCCTTTCTCATTGAGAGGAGCATTGTAATACAAGTTTTTTAAGTTAATGTTTATTTCACATTGGTAACAATATGTCTGACCCACATGGCCAAGAAATGGGTGTACTGCAGGGGTGTATCCTGTTGGTCACACTATTTAGTATTAAAATCAATAACATAAATCCTGGAGTAGTCTTCTCCCTCTGTGTTGATTTTATCATATGTTTTAAATCTAGAAACATGAACATCATTGAAAGACATCAACAGCAATGTCTTAATAAACTTCAAACTTGGTCTGATGAAAATTGTTTTAAGTTTTCAAAAACCAAAACCAAATGTATGCATTTCTGCAATCTTCATTGTTAGCTTCCAGAAGTCCTCATCTTAAGGCTGTCACAGAATATAATTTCTTAGAGTCATATTTGACTCCAAGCTTAAACTTAAAAAGAAGTGCCAGAAGGTTCTTAACGTCTTAAAAGTAGTTGCTCACTCTGATTGAAGAGCTGACAGAAAAGTTGTTTTACATTTTATATAGATCTCTTGTTTGTTCATAACTGGACTATGATTCCATTGTATATGAATCAGCCAGGAAGTCTTATTTAAAAGCTCTTGATACAATACATAATCAAGGTCTAAGACTAGTTCTAGGGCGTTTAGAACTTCCCCTGTAAACAGCCTCTCTGTTGAGGCGAAAGAACCTTCGCTTTATTTTAGACGGCAAAAACTTGCTCCTCAGTATATTTTAAAACTCAAATCTAATCCTTTTAACCCTACACATCATATTATTTTTAACCCTTAATTTAAAAATCTCTTTTGAAGGGAGACGAAATGTAATAACGCTACTTCGTATATGTATGTCTAAATTTGTTGAAGATCTCCATGTAAATATGGAACCCATCGTATAGTACAAAATTCCAAACACTCCACCCTGGCCCTTGAATCAGGAGAGTTTCTCTTCAACCTCACATGTGACAAAAAGTTCGAAACAAACATGAACACTTTCCAAACCAAATAATATGAACTCAAAGAAAAACATCATAAACATCTGTTACAGCTGCAGCAGTATCTGGAAATAAAATTAAGAAGAAATCTCTTTTTTATCTGTATGAAATTCCTGACAATATACATAACTAAGTCATAAAAATGCATTGTTGATGTTTATAATCAACCACAGTGCAATGAATGAAGTATCTTTAAAAATACAAAAAAGCAGTTCTGCAAATAGTTGCATCATTTCTTTCTTGCATATCCTAACCACATGTTGTACCTATTATTTTTTAAAAAATAATTAATATTAAGAGGTTAATGTACTAAAATATTATTAAAAATTGACAATTACATATGCTTTGTAATGTGGATTAATTAATGTATGCGGAACTATAATTCCGGTAACAAATGTGTTACACCCGCAACTGGGGTATATGCATTTATGACGTGTAGGCTTCTAATTTGTACTAAATAATAATTTTATTCTGTGAACGAATAGTAAATGATGTTCACAACACCATGACTTCATATCAAAGATCGTAAAATGTTTGTCAAGAACATGTAGAATCATGTGACCACCTAAGAATGCAGCTTCATACATTTTTACTTCACAAATTTTACAAACAGAAAGAGTACACATTAAACAATTGCAGACCCATTGTAGATTGTCATGTCATGGCCTTGATTTTTTCACGTTCGTAGATTTCAACCAATAGAAGGAATGATTTCTTCTAAATCATCAACAGGCCATTTTCCATGCTAATAAAATTATCCAATAGATGCTTCTTGCTGATGAAGTGTAGTCAACAAAGATGTACAGTGTTTATTGCAAAAAAAAAATGCTATTTTTGCACTTTCAATTAGATTTTTTGTTGCGTGATATGAAAGTATGATATTTAATTTCTATAAAAATATTTTAGTTAAAATATTTTTTTACATAATAAGGCACTTATGCTACCTTAAGTAAGGTAAAAATACCTGCTGCCAATCTTCACATTACTGTAACATACATGTACATTTGTATTTCATACGCTGCAGATTTTTATCTTTTTTCTGTTATTTGTCCTTCTAATCCTTTGACTTTCCCCTTTGCTTATGATGTAATTTAACACTATGCACTGAGTGATTTGTTACAAGCTATGGGTAATTTACATATCCAAACTTATTAAAAATTTAAAAGGCGTGAATTCATATTATAGTTGGTGTTACTTACGTGAGGTTATGATTTATGACGTAAACTTGTTTACTTGATGTGTGCATGACTTTGACATCATGGGAAGGCTTGCAAGCATTTATGTCTGTTGTTTATCTTATGTATAAATCAGATACTTAGGGCATGATAGAAATGTTTGATGGTATTTAATTTTGGAGTTTTGTACTTGTTATGGTCAGTTTAGCTGCATGATTCTTATATAGATTGTGTGGAGGTTTCTGAAACAACGTGTACATGATAAGATATTGAACGAGATGTTACATTTATGTGTATTGTTATCATGAGATAATGAATAATATAAAACAACTATTTTAGATTGTATAAGGATACATAATTATTCTGTTAAATCTCTAATCTGAACTTGTTTGGACTAAGGAAAAAGGTCAGATTAGAGAGGTTTTCTCTGCAACCAAGTTCTTTGTTTGTAAATTTTGTCTAAATGTCAGTCTTTATTGAATAAGGGAAGGAAAAAATGAATTCGATTACACACTTTACAGTTTGATTTGTTTATTTGTTTGATGAAAGTTGTCCCCTTTTTAGCTCACCAGAACTGAAGGTTCAGGGTGAGCTGTTAGGATGGGTAAGAGTATACTCCGGCGTCAACAATGGTCTTTTCTTCTGAAAGTATTGGTCAGATTTACTTCGGTTTGCTGATATTATACCAGTTGACCCTTTTTAGTGGTCACCAGAGTTTAAAATAGAAAACCTTTAAACATCTTCTTCTCATGAACAAATGGATTGATCATCAGCAAACTTGGTTTGTATCATTCTTAGATAGTCTTCTATCAGATTTACTCAAATAAGAATGGTTGGCCCCTTTGGGCTAAAAATAGAAATGTCGCTAAATGTCTTCTTCTCATGAACCAAAGGATGGATCATCACTAAGCTTGGTTTGTAGCATCCTTAAATGGTCCTCTTTCAACTTTGCTGAAATAAATTTGAGTGGCCCCTGTTAGGGGCCACTAGAGCTGAAAATAGAAATACCTTAAAATGACTTTGAAAGTTTGAATTCATTTGTTAGTCATGGCAAATTTCCTTCTATTTTCAGTATAGCTTTGACGTGGTAATAAGATGTGAAAGTTCGAATTGACTATGCACTGTTTTTCACCCCTACTAATCAATAGTTTGAATTAATTGATTTTACTTACTTGTATTTCAACATGGGTCATTGTTAACAAGAAATCATTTTGTCCCTAGAGCACATAAGTGTAAAAAGGGGTGCATACAAGAATGAATCAGTAAAACACAGCGGCAAACATTCAATATGTTTCAAAAATGTTGAAACATTGCAATTTTGTTATGATAACAGCAAGTGGGCATTTTTTTTGCATCATGGTTATGTAAAATTGATAAATGAATGAAGTGTAAGGGTGATTTTGTTTGTATATCATGTATGTATTTGTGATATCATTAATGGTACATACATTAATAAATAAAGTTATTCAGTACTATTCTTTAAAAAAAAACCAAGTAGTTATTTAAATGTGTAAAGCATTATGTATTGTTTCATATTAGCATCATGAACACATAGACATCATGCTTCACTTGGTGCAGTCTTGATATTTTTGTAACATTTTTCACATAAACAAAAGTTTCGAACATTGTAAAGTAAGAAAGTTCAAATTTTCCTCATGTTCATGTGGCATTTTGAATTTCTGCTATTCAACTTTTGAAATGTAAAAATTTTGTATTTGGAATAGAAATGTTCCAGATTACAAAGGTTAATTTCATAATGAAAATGTGGTTAAGACTTAGGGACTTTGGTTAGATATGTTCAGTTTAGAGAGGATACCAGATTGGAAGGTTTTGGATTATGTAGTTTCCAGTATATGTACATATTATTTCCAGCATTATAATGAGCAATTAAACATAAACCTATAAACCTCTTGTGGTCTAGAAGATGGACTTATTGACAAAATGTAGAAAACCTAATATTTCTTGATCTCTGGTTCTTACCAATCTTTTTCATTAACTTGAATTATTACAAACTTTCATTTTCAGTTTACATTTCAAGAAGCATCTTGGAGGCAAGTGAGTGGGACACCTTGCTAGTTTTATGAATGTCTTACCTACAATTTGTTTATGTTTTAATACTTTTCTTTAGTGTAAATATTGTATGTTACCTTTCTTGTGCACAAGAGGTCTAGCCTTTTGTCCTGGTTCTGACAGGTGCAGTGTCAGACTAATTTATGTCGAATGGGTATGCTGTCTGACTCACAGAACTGTGCACCAAGTTCTGTCTTAGACTGGCCTATGTGTATCCGACCACTGTGATGGTGGTACAGTGTCAGATGGAACTCTGTATGCTTCGCTGTTAACCTATACATTGATAAGTTGATTAGTTACTGCGACAACACTTTGTTGTCTGGACATCCTGTTAGACCTCCTGTGTAAGAGAATCATGTGTTACAAACTTGTAGATAGACTCCTAAGCCAGCCAACCCATATAACTGGTCTGTGTACTGTGTACTAGTAAGATTGAAGCACCATTACAGTTAAAATGTTGTACTTACACTTCAGAACTGACTCTGTGTTCATGAGATGCTGTGGTTATATATGTAATAATTTATAAGCTGTTTGACAAGATCTTAGCAGTAAGCAGTACAAACCCATTTCATACGAAATAATGTAACTATTTTTAGCTCACTGAGCACTATATGCTTAGTGACATTGCGATCAGTCACTGTCTGGCATCTGGCGTCCACACTTGTTGGTTCTTAATACTTTAGAGGTCTTCATCAAACCTTGTCGGAATTATTGTCTTAATGGTATCTTGGACAAATTTGAACATGGGTCATCTGGGGTCAAAAACTAGATCATCAGGACAACTTTAGAAGTTGCAATCTTTTCTCAGTTGAGTGAAGAAAGGGTCATCATGCCCTCTTGTTTCTAAATGTCTCTATGTGGAAAAAGATTTGAACAAGATAATGATACATATATACTAATTTTAACTTCTAATGTCTCCTCATCCATATTTTAAAGTAACCCATGCAATTGATGATATTTAAACAGAAACCTGATTTGCATGTTTTACTTGCCTTGTTTTGTTCTCCATTCCAAAATGTTGATGAACTATGAATCATTTTGCAATATCATTACAAAAAGAGATTGGATATATGTCTATGTGTGTAAAATGTGCAGATTAGTAGAATTAATTTTTGAACACATTTACTGAAAATTAAAGTGAGTGACTCAAATTTAGGTATGAGTAGTCCTCCTGCATGCTTGTAGTGGTATAATTAGAGAGATTAGCAAATGTTTAATTAGAGGCTAAATTCTTATTTTCAAGTTCTAAACTTTAAATGTGTTTCTTAACTGATTGATTAAGGTAACACAAAAAAATTATTTCAAGTTATCTACCAAGATTAGATATTATTCTTTCATGTACTACAATAAAAAAAATCTAACTGAATGCAAAAAATATCATTTTATTGCAATAACATGGTACCCCTCTGTCAACTTCACTTAATCAGCAAGAATAATCTAGGGGACAGCGCTGTATAAAGTACAATTAAGTATGTCATTATATAACTTAGTATCGCTTGCATAAGATTGACTTAAGCGGTTAAATTGATGTATTATGCGTAATGAAATTTATCTATCCCAGCATCATTTATGTTTTAAGTACATTTTAATACTATTTATAGAACTGCAGTATATTTAAATTGCAAGTATATTTATACTGTAAGGTTTAGAAAATGAATATCAGTGTTTCGATATTTCATTGATGAAATCAATCAACCAATTTCATTTCAATATTAACTTCAATTTAAAGATCATACTCTTTGAAAAATATCAGATTGATTAACTATTGCAAATTTAATTGTTTATCAGAATTAGTAAGCATGTATGCTACGATAAGGCTATAAAAATAAATTTAAAGGACTGAAAAATGCAGATTTGTAACAGTCGGTTGCTAATTTAAAAAAAAAAACAGCGAGAATTGCTTCCCTTGATTTGTGACCTCATAGTTGACATGTATGTATACACATTCATAGGAGCTTAATGTAACATAAGTGCCTTAATATGTAAAAAAGACATGAAAAGCATTTTAAGTTTTTAACAATTATGACGAAATAGTATACTTCGAAAAGTGTCAAGGAAACTGATGCTAAAAATGTGTTGCAACTTCAGAGGCATATGTCATATTCAGTGACAGTTCTTGTTAAAAAGTATATATTGGTGAAACTTGATATTGCCAATTAGTTAATTTATTTTGCTACTTTAAATTGACAATAACTGTCTCAGTAAGCCTATATTGATAATTGTGATAAGTTATATTTGCAAAATTGACATCGAACTTGAGGTTTCAAGTTAGTAAAATGATATGTGAGCTCTGTCTTAGATAAAAAAACTCTCAGTCTTAACACACATTTCTGGACATGATATACATGCACTGTAAATTGTTAGATCTCTAAAATGTCTGTATAAAACATTCATATGATCGTAGTTTTATATCTCTATCAGAGATCACCCACTTGTAGTGTATTTATGTATAAATTTACTTTCACTTTAAAACTGTCATGATTCATTAGTCCGATTCATACATGAGTATTTGTCAGATTAAGTAGTTCACTCTTGTCTTATTTTAATATTTTAAATTTGCTTGGAATAAGCAGATATTTATGTACGATGTTTTGATACAGTTCGAGGCTTGAGTGTACAAATTCTGTCATGTTTTTTCAGTACGATTGTTTCATCAAAAATTTGTAAGTAAGTGAAAATGACTGACTAATCTTTGTTGACTTGTATTTCAATGATTTTTACATTTCTATTACTTAAAGATTTTTTTTACTTATTGTGTAGATTTGTTAATTAAATTATATTAACATTTTGATTTGAATTAACACCAATATACTTGATATTTGTATATTTTTATGAATCTGATCTAGATACAATGTCGGCCAATAGGCTGTTATAGTTGTTCAGTTTGTTCGGGTAACTGATGTCAGGAAGTATCTATTTATTGTTTACATCCTTCTGGGATGATTGCTGTAAGTTTAAATTTTCTCTAAATACTCCAACTTTGGGTTTATTTATACAAATTGAAACCTTCAGGAATCTGATTTAGCAAAGATAAAACAATAATGAAGACTGAAGACTGTTAAGTGATATACTGATACAAATTCAAAGTATACAAGGACAACTTGGTGTAATGTTTATACTTACCATTAATTGACATTCACTGATGCATTATTGCTCTGCACCTACTGATGTTTTTTTTCGTTCATGGACTTGTATTTTGTATTTTATTGGATTACGAAAAATCCATTTGATTTTCATTACATAAGCATCTTAGAGTTAGCTTCCTGGACACTACACCAGTACTACGTCTGAAAAATGAGATTGTGTAGTTCATGAATGAAACCTGTCGAAGCCGAGATTTGAACTCAGGACCTTCAGATCAGAGGTCGGACACTCTACCTCTAGACAATGGTGCCTCCTACATCATATATTGGTTCCCAGCATCACTTATATGCACTAACTTTGTTTGGCAAAGTGTATTCCCTAGCCAGTAATTGATTTCACTGTGCTAGGTTTTGATTTGTAGCTCACCTGAGCATGAAGTGCTCAAGGTGAGCTATATCAATGGGTCTGTGTCTGGTGTGACCTGGGCACAATGCTCAGTAATCAGTCGGTCTACCTCAGCGTCTGGGGGTTGTTAACACTCGAGAGGTCACTTTTTTGAGTGAATCTTCATCAGACCTGGTCAGAATGTTCATCTGAATGATATATTGGACAAGTTCGAGCATGGGTCATCTGGGGGCAAAAACTAGGTCAAGAGGTCAAATCATTGGAAAACCTTGTTACCTTCTAGAGGCTACAGTTTTGATTGAATCTTCACTAAGCCTTGTCAGAATGTTTGTCTCAATGATATCTTGGACAAGTTCGAACATGGATCTTTGTTAAACTAAAAATGTTTGTTTTAATTATGTCTTTGACAGGTCCAAACATGATCACTAGGTCAAATCTCCTGAAAACCTTGTTGACACTCTGTTTGAACATGGGTCAACTCGGGTTAAAAACTAGGTCACCAGGTCAAATCACAAGAAAACCATAGATGTTGCAATCTTTACTGAGGTGAGCAGAAAAGGGTCATCATGGCCCTCTTGTTTTGAATTTATTCATTACGCTTACCAATGGACTGCAAAAAAACAATGCAGAAACATGCGTGAAAAAATATTACCCATGCAAGTTTAAGCCACTCAAAAGTATATTTCTCAAGAACCAATTTCATAAAATTTACATTTTTTTGAAGGCTAATATCTTTTGTTTTATGTCAAAACAATAAGATTATAAAAATATGCAAACAATAAGTCTTTGCATCTATTCGAAATTACAAAATTGCTTTTAAGTGAAACAGTAATGCTAAAAGTTGATGACTTGTGTTAACTCCTGAAAAGACAAGGAATAATTTCCAACTTTGACAATTTACAATATTGTTGTGCATGGAGCTTTCTATTTACTGTCTTTGCAGCAATATTTGTATTTGTTAGCGTTGTGTTCATTTTGTATCATTGAAGTCCGATACACTTGAATTATTTTAGAACATATAAGTTTATCTACTTCATCTAAGATGTATTAATAGACTCATTTGGCGTTACCTACACAACATACTTGTCTATGTGGATTAGTTTTGTAGTTTTGGTGATGTTTTTTGTTTTGTTGTATTAATTTCCTGCTGTGATATTTTATCAATATTTTACCTGAGCCACATATACAAGCTTGTTATATAACTTTGTTTGTATATGGAGTAATCAGTTGTTGATACTTGTGTATTAAATCATTTTATGATAAACAATTGTGTTTAAATATAGGGATACCGAAGGTGAATACTGTATGTATGTTCAACGTATAAATCTTCTTTGCGATGTGGCTTTTCATCACATTTTGTTGACAGATATTTCAGGCATTAAATGTTTGTAAGAACTTGATTTGATGTTTTTTGTATGGTTTATTTATTCATGATATAGTGAGAGATTCATGTAACATGTCTTAATGAACAGTTACATTATTGTTGAACTTATCTTTCTTCAAATTGAAGTATAAAACTTCCGTATCTAGATACCAGGTACTTCACTGAAATTTATGTAGGTAAACCAGTCCTAGTTGTTACTTTATTATATTTGGGTATGTACATTGATTGTAACGAAATTAATCATTAAGATTGTAACATTTTGGTGAGTGGATATATTTTATTTTTTGGAATTAAATGTTGGAATGTATGTGTACGCATAATTATGGTGTTGGTTTTTTCTTTTAACAAATATGTATGTAGTCTTTTTTATTATAAAAATCAGTTTTTTTGCCTCACTTTAGCATGAAGTGCTCATGGTAAGCTACAGTGATCACTCTGTCTGTCATTGTGTGACATGTGTTGTCAATAATTGTTTCAAATGTACTTTTCTCTAAAACCATTGAGCCAATTACAGTGAAACTTATCAGGAATGATGCTTGGGTAGTCCTCTATCAAGACTTTACAAATGATTCTCTTGGTCACTTATTCAAATACAGAAAACCTTTTAATATCTTTTTGGTCAAAACCACGCCACCTGGAGCTTAGAACTTATGTATGTAGTATTGTCATGTGGTCATCTCAAGATAATATTCAATTGATGTCCCTGAAGTAATAATAGGCCCTGCCCCGGGTCTCTTGTTTTACTTTGTTTATATATGGAAAGCCTTTAAATATCTTTTTAGCCAAAACCACATCACCTAGAGCTTAAATATTTAGTGTGTTGCATTGTCTTGTGGTCCTCTACTAACATTGTCAAAATTATGTTACTGGGGTCAAAATTGACACTTGTTTTATATCAGTTATATAGGGATAACCTTTAAATGTATTTTTGGCCAAAACCACATAGTAGAGAGCAAAAACCTTACAATTTGTCTTGGCTAAAAGTGCTTGGCTTAGAGCTTTGATATTTAGTGCATACTATTGTCAAATGGTTCTCTTACTAATATTGATCAAATTATGATCCAGTGTCAAAATTGGTTCTGCCCTTTGAGTCATTTGTTTACCAAGTTGTCAATTCATCAAGTTACTGAGGTGAGCAATATATAGGGCGTCATGGACCTCATGTTTTAACATTTATGTTTGTTGGTTCAGTTATACATGTATTTTGCACTTCATTTCTGTTGGAAATGAAAAATGTAAATATTTACCATATGTAAAATTTTGTCAGCTAAAATTTTAAACTTGTGTAGATGAAAAAAATGTTTGATATAAATTACAAGATTTACTTCTGTTTAGGTATTTATGCTGCAGTATCAAAAAAATTTCAGTGAAATTAATGTCTGTATTTACGAGTCATTTGATATGAAGAATTCTGACCATTCATGTATCATCATTAAAATGAAAACATTTACATTTAGTTTTAAAAGTAAGGGTTTACATACATGCATGTAAATTTTTATCATAGAAAATAAAGATGGATTTATAATTTCAGGATAGTAAAAGACAATCACGTGACATCACAACTCTCACTGATGTTACTTTAGAGAGTATTCACGAGCATAGATCAGAGGTCAAGGTCACTGCACAGCGCGTAAAGGGGAAGGACTTGGAAGACAACTCCGTAAGTGATGAAAACAGTTGTGATAACATTGATGATAAACTACAGCTGAATGGTGACAGTGGAACTGTTAATTCTGATGTTGTTGATAAGTTTGAAGCCAAAGAAGTTGAGTCAGAATATGCATTGTTGAGTGAATGCAAATCTGTGATAAAGTCTGATACCAAAAATAAACCAGAGTCTTCCATTCCTGCAAAACCTGTGATAGAGCCTAGAAACAAGGATACTTCTCAGTCTACTAACTTGGAATCAGTCTCAAATACTGACAAGGTCAAGGTCATGGAGGGTGCAACTGGCCAGACTGGTGATCATGTTGATGGTAAAGGATCTCCTGTTGTGATGAGAAAAAAGTCTGCCAATCCAGACATGGATGTGTTTAAAGGTAGGAATACAATATTTTATTTCAGCATACTAAGCGGAGAAACATGCTTTTTTGAGATCATCCTACTGTAAGGGTCCAATGTTTCATTTTAAGAATAAAATCACTGTTTATATTTATTGTGGGTGACAGTGAAATTCCACTTTCAGAAACTAATAAAAAAAACCTGTACTGCTGGCACAGGTGTAAAGAGTTAGCGGAGTAATATTTGTGTTTCAGTCCTATTCCAGCCTCTTGTGATAGGCTTCTGAAACTACTCCTCATGCAATTGGAATAAGAATTCAACTTTCAACCACAAAGCCTCAAGAATTTAATTCTGAGAGACAATATTATATTCCATCAGCCTCATTAGGTTGAATGATGCGTGGTGTTTATTATCCGGCAAATTATTTGATTCAAATAGATTGTATGCATGTCATACTTCTGTACAGTTTGTTTTTGTGTATTCTTGCTGCTTTTTGATCATCTTATTGTGGTACATTTTAACTTCCGCCTACAAGCTGTTATATGTTAGACATTCCCATTGTGTATGTTTTGAACAAATTTACGAACAAATTTAAATGTAATTTTTTGAAAAGCCAACAGAAAAGACTAAGACCAGTATGAGTTTGATAGTTTCTTTTAGTTGTATGCTTTTATACAAATCATGAATCGTAAGGAAATTATTTAGTGTATATGTTGCACACTCATGTGGTGGCTAGTAATGTAAAGAAATTTATCACTTCCTTTTTTTATTTTTAGCTCAACTGAGCACAAAGTGCTCAGTGAGGTATTAGGATCAGTCAATATCTGGCGTCTGTGGTCCACACTTAGGGGAACTCTATAGTTCACAGTTTTGTGGATCTTCATCAAATTTTGTGAGAATATTTTTCTAAATGATATCTTTTACATATCCAAACATGGGTCGTCTGGGGTCAGAAACTAGGTCACCTGGTCAAATCACTTCAAAACCGTGTTAACACTCTAGTGGTCACAAATTGGATTGGATTCACCTTGTTTGAATGTTTGTCTTAATATATCTTGGACAGGTTTAAATTTTGGTTACCTCAAAAACTAGGTCACCGGGTGAAATCATAGGTTTTCCAAAGATGTTGCAGTCTTTACTCCGGTGAGTGGATGTAGGGCCGTCATGGCCCTCTTGTCTTATGTTAAATACTGTCTGCTTTTCATCCTTGGAAACACAATATCAACAGTGTAACAGTGGTGAACTTGTTGCTGTATTTTTTTGCAGTCTGTGTATCCACCTTGCTGTGCATTTTATTTATTTTCATCAATATAATATTTTTCTTTGCTGCCCCTCAGTTGAGACAGATTATGACTGTAAGTTTTATGTCGCTTGGTTATGTTTTTTTTTTTTAGATTTTTGTGTTCAGGCAATAAATTTTATTACAATGTATGAATTTATATAAATATTATTCACATACACCATTGACCTTACGACAGGAATTGATTGACAGGTCTTAACAGCCAATCAGAAATGAGTACTGATAAGCCTCCTCACAATCTAGTTCGTCAAACTATTAATGCCCAACACGAAGTTATATACTGATTTGTACTGAAAATCATGTTGAAATGGTCAAAAGGTGCTGTTAATGGCACAACTGCGATGTTATTCTGTTCTATGCAGGTGGTGTTTAAATACTGGATAAATATATTGGTGTATGTTATATTTTGATCGCAGTAAATAAGTCAACCCATCACTGCTCAGACACACATATTTTGTTGTCTATTGAAAGCCTCACAGATTGCTTTTTTACGCATTTGGTATGTAATGCATATTTTAGTATTTAAAATCATTTTTATATGCCCGAAGGGTCGTATTATGTTACAGTGCTGCTCATCCGTCCGTCTGTCTGTCTGTCCGTCCGTCCGTCCGTTTTTTGTGCAGACAACCCCTCTTTCATTACTTGGCCTATTTTCTTCAGACTCTCACAGATGATAGCTATTGATGTCTAGTTGTGCATAAAGAGGAGATAATTCACATTGCTGTTTTCTTACTGAGTTATTGGCCCTTATTGTATTTTTGCAGCAAATTTTTGTGCAGACAATACCTCCTTTGTTAATTTACCTATTTTCTTCAAACTCTCACCGATGATAACTATTGATGTCTAGTTGTGCATAAAGTGGAGATAATTCACATTGCTGTTTTTCATATTGATGGGTTGAAGGGATGCATATGTGCGGCGTCGGCATTCACCTTGTGAACACTCTAGAGGTCGCATTTCAGGTCAAAGGGTTATGAAAATTGGTCAGTGGCTTCGTCTTGATAATACCTGAGTTAAAAAAAACTGGGTCAAATGAAGGAAAAATCTTGTGAACACTCACAAGCCATTTTTCATTGCAGGGTCTTGAAAATTAATCAGTGGCTTAGTCTTGCTAATATCTCAGATGAGATTGAAAAAGGGCTATGTGGGGTCAAAAACTAGGTCAACAGGTCAAATCACTGGAAAACCTTGTGAACACACTAGAGGCCACATTTTTCATTGAAGGGTCTTGAAAATTGGTCAGTGGTTTCATCTTGATGATATCTCTAAAGATGTCGTAAGAGGTTTATGTGGGTTCATTAATTAGGCCACTGGGTCAAATGGGAGGAAAAAACTTGTGAGCACTCTGGAGGCCACATTTTTCATCATAGGGTCTTGAAAATTGGTCAGTAGCTTAGTCTTGATGATATTTTGGATGAGTATGAAAAAAGGCTATATGAAGTCATTAACTAGGTCAATGGGACAAATGGAAGAAAAACCTTGTGAACACTCTAGTGGTCATTTTTGGTCGAAGGGTTGTGAAAATTGATCGGTGGTTTCGTCTTGATGATATCTCAGATGAGATAGAAAAAGTGCTATGTGGTGTCAACAACTATGTCACTTGGTTGAATCACTGGAAAACCTTGTGAACACTCTTTTGATCACAGTTTTGATTGGATTTTCAGTGGCTTGTTATGGGGGTACTGCCTTCGGGCATATTTTGCTCTGGGGAGCTCTTGATCATCTTGCCAAACTTTAGTTTTCGTAAACAAGAAACCAAATATAAAAGCCAAAATTCCGAATTATACTAAGTTCATGTACATTCTTTCAAATCTAATTACCATATGTTGTAACACACTTGAGGGAAAATAAAATTTGTTGTTGTTATTTAGACTTACTGTAAAATACATTTAAAAACTGATAATCCCTAATCAACACCTTTGTCTTCTCCTGTCAATTAATTGATCGCGTAATCACACTTGGATCTCCCATATTACACATGCTAAATGTCGGTGTTTGTTTTTGAAGTTGGCTGTGATAACAAATCTATTTCCTGTGTATATTTCGATGTCATAAAATCATGCTGAGACATTTTATTTGCAGCTTATCTGATTGTTTCAATTATGTAAATTGGAGTAATTGTGTCAAAATGGAAGTTGGTGATTGTTTTAGGTACGTGATGTGAATTAAATCAACAAAAAGCTTCACTTGTCTATAATTTGATAATAAATTGAACAGAATCATAAGATAAACATTAGATGCCAGAATATCAGTATAAATGATAAGAAATGAGATATGAAATTATTCGTTCTTTAATTTTTAGCTCACCAGAACCAAAGGTTCAGGGTGAGCTTTTAGGATGGGTAGGTGGATGCTCCGGCGTCCGGCGTCTGGCATCAACAATGGTCTTCTCCACAGAAACTACCTGTCGGATTTACTTCAAATTTGCTGTGCAGAAGCCTTTTGACGTTCTAAATGCACTATGCTCATATTGTACTGGTTGACCCCTTTTAGGGGTCACTAGAGCTAAAAATAGAAAAACCTTTAATCATCTTCATCTCATGAACCAATGGATGGATCATCACCAAACTTGGTCTGTAGCATCCTTAGATGGTCCTTTCTCAAGTTTGCTCAAATAAATTTGGTCGGCCCCTTTTAGGGGCCACTAGAGCTAAAAATACCTTAAAATGACTTTTTCTCATGTTTCTATGGATTGATTATTACCAAACTTAATTTTTAGCATCTTTAGATAGTGTTCTATCAGATTTGCTCAAATAAGAATGATTGGCCCCTTTCAGGGGCCGCTAGAGCTAAAAATAGAAATACCTTTAACGTCTTCTTCTCATGAACCAATGGATGGATCATCACTAAACTTGGTCTGTAGCATTATTAGATGGTCCTCTCTCAAGTTTACTCAAATAAATTTGGTCGGCCCCTTTTAGGGGCCACTAGAGCTAAAAATAAAAATACCTTAAAATGACTTTCATGACTCTCATGTTTCTATGGATGGATTATTACCAAACTTGGTTTTTAGCATCTCTAGATAGTGTTCCATCAGATTTGCTCAAATACGAATGGTTTGCCCCTATTAGGCACCGCTAGAGCTATACATAGAAATACCTTAAAATGACTTGTTTTCATGAACCAGTGGTTGAATCATCACCAAATTTGGTCTGTGGCATCCTTCAGTCATCACGAATATTATTTTGTAGTATCCTTTGATGGTCCTTTATCAAGTTTATTATTGTCCCCCATTATTTGCCCACAAGTGTACCTATTACCTTTTTAGTAACAAGTTAATTAATATTTATTCTGGTGAGTGATGCAGGGCCATCATGGCCCTCTTGTTTCATGAATTATTTCTGTTATTCTTAATATCAATTGGAAATATCAATACTTACAGCTTAAATTCCTATTTTGTCTTGCTTATTCCTTCATTAAATAAATTTCAATTTGAATACAGACAAAGTGTAGAACCATGAGAAAGACCATCAAAAAAAAATTAATCATGATATATTTTACAAAGCCTTCATATCCATATAGCAGCTGTCTGATTTTCTTTGATTGCCCCTCAGTTTCTGACAATATCCCATCCTCGAACGTGAGTTTTGGCAAGACACACATGCCTTAGCCTCTCATCTTTTTCAAGACAACTTGTGTTTTAAGTAAACTGGGCCAAAATCATCGGGAACATCAAGGGAATCAATGCTCAATGCCATTTTGTTTGACAGACTTCGACAGAGTGCTCTCCCTTGAATATTGGGGGCATGGTTAACTCACCGCTGTCGTAAGGTCAATCATCTTGTAATATTTACTCAGTTATGACATTATAAGACATTGATAGTTAAGACATCAAATTCCCTAAACTGCAGTACCTCATTATTAGGTGTCGTATGTGGATGTATTAGTTAAGTTATTTATTTAGTTGGATGCTTGGTTTTGTTTTGCCAGACTTTCTTGTTGTTTCTATGTTATTAACTTTGTTGTGATGTAAAATTTGCTTGTCGTATTTTTTTTACTTTCTTCTTACTTATTAGTTTAATTGTTGTTGAACTAGCTATTACATAATTTACAGCTGTGAAGGGAGACAAACCATATCAGTATTTGGATGCTCATAAAGAGTAACTCTTGAACTTTGAACACCCATAGGCCAGTGTAGATAAGTTCAGTTTTTCAGTTTTCGGAAGTTTCCATTTTTCAGTTTTTAGTGCATGAACAAGTGCAAACATTTTTATGTTCCTGTATGTGTTGTTACTTCACTTGAACATCAGTTGATTATTCTCATCTGAGCATAAAAAAACACCAATTCTATTCATCTTGTTCTGTATGGAAAATTCAATCCCTCAATGTTTTGATGGTGTTTTGATCACTTTCAACATTATGATAATTTCGTAAAATACTGATCAAACTTACAAAGTTACAACACTAGCAAATTGTAGCAAATTGTCTATTGTAAATTGATGAAGATTATCCATATTTGTATCTAGGGCACATGTTAATGATGTGGTGATTGAATTTAATGCTTGTTAATATATTTGATGTAAACATGAAAAATAATTGCTATGTCCACAAATAGTTATGTTTTGATTACGAAACTTTAATTTAATGCTTGTCAGTATAAATGCTCACTACTATGGTGTTAACAGACTCATTACTGTTGAGTATTTTGTTTTGTATGGTTTTTGGATGTAATTTTCATGACAGCTATCTCAGAATTGTCATATTACTAAATGGAATTTGGAAGTTCTGGTATTCAGAAGTAGGGATTGAATAGGAAATGGAGGGAAAAAATCAGGGACACGTCCAATTTTTTGAAGTTTCTGGATTTTAGAGCGGCCAGTTCTCAGGGGTGGTATTTGCGAAGAATTTTATGAATTGAATTAAACAAAGTGAAAATGGTTTAACTTAAGGACGATTTCGGTAGTTCGTAACGCGCAACATTTCTGCACATAAGGGAGACAATACAGCTCTTCACGGAAGAAACACTTGCATAGTTTTCGGACAACTAACGTATCCGCGAGCGCGCTAACTACGCAACCTATAATGTGTGCTCTATTTTTTAATAGTGACTAATTCATGTGAAACACTACATGTACAGGTCAAAATTGAATTACTTCATATGACTGTAATGGAGGTTCATCATTTATTGCAAATATTTGTTGATGATGTAGCTGATATTAGGACTCTGAGCTAACATCACCTCAAAGACTCAAGTGTTCTTTTAAAGTGAAATATGTGGTACGAAATTGTTCTAAGATATATATCAAAACTAAAACGTTTTATTGGATGATAAACAGAAAACTACACTTTATTAACTTCATACACACATTAAAAATTTAACTGAAATTGGCAAATATTTGTTGACGATGCAACAGAATTTAGAAGTTGGAGGTAAAATTGGCTCAGTAATCCCATGTTTTTATCTCTGAAATGTGTTTATTAGACATTGTTCCACGATATATATATAAATTAGAAAGGAAAGTTTTATTGGAAAATAGGCAAAATCGTTATTAACTTGATATGCATATTTTTGATATTAATCATATTTGTCGACTATTTTTGACAATATAACTGAATTTCAGAGTTGAGACTGAAATTAGCTCGGTAACCTCATGTTTTTATTACTGAAATACGTTTATTAGACATTGTTCTAAGATATATATCAAAATTAGAAAGTTTTGTTGGAAGAATATTGGAAAAGGGGGAATAAAAGATGAAAAATAATATTTTTTTTGTCGAAATTGCAACCCATTTTTTCATGCATGCAGTTGAAAATAAAGACATAGTATGACAGAATTAAATCATTTTTGGTATACATTGTGTTAAAATAACACAATATATGCCAAATGAATACTTACATGTAAAAACAGAATGTTTGAGCATGATTTTATCATGATATAACAGTAATAGTATGTGTTTAGCGATAAGCTCTTTGTACACAGCAAATCTTAAAAAACAGCTGCACACCTACACAAAGTATGAGCTGTTATCTCGAAAACGAGTTCGGTGACCCCTGTTTTTCTTTCCATTTTTGGATTTGTTATACTTTTTTCTATAAAATATGAAAAAATGATCACTTTTCCTTGAATAAAACAAAATGCAGAAATCGTCCTTAAGATTTTCCTTATACTCTCCACTTTTTCCTTCAATTTTAACAAAGGTTATGGCTTTCTTTGATCTGTTAAGGATATTCTTAAAAACATCCACTGTTTTATTGATGTGCTGAGAAATCACATGAATCCTCTAATTCAGATGGTAAGTATCTATATTTAGTGTCTTTGTAGATGAACATAATGTTTTTGTCTGTCAAAAATTTGAATTATTAATGGTATCCTTTAAAAGTTAAATTAACTGCTTCAATTAAAGTAATCATGTAAAAAAATGCTGTTTACAGTGAAAAAAAATCAGGTGTTCATGTTTTGAAGTCACTAAATGTCATGGAAAATGACACTAGCAGTTCTGGTATTTTTCTAAATACACACCATTGATCCCAGGTGAAATGGATCATGGTTTTTCATGAAATACCATGAACTACCATGCCGCGCAGATCATGGTTAGCCTTGGTTGACCATGTTTTGTTACCCCGGTAAATAGTCACTAACAAAGTCTCTAACCATGGTTTCTCATGATCTTTAACCATGTTTTCAGCTACTTCGCTGATTGTGTACTGTTTACGAATTTAAACATGTCAAACATAAGAAATTGTAGTAAGTCATCCGGGTTCAAGTCTTGGTTGCAGCAGGTCACACTTCTATGAAAATTTGACAAAAATGTTAATTTTCTTCCATATGTGGAGAAGTTGCTGGCTTCTTATGGACAGATAAGTTAGTACTGGTTAGCATATAGTCCAGGAAAACTAGTTGGATGGACCAGCAACCGTATATAATTAAAAAATTGTTGAAAAATGGCATTAAACCCAGTGAAAAAAAAAGATACCAAGGCTGGAAATTATTGTTTTTATGATTTCCAATGCAAGTAGAAGTCAGTGTGAATACAAAAGGTATAAGTGCATCATTGTTTAAATTAAATCATATTTATTGTTTTGTTTCACACATACACAACATTAATAAAATGTGCAGTTTTAAAGCCGTCCAATTTTAAATACACTATTTGATAATAATGAGATGCACTTCTTGAGGTTAAATGTAGTAAAATAAAATAAAAATATAACAACGACGACGACGACGATTCATTGTACCAATGAATAATGAAATTACATGAACAATATTCAAAGGTCAATGTCACAGATCTTTTGGACTTTGTACATATTTATCATTTAAGAGTACAGATGTCCTATCATGCATACTGCACACTTGTCCTATCATGCATACTGCACACTTGTCCTATCATGCATACTGCACACTTGTCCTATCATGCATACTGCACACTTGTCCTATCATGCATACTGCACACTTGTCCTATCATGCATACTGCACACTTGTCCTATCATGCATACTGCACACTTGTCCTATCATGCATACTGCACACTTGTCCTATCATGCATGCACTTGTCTTATCATGCATACTGCACACTTGTCCTATTGTGCATAATGCACACTTCTCTGTGGCTTCACATGACATAGTGGGGGCATTCATGTCCTATAGACACATTAAGTTGTTATGACAGTGTAGTAATCTGAAGGATCTCATTTAGTCATGGTGTGTGTGCAGTTTTCATGACAAGATTCTGTATTTATTGCTAACAAAGTACTCAGATCTGGTCATCTTGATTAAAGTCTACAAAAGATTTAGAAAAGGGGCACAACACTCAAAAGTTTCTGAATGGAGAAGGATTGTGTTATCTGTACATGAATGATTTGTTTGGAAGGGAAGACTATTGCAGCCTGAGATTGATTCTAGCTGAGATAGGTCATTAACTCAATTCAATAAATATGTATACTTTGCAGTGGTTGATGTTAGTGGATATGATAAAAATGTTCAACATCTGGATCATAGACAGGTTGATAGTTTTGTTTTAATTTGTACTAGTACATGTTGTATATTATTATAGATTTTTTCTAACACATTTCTAACACTCATTTATTTTCGTTGGGCTCAATTTTCATGGATTTTACTAAAATGACTGTTTCATGAGGACATAAATTTGTGGATTTTGATTTTTTTTTAAAAATTAGCTATTTTATATATTACCTACCATTTTCTGTTATTTTCTTCAATAAAACAGCCTCACTGGTGAAGTAATAATATAGGAAAATGGGCTCTCAAGTGGCAAGAGTGGACCCCACCTAAAGTTATACAACATGCAACAGATATCTGTTCATAATATCAATTTTGAATATATGTGTCAAATTTAACATCTTTCATTTGCAAATTGATAGAGGTGCAAAGATGGAGCATAACTTTTAGGTACCTTTTGTGTTCACACCTTTCTTAAGTATGTTGTGTTTGTTATTTTAACACTATTTTAGCATAATCCTCATATTTTTGTTCGTTCAATATGGTATGTAAATGATTATCTGTTGTCATTGTATAAAAACAGAGACCTGTTCATTACTGAATTTGGCAAACATATTTTTCCCACTGATAATAACTCAAGCAATAACAGATTGTTGTAGCTTGTTATTTTCCAGTGTCTGAACATTTTTTGAAGTTTCATTATAGCACAATTTTGGATAGCACCAAATTTTGATGGTTGATGGTTATCTCAGCATTATATTCATGGGATTTGATTTTGTGGATCGGCTGATCCACGAAATCCATGAAATTAAATCCGTGATGAAAATTAATGAAACCACAGTATGTGAATAAATAAAATCAGACATAATTACCGTTGAAAGGCTTTTAACTCTTAAATTAAATTGTCTGTAGGTTTCTTAAGAATTTTGTCTCGTACTTGTTCAGGATCCATTTACGTGTAATTGACTTTTCATGTGTGAAAGTTTTTTGTTTATTGATACATATATCATGTCCCCCACCTGTATCATATTCCCTACATGAATCATGTCCCCCACCTGTATCATATTCCCTACATATATCATGTCCCCCACCTGTATCATATTCCCTACATATATCATGTCCCCCACCTGTATCATATTCCCTACATATATCATGTCCCCCACCTGTATCATGTATTATGTCCCAGCGTGTATTATGTCCCACTTGGTCTAGATCTGGGTGTTTATATAATCACTCCAGCTTTATCAGAAATCCTCATTAAGGTGCTATGCTAACAATATTGATTGATTTTTCTCTGAAGTGTGTGATGTTTTTGTCAAGATGTGTTGAATTTTATTAAATAACTGCTCTGGATCTATTACCTAACAGGATATTGGTGTATGACTGAGCTTAGTATGTGAACTTGATTGATTGTTTGTTAGTGGTACCTTATAAGTTAAAATAATAGTTAGACATTCTTTGATTGACTGTGGCTGTAATTGCTGAAGAATGGTGGATTTTGTCTTGTATATATTTAGAATAAGAATTTTTCATTTCCTGTTGTGTTTTTATCAGTTATGATCTTAGAAGTTTTTATGTGAATTGTTTTATTTCTAGTTGATGGATGGATAGATTTATTGATATTGATGTTATTTTGTGCTAGCTGGAATATCACTGGTTTGTTAATGTTGGTTAGATCTCTTTCTAATGGTAGGGGTAACTTTTTCAGTTGTATTTTATGAGAAGTGTAAAATGGATCGTACAAGTGGTTCAATGTCTGTTCATGTTCTCCTGCTGAATTTAAAATCAATCTCAAAAGATGCTGCCTTACCATTTGCCAGTATGAGGACTGCTGTCAACTGAAGCCTGTAGTTTAAGACTGTTCTCAGTCAACTAAGTTATATTAGTGCTGTCAACTGAAGCCTGTAGTTTAAGACTGTTCTCAGTCAACTAAGTTATATTACTGCTGTCAACTGAAGCCTGTAGTTTTAGACTGTTCTCAGTCAACTAACTCATATAACTGCTGTCAACTGAAGCCTGTAGTTTAAGACTGTTCTCTGTCAATTTAGTTATATAATTGCTGTGACTGACTGTATGTGGTGTTAGACTGTTCTCAGTAAACTTAGAGACTGAAATTCTTCATGTACATCTTTTCTGTACAGAGTAGATTGTAAATGTTTCATTACAGATTTATTGTACAGTGTATATTGTAAATGTTTCATGTACATATTTACTGTACAGTGTATATTGTAAATGCTACATACATTTTTAATCAGTGTAAATAGGGATGATTTGCTTTGTTTAAGTAATGTTGATGTAAGCATCTTAACACCAACATGCTACTTATATTTACAGTTCCCTATATATAAATGTACATTATCAGATAAATTTGTCAATTGGAAGATATTAGTTTGGATCTAGTATTCTACTTACCTCTATCCTCTACTCTACATATTTATATTTAATGTATTTGGATGCTAAAGAAGTCACTGACTTATATCCAACAGTGTTAAGTGATGATGTAAAAGAAAATCTAGACAACATTTGGATTTCAGCCATCATACCTGCAGCTGTAATTAACTCATTGAAGATCCATTCATTGAATAAACAGTAGAATGTATTTTATATTGGGCCCAGGATTAATGTAGACTAGTCTTAATTATGACCCAGAAGCGTAAGGGATAGAGGTATATGATATTTGGGGGTACTCAAGTGACTTGGGATATTCAGGGGTAGTATTCAGGAAACCCCAGATATTCAGGAGTGGTATTTAGGTAACCTTGGATATTCAGGAGTGGTATTCAGGTAACCTTGGATATATATGGTATTCAGGTAACCTTGGATATATATGGTATTCAGATTACCATGGATATGTATGGTATTCAGATAACCGTGGATATATATGGTATTCAGGTAGCCTTGGATATATATATATATATGGTATTCAGGTAACCATGGATATACATATGGTATTCGGATAACCTTGGATATATATGGTATTTAGGTGATCTTGGATGATCAGACTTGGAAACTAATGACCTTGGATAAATTTATGACCAAGACCTCTAGATCTAGATTAACTGACTGCTAGTTGATTTTGTACTTATTAAACAGTCATAAAGCTGTAATGATCAAACTTGTTCTTCCTCGTATTACTGTTCTCTGTTGGATTTATTTTATCAATACAAGATTTCATGTCCCATACTTGGTCTCATTTTAAATTGTGCAATATGATAAACAATGATTGCCATTAAAGAATGTCATTTCCTTTGCCTTTCAATTTTGAAATGATGCTCAAAAACAGCTGAGTTATCACAAAGAAGCTGCCTGAAAATGCATTAACCTTTGCTGGACGAATTACATATTATAATATTAGCTAAAACAGTGAGGAATTAACTGATTTAACATGACAAAAAATTCCTGGTTTCCATTAGCCAGACCAGCCCTATTTTTAGTACTGACTCTAGACTTCTGTTTCTGTCTTTTGTTTCTTGCTTGCTGATATTTTCATATAAACTGTATCTCTTAAACAAAATGTATTTGAAAACAAGTTCTGCCCACCTACCAGTCTAATATTTTGGGGAATGTTAGTATAAACAAGGTATCTATTTTTTTGCCTAAGGACCAGAAACCTACTGATCTGATTGGCCTAGTGGTTAAGTTTAGAGGAAGTTTAATTACTTGTTGGTATACATTGAAGATGACTGGGGTTAACTTGGTCGGCTGTTATGTACAGCAGTATATATGTGAGTGGTTGTTCAATATGTACATGCACACACACACACATGTATTAACACATGTATTTATAATCTATATACTCTATATATACATTTCATAACACCTGTTACTGTGGCATGTATTGCAATGAGTTTTAATGTGGAATTAATAGGTTTTAAGATGTTTAAACTTCTCATGTATAAACTTACAGTGGTGATCAGTCTCACAGAAGCACATACACACACACATACCCCGATTCCTCATTTTCCTGATGCAACAGTTCACTGAGAACTCACTCAGTACATACATAACCAGAGATAGGTTTTAGACGCAGATATTCCTTAGTTTCAGCGTTTAGTTTGTCTAGCAGTTTGGGATAAATGGTTATTGTGGTTGGATTTTGTTTTCTTACATCTATTCTGAGCAAATTGTGGTGATTTTATGTAAATTTGCTGGTTGTTTCCGGCATGTATTGGACTGTTTAATTAATAGAGGAGTGATAACTGATATAGTGCTTAAAGAAAGCTCACTGGAGGTCGTACCAGTGGTTTAAACTTGTATAATATTGGCTGCATTCATTTGTAATAAATCAGTGAATTAAATTAAGGATGAAGCCATTTTTTATTTCATCTGAAGTGTATAAACTTGCCTATGTAATAGTATTCAGCCTGCAGTATCGAAACTATTGATGTATACTTCACAAACAGGAAATTTAACAGAGAGTGTTTACAAACCACTGAAGTATAGTTGTTCTCTCATGTGTATAACAGTTAAGTAATTTCGATGGATTTTAATTATACTAATGTGAAAAGAAAATGCTGGTATCTGTACAATTGTGAAAGTGTTGTGTTAACTTGTTAGATAATGTCGTATAGTGTGTGGGCAGGGACATCAGTGATAGTTAGAGGGATACTGGATAATTAGTAGACTAACAACATACATGTTACTTTATTCTCATGTTAATTTGTTTATGTTGGACATACACCTAATTTGTTTGTACCTTTATAAGTTGATTTAATGAAGGCATGAACATATGTTTGATTATTCTTAACAAGGAAATGTTTACATGACATAGACCTGTGTGTTAATGTGTGTATGTGAAGTGTATGTGATACATCTCAATTAATTCATTTGTTTGTGACTTACTTGCCCTAAAGATACAAACTTAATGCAAATTACATTGATGAAGCTACGTTAGTGTTTATAAACGAGGTAAATATATTATTATTTTTCATGTTGTAATATGTTCCAGTTTGAAGTGCAATTTTATGAAATCAAACACCATTTACCAGTTATATATTACTTATTTTGTATTGTAAGTTTTAGGATTTGATTTTTTGTAATGTGGGTTGTAGATGTCTGATATTTTGTAAAGGTTTGATATTTGTTATGTGGATGGTTGGGGTTTCAGATTTTGTTATTTTGAAGGGTCAATTTTTTATATTCTTAGCTCGCCTGGGCACATAGTGCTCAGTGAGCTAACGTGATCAGTCAGTCTACTCCGATGTCTGTCGTCCATTGTCCACACATGGGGGTTGTTAACACTCTAGTGGTCACACTTTTGAGCAAATCTTCATCAGACCTGGTCAGAATGTTCGTCTCAATGATATCTTGGACAAAATCGAATATGGGTTATCTGGGGTAAAAAACTAGGTCACCAGTTCAAATCAAACTTGTCAACACTCTAGAAGTCACAGTTTTTATTGGATCATGAATCAGAATGTGTGTATCAATGATCTTGTAAAATTGTGTGAATATGGGTCATCTCCAGTCAAAACTAAGGTCATTAGGTCAATGCACCAGAAAACCTTATTAATGCTCTAGAGGTCACAATTTGTATTGAGTCTTCATCAAACTTTGTCAGAACATTTGTCTAAATAATATCTTGGACAAGTTCGAACATAGGTCGTTTGGGGTCCAAAACTAGGTCACCTGGTCAAATCACTTGAAAAACTGTTAACCCTCTAGAGGTCACAGTTTTTATTGGATCTTCACTAAACCTTGTCAAAATGATTGTTTTAATGATATCTCGGTTAAGCTCGAACATGGGTCATTTGGGGTCAAAAACTTGGTCACCAGGTAATATCATTGAAAAACTTTGTTAACCCTCCAGAGGCCACAGTTTGATTGGATCTTTGTTAAACTGTGACAAAATGTTTGTTTTTATGATGTTTTGGACAGTGTCAAACATTGATCATCTGAGATCACAAACTAGGTCAATAGGTCAAATCTCCTGAAAATTTTGTTGACCTTCTAGAAGTCACAGTTTTGTTTGGATTTTCATGAAACTGTCAGAATGTTTGTAATAATGATATCGTGAACAGATTTGAACATGGGTCAGCTCACATTAAAAACTAGGTCACCAGGTCAAATCACAGGAAAACCATAGATGTTGCAATCTTAACTCAGGTGAGTGAAAAAGGGTCATCTTGGCCCTCTTGTTGTTATATATATTGGGTGTGGCATTTGAGATTCTAAGTGTGAGCATTGATAATGTTTTGTGTATGACCTGATTCCAGTACTTCTGTTGTTTTCACTGTAGTTGTTATGTTGTGCAGTACTCAGCTGCTTAACCAGACTTTGCAGGGTTCGAATTTAGCATTATTTTCTTCTAGCTAAAATTAGCTTGTGGCTTTTTGTTTAGTAACTAAAATGCAAAAGTGGCTAGCTAAAATTTAGAACAAAATTTTATTAAACTAAAATTAACAAATTATTAAATTCATGAGCCATGCAGTTTTATTTGGCCTCTTCTTCCTCTGACCAATTACTCACCATACACTCCCTAAAATATGTGAGTGGTTTTTATTGCCACTTGCTGTTCAGAAATTCTACAAGCTATTAGCGAGTATGGGTGCCTAAATTCCAACCCTGATTTGTATATCAATACACTATGTTGGACTCTGCAGTGTGGATGCTTAGACATCACACTCTTAAATAGATTATACATTCCTATACTTTGTGCATGTATTCACTTCTACATGGAAAATTTAGGTCAACTCTACTCCTTTCTTTGATGACTGTAATGATAATTGTGTGAATTATGAGGGGTGGGTGTTCATTAGTAAAACTGATTACAGAAATTCTTATGTATTCATGAATGAATTGATATCGTAGTTGATTCACTTGAGAGGAAGGACAAAACATTGAAGAATTACAAAATGGTTGACACTGCACTACTAGAACTGTATAGGTTCATGATCTTCTCGGTAGTAATCTGTCTGTAGCTTCCTGCATTCACAAGAGTTTTTGTATCCATTCCTCTGCTGTGTACATGTATTTTCCTTATACAGCCAGTGATGATGTTCAATCTATCAAAATGAGTTCTGACTTGTAATAATTTCAAGTTTGGTCTGTGGTTGTGGTACAGATCTCAGAATGCTGTTGTTGCACTGGCCTAAATCATACAAGTTCAGGCACTACCTACATGATTGCTTAGTGTTAAGAAGACTGGTGCTGTAAGTAACTGAAAAATATCAAAGGAACATGTATACTCTCCTATGACTGGAACTAGCTAGTTATACATGTAGCTAGCTGTTCTTAATGGTGCCCTAGTTTTCTGTGTTCTACAAAATGAAGAACAAACAGCCGTCTTCTGTCACTTTGTTACATCAATATTTATTGAATATAGCTGTTATATGCTAAATGTTAATACTTTGTATATGTAATAAAACCCTGTCCTGATGGTATTGTATTGTTATTATAAAAGTGTCATGCATTTATTATTGATATCGGATCATATTTATAAGCGCACACTTTTACTGTTATTTCTTGTTTCAAGCATTTAATGCATAACTATTGTAAAACAAGAGCAGTATTGAAGCAGTTACACCATGGACATGTTGCTCCATATAAATAATATATCACTAAGTTTAGTATGTATCTTCAGTAGTCTCAGTAGTCAGTTGTGTTATTTTTTCTTCATCACTTTGGGTATGGATTTCTGATAAAAAAATGGAAAATTTTGATATGAATCAAGAATATATAAAACAATGCATTGAATCAATGCTACATGGCTGTGTATGTTCTGAACACATAGGATCATATATTAACTGACTGGTTTACTAATCTTGAATTGTTTTTCGTCTGAATGTTATTCTTTGTTAGTATGTGACTTATTGTCATTGGGGTTTAACGCCGTTTTTCAGCAATTTTTCAGTTATATATACAGCGACCAGTTCACCTAACCAGTTTTCCTGGACTGTATACTAACCAGTACTAACTTACCCTTCCACAAGGAGCCGGCAACTTCTCCACATATGGAGGAAAATCGACATTTTTGTCAAATTTTCATGGAATGGTACGACCTGCTGTGACCGGGATTTGAACCCTGATCTCTGGGTTGCAAGTCCTGCCCACTAACTGGACCACAGCCACAGCTGAATGTTATTCTTTACTAGGTTTCAATGTTTCATTCATATTCAACAGTAATTATCCTACTCTAATAATATTTACAATGTGAGTAATTCAGTAATTTCAATGTATATAGCTACTTAAGTAATTTTATAAGACGGAGAAATACACTATACACATTTCCTGTTTCTGTTCAATGTTATTTGGTTGTAAGCTTGCAATGTTTTTACTTCATGTATCTATACTGAAACAAAAAAAGAAACTTTCACAAAGTAGGTCTTAAACTTATAAGGTTAAACACATAATGTAGAAAAATGTGTATATGCAGTAGTTAACACTGACGTCCTAGGTTGGGAAACCGGTCAGATAATCACCTCATGTGATGTCATGCAATATCCATTTCCACGTGCATGCAAGGGATGAACATATCTGGTTCACATGTGTAAACTTTTTTCAATGCAAATTATCGCACTTAACAACTACAGTCATAAAAATACCTAAACAACTTTATATCTATAAAGTTTGGGCAAAATTTCGATGCCTCGAATTGCGAAACATTTTAGAGAGAGAGCTGTTGGGATGCTGGAGGCAGGAGCTTCAATGGAAGAGGTTGCTGCTCACGTTGGATCATCTGTGTGGTCAGTTAGAAGTCTGATAGGCGGTTTGTGCTGACCAGAAGCGGGAAGATCTTCCTCTTAGCAGTAGACCACGTGTGACCACACTGGCGCAAAACCGCTATATTTTAAGCCAACATTTACGAAATCATTTTTTAACTGCGACAGCTACAGTATCTGTCACCCCAGGTACTCATAACACCAGGATTTCCGCATAAATAGTCTGAAATTGTTTTGGTGAGAACAATTTAAATGCACGTCCTTGCCCCACACGTTGTTCCTATCTTACAAAATCACAGCATTATTTCTGCGTTAAAGCAAGACAACGCCAGACCTCATGTCGCCTGTGACAGTACACTCCTTTACGTATATATCCTAATTGTTCTCTGGTACATTCCTTTATGTACATATCCTAATTGTTTTCTGGTACACTCCTTTATGTACATATCCTAATTGTTTTCTGGTACTCTCCTTTATGTACATATCCTAATTGTTTTCTGGTACACTCCTTTACATACATATCCTAATTGTTTTCTGGTACTCTCCTTTATGTACGTATCCTAATTGTTTTCTGGTACACTCCTTTACGTACATATCCTAAATGTTTTCTGGTACACTCCTTTATGAACATATCCTAATTGTTCACTAGTACACTCCTTTATAAACAAGTTGTTCTCTAGTACACTTCTTTATGTATCTTTAAGAAAATCAGAAAATATGTATGTTTTATTTCACTATGTAAATCAGACATGATACATAAAACACGAAACAGTTCACAATGTTCCTTTTGCTGAACCTTTACCTCACCTACTCTGATGTATACCAGATATAGCCAGATTAAAAAAAAACAGTAAACTATTCATTCTTTGATATTGTTTCTTCCTGTTCTAAATCCATGTTTTTTTTTCTTGTGGTTATAATTGCAGTTCACTGCTGGCAATGAATCAGATGTTTGCTAGTAAGTTTTTGTTTGTTGATACAAAAATAGAATGTATCATAATTGCTCTAGTTCTTGGGCAGTAGCAGAGAAATCTATGGCCGTTCCTTAATACATAGAGATTAAATCAGATGTTATATTACAAGTTTTGTTTGATTTACCAGTAATTGTTTTCAATCTGTAAGTATATGATCAGGTTTTCAGTGTTTTTATTAGCTCACCTGAGCTCTATGCGCTCAAAGGTGAGCTGATAGGATCAGTCAATGTCCAGTGTCTGGCATCCACTCTAGAGGTCACTGTTTTGATTGAATCTTCATCTAACTTTGTCAGAATGTTTGGCTTAATGATATCTTTGACATGTATGAACATGGGTCATCTGGGCTCAAAAACCAGGTCACCAGGTCAAATAAGTAGAAAACCTTGTGTAATATCTTAGATTAGTTATAACATACAGTCAATCTTGTCTTCAGAGACTGCCTCAGGGAAAGACCAAATAATCTCTTAATAAATCGGTCTCTGAATGCAAAACCAGAAGCTGCAGATATAACATGCTCTGGAAATACTACATTCATCAAGAACGTTTTATATTAAAATAAATGTGCAAGAAATTACAAAATACATTTTGAATGCAAATAACTTTACAGTAGCGAGGTAATTGAATTTGATTATGTGGAAAAATTCAGAATAAACAGCTGGTTATATTAGGTCAAGGTTTATTTACTACATTTGTGCATAAAGATGGAGCATGGTCTTGTTTTGGATGATTTGATTGGATGATACACATTGTACATCATTTACACCAACAGTCAATTAGCACCCAAGTACTGTTCTTAATGTTTTTTTTTCAAATGTTTAACTCTTGTTATTTGTGGACACTTGTGTTTACCTAGCTTGTTCTATGGGAAAGAACAGTTTAATGTGTAACATTGTCGCTCATATTTTTCACAACATAAGGGTACATGTACTCAGATTTCAAAAATAATTGGGAATGCTGAATTCAATGAACATTAAGAGGTGTCATATTGTCAGGAAATTCATTCTAAACCAGTCTGAAAAGCTGAAATTCCAGGAGCTTCCAGGCGCTTCGTGCCCTGGTCCCCCACCAGGACTCTGCCCTGGACTTGCAAGGGGACCTATGTGGCCCCCTGGACCCCCGGCAAATTTCCTCCTTTTTTCATTTTCTCTGTTGGCGGCCCTGCCAGATATTGTTCTTATAAAAGTGATATTAAAGTGATTACACAGTAACATGTTTTAAATTATTACTTTTGACTGTCAAGTTTTGATTGTAATACTGTATATAATAGTGTCTTGTGTCAGTTATGTTGTTCATACAGAAAGTAGATGTTTTACTATATTTCTGTGACTTGGACAACATCATGGTAGTACTGGACAGGGTTATGGCAGCACAGATTGCTACTGGAATTATCTTCCTTAAGGAATACATGTTTGTGTCTTGTGATGTTTTCATAAAAAAAATTAAAATTACAACAACATACAGAATGTTGGATGCTTTTTTTATTTGTCTACATCTAACTGCGTGTCTTGTTTGTCAATCTTTATTGTCTGTTGTTTCATTGATCTTCACCGACAGTTTCTTATAATACAAGGGTGCTTTGTACTGATTAATTGAACAGGAGTGCTGTTAGAATTTTTCCACTGAATATGAAATCAACATTTAACTTATATAGCCCTTACATTTTGTCTTTTGTATTGAATTTATATATGAAAATATATAAACTTTTCCAAACAATGAAAAAATCTAGCTTTAATACCCTGTCTGTTTGACTATCACTACCTTTTTATTACAAGGTCAATCTGGGCCTCTTTTAATTATGTCAACAGTATATGGCTACAAACCAATTACCAGTCTGTTCAATGTTTTGATTTCTGATTACAGTCAGTTAGTGATCAGATGGGTCATTTTTGGGGTGAATTTAATACTGATACTGTACTTGACCTGTGATTTAGTTACATCAGAATTGGTGACACTAATATGGTGAATGATCTCGTAGTGAATGATTGCCTGTGTTCATATTGATCATGCCAAACTGGTGAATGGTAATGTTGATATTTTTACTGGTCAAATGGTCAGTACTGTGGTTGGGCTGCTACATGTGTGATACTGTTAGTGTTTACTTGTATTGGATTTTATGCTCTGCATGGATTAATCAATGTAATAATTGATGGATTCTTTCTGGATTTATTTGCTTTAATCAGATATTTGTTAGTTTTTTTTTTTGTCTGATGAAGATAGTTATGGATTCAGGAATCTAAATGTTATGATTTGTTGGTGATAGTGTTTGGAGCTTGTTTTGTTGTAAATCCTGTTCATATCATGTTAGATGTATCCTGTTTATAAATACTCGATAAAACATGGAGTACTACTCAACTGTACAACATCTTGTTCAGTAATTAGGTAAGTTGCTATTGTTTTGATTGAATTTTGAAACTTCAGACACCACTTACAAGCATCACTGATGAAGAGTTTAGTACAATATTGATGGTCAGGTTTTACTCTCCTTAACATTCTTTATTTTGTTCCAATTTAAAACTTGCATTCCTGGGATGGAGTCTGTCTCTGACTTATATTTAACAGAACATTGTATGAATCTTGCTTTATGTGTTGTTTCTGTTTATTTCTTTTTGATTTAAAAATGAAATCACTGCACACTTAATTCATCTTATTGTTATATTTTTTGATAAACATCAGCTATCTATGTTTGAGACATTGTATTCAATAAGATGACTGATCATTCAGTCTACCGGAGTCCACCATCCACTCCTGGGGGTTGTTAACCTCTAGAGGTCTCAATTTTAGGTGAATCTTCATCAGACCTGGTCAGAATGTTTTTCTTAATGATATCTCGGACGGATTCAAACATGGGTCCTCTGGGGTCACAAACTAGGACACTAGCTAGGTCAAATCACAGGAAAACAGTAAATCTTGCAATCTTTACTCAGACAGGTGAGTGAAAAAGCACCATCATGGCCCTCTTGTTAGTAGTCTATATGTTCAGGAGTCCATATGTTCAAATGTTTGTATGTTCAGGTGTTGAAATGTTCAGGTCTTGGGACTACAGATGCTGCCATTTAATGTGAGCAAATATCATATTTTGATTATAATTGTCAAACTTTGTAAACATAATTATTTCCATTACTTATACATTTCTATCATTTGAATGTTATTATATTTGGAGTAGTCTAATTATCACAGTCTGCACAAAAATATTTTATATAATACATTTTTAAAAAGTTTTAGCCTGAATCAAAATTTTATAGCCCAAATAACATAAATGGTCAGAAAACCACAAAATCAAAGATTAACAAGTTTTATGTTTAGAATCTAATACTGAATTGTATATTGTTCATATTTCCATTTTTTATCTGTCAATTCATCCTTACCTAGCTTTTTTTGCCCTATGACCTTACTCCCAAACCTACTTCATTGATAGATCAGGTAATGTCCTATTTTGTGATATGACTGTAGTGTTCCTATCCACACTATTCACTAATGTTGTAAAGATTTACTAACACAGTTCTAGAAATGATTCAAACACAGAATTGTAAACATCTGTATGACAGTGATTTAGGTTAAGGTCAGACTTGGTGTCAATTAGATGTAGTGTTTGTAATTTCAACAACTAGTTCCATGTCAATATCATATGGATGCAGTGTAGATGTGAAACGATTAATCACGATCCATTGCAAACCGCGATTTTTCATGCTCGATTCGATTCGATTCGATTCAATGACGGCAATTTCGATTCGATTTTTTTTTTTGGTAATACCTACTTTCATTTTCCGTAGTATGCGAGTCAAAATGACTGAAATCTAACGAGATCAGCATTCTTCTTGTGTCGTCAGGCTCTTTACTGTTTCAGTTTTTCCTATTCACAAGTTTTATGTTTCGTTTGTTCCATTGTTTACAGTATTTAAGAAAATACATTCCATCGTAAACTAGTGGGACAGCTATTTTATTCTTGTCCTATTTAATTCCTTTTAAAATCGAAAATCGAATCGAAAAATTGAATCGTGGGATGAAAAATCGAAATCGAATCGAATCGAAATTTTTTGAATCGTTTCACCTCTAATGTAGTGTGAACAAGAAGCGTTTGGGTACACTGCATTATACCAATAAAGTCAGGCTATCAGGCACTTGATTTCTTCTGTGTTATTTTATAACTGACTGATAAAAACTTCCATTTATTTAATCAGACACATAAATCTAGATCTAACAACGAGTCAACTTGTTCTCTGAAGTCTAGAAAGAAGAAAAAACTGGGAATAAGCGTAGAAAAATCTTGATTATATCTTGCCTCTTGTCTTCTCAGTTGAAGCTGGATTTTGTGATAAACATGTAATGGAACTTAACTGAAAATATGAGAAAGTTGCTTGCATGGAGAATATTCTCATCAGAAAAAAAATCTGCTGAAAAACAATTATTTTGCAGGTGCGATTATCTTTATTGGAATGAATAACTTTCTCAATATGTGAATGTAAGACACAGCTGGATGTAGCCATGTTTTAGTCCGCTGCTTGTATATAGGTTCGATGCAAGCTGTCATTTTACCAGTCTGGATTTATCGTGTCAGGTGTAAATATTTTAATATGAATTTACTTCATGTAGTGTTTTGTTTTATTTGAAAGAGGGAAGGTTTAATGATTTTAGTCGAAGGATTATATTACACAACTGGTGACATAAGCTAGTGTCTACTGCTGCAAGGTATTGTTGATTCTTGTCTCATGAAGATTAATATTAATTATCTTGTTAAGATTTCCTTATCAGATTGATCAGATAATTGATCAGAGTCACTCATTCATGTAACCATATCTATGTAATGACGTTTTACATTGACACTTTGTTTCATATACTGACATTAAGAACTCTATTTGTTTGGCATTTGTTTACCCAATAATTATCTAACAGTTACAAATGATAACTATGACTATCATGTATAAAACTGGGGACTTCTGAAACTCATTGTTTACATAAGATGGTATCAGCTTTCATCAGTTAATTGTTTACATTGATAAACAAAATAAAAAATCTGAGCAAATTCATTTCCTTAACTAATGAAATTATTATTTATAATCAATTAAGCAACTTGTAAAAAGTTGCTGTCAGTTTTCATTAACAATAATGGAACAAAAAATTATCAGTTGTTGCAAACTTCCTTGAAATAATAATACCGTAAGAACATTGTGTCATGATGCATGTGTAAATTGATGAAAATAAATGGAAGCTGTGTCTTGTGATTGAATCAAGTACATGTTTTGTCTGAACCATTTGTATGTTATCTCTCCGGAATTATATTATACAAGATAGCTGGGAAATTATTCTCCTGTGATATCAAACTATAAAACCTCTACCTTACTGATGATTTTTTAAGATATTAGAAAATTCTCTACCATACTGTCAACTAAAAGTCAGGCAGATTTGATCTGGAATTTTCTGTGAGAAATTGTTTACTAAAAGTCTGATTGTACCAGCGTGAGACAAGGTAAAATTTTGGTACAGACAAGCTCAACCTTTGAAAATCAAGATTTTGTGAACTGACAGCTGTTGAAAAAGGATGGTATTATTGTAGTACTTTTACCTTCTGTAGTCTGTGATCTTCAACATGTACATAGTACGACAGTTTGTCTGTTTACTTTATAGTATACTAATCCTGGTTGAAACGAACTTAGCTTATATAGATGCCCTCAGAATAGACTTTTGAGAATTAAAATATCATTTAGACTTCTTTATACTATCCTACAACTGTCTATGACACTATAACGGGACACTTGGTATGTTACAACATTAGTAGTGTCCTACATGGGAATACAGGTGTAAGTGCCAGGTGTTTCTGAGATATATGGAACATCTTTGGAAACAATTAACATCAGTTTGTATGGAGATCATTATCCATGACTAAGACCTAGATGCCTCTGTCTAGCATTTCACATTCCATATCCCATGACCTATCTTCAATGTGTGGCTTATGTATTCAATTGTTCCAGGATGTCTGCTCATGTATCCTTCTGTATCTATGTAACATTCTTTTTTATGTTAAACACAGACGGCTATTTCCATTTTCTTGTTGCAAAGAAAATGCCAGGAGTAATAAACATGAAGCACATGTGTTAATCAGTGGGCCTTCATACTGTGACGTTAATATTCCAACCTTAGAATGCAATAAACAGCTACCAAACATGAAGGATAAGTGAGGATTGTTGACACGATTTGCTGGCAGTATGAAACCTGAGCAAGCTGACACAGGGACTCTAATTACCCTCCTCCCTCGTTATAAAAATCTATTTATAGAGGATGTGCGTTCTGATGCTGCAATACATACCATGTCTGAAATTGAAAACACCCTGCATTACTCAATTTGTTTTCATTTGTCTTAAGAACTAGTTCTTGTAAAGAAACAGAGAAACAGCAGTTTTACCCGTTATATGTGTCTTAATCAGGTGACCCTTATTTAGCTTAATGATAGACAGTACATGTGTGTAGATGTTGGATCTGTTCTGTAATGAGAAAATTTATTGATAACTATTGTTAATATTTTGTTAAGTCAGTTTATTTGATATGTATTTAATAAACATGTTGGAAGTTACACCTGTGTGTAGATGATGTTATACATTATACTGATCTGTACACTTCTATTAGAACTTTGTTTGACATGAACAGTTAATATTGCATGAAAAGAAACACTTATTTGTAAAATATAAGTGCTTCATGGTATTTCTTGAGAGTAAATTACAAGGTATGGGAACTATTCAGTTCTCTCCAAGCTTAATGTGTGTCTGCCCTAATGTTATATTGGTGTTATGATTTGGTTGTTCGTTAGAATCAGAAATACCACTGTCCATTTATTGTGTTGTTAACAAGCGCTGGTGTATATTTTCAGAGTCAATATTCTGTTGCTGGAATGTATGATTCCTGACTGGAACCAGTGGTTGATAATATATTGTTAAACATTATTTGCTTTTGAGTTGCTCAGAATATTTAAAGTACTGAGAATGGTAAATGAAGGAATCTTAGCTGCATTATTTATTGGTTAATATAACTGGTTACTTTGTATGCACCTTTTGACAAATCTGACTATCAGTCAGTTTTTTTAGTAATTATTTGTTCACAATGTTGTTCCACATTCTTTTCAAATTTTCTATTAATATCATTCAAAAGTGGTTTTGTGATGTTTAAGTGTAGTACACTTCTATATAGTTGTTGTTGTTCTTCATTTAACATTTACATAATATATCAATTTTAGAATTATGATTTCATCAAAAATATTTCAATGGTGATATTGGTGAAAACTGTTCCTAGCTTATGACTTATGTCTAAGAATCTAAATTGTTATTTATGAATTACATGAATGGCTTACGATATTAAAGATTACGTGTATATGTCATTTTAGTTACTGATCGTAGAAAATCTGTTCTTGTTGTTTGTACATCAATTTTAATGCAGGTAGTAAGATTTGTGAAAAACAGTGGTATGAATGAAGTAACTATTATTCAAACTGTTGTTGCAAATATTTATGTACATTTTCAGTTTCAGAACATTCGTATATCATATAACCAGTACAATGTTAGTAATTGACACACTGTCATCAAAAACTAATGAAACTGGACTGTCTTTGCTTTAATTTATGTAGACAAGAAAAGGATTTCTAGAAAAAAAACTCATGCAAAACACCACCTTTTTGAAATTTTACCTTCTCCATTGCCGCCAATTCAAAACCCACCCAATATGTAGAATTACTTGTATACAAAGAATGGAGGACAGGTCATGGTCTCCCCAAGGGGTACTACTTCTCATAGAGAAAGTTTTTAGGTCACATGACAACTAAGTGCACAGGATTAAGTACCTTGTGCCATTTCTTGCAAGATATGATTGACTGTACTGGTAGTAAGTATGCTGATAGTTTTACTGCCCAGATACCAGGTATGATATGTTGGCAGTTTGCTGTCTGCTGGGATGTTTATTGCTGCTTCTGATGAATGGCTCGTCTCTTCTTGAGAGTTCAGTATGTGCATAGTGCACTTCTTAACCATTGAAATTTGTGTCTATACCTCAGGCACCTTATGCATTGTGACTGTTAAACACCAGATTTAAAGTCCTGTATTTTGTGTCTGAAGTTTGTCTGTTCTTGTTTTGTCACTGTAGGTTAGAGTCTGTTAATGATGTACATGTATGTTGTTGATTTTCTGTGTTATCTTAGCTAATTTAAGTATAACCGGGAGCTGGTAGATTTTAAGGCTCTAGTCCATGCTGCGTATCTTATCTTTTCTGTGTAGATCGTTTATTCATATCACAGCCAGCTTGAGGTTTGAAGTTAGTGGTTTTTATGTTACATGCTGTTTGTTTTATTTCTGGTGTTGATTTGTAGTTATTAACTTCTGACTTTGGTAAGACATCCTTAATTATAGTAGTTTGTTTTCATAGGTATCCATTAGATTAAGCTGCATTTACAAACAACAGAGTGCCTACTTTCTGGTCCCCATGTGAAGTAAGATATAATAGAAGGTGAAGATAATTTGTGACATCAAGTTGTCTAGAGAAGATGTCGTATCAAAATGTGACATCAAGTTGTTTAGGGAAGATTTCGTATCAAAATGTGACATCAAGTTGTCTAGAGAAGATGTCGTATCAAAATGTGACATCAAGTTGTCTAGGGAAGATGTCATATCAAAATAATTCAAGTTTCTGCTCATTGTTACTATTTTAGCTGAGTGTATGTGTGTAGGCGTACTCTGAAGTGTATCACTAGTTGGATACTTTCCTGTTGTGATATTTTGTTATGTTTACTTGACATTATAAGTGTGAAGAAAACCATTACAAACTTGTGTTATTACCCGCTAATTATAGACAATTCCTCCTACGTATTGTTATAATGATAGTATTATCAGGTATGTTTGCTTATTTCTGATGGAAGGAAGAAGCCAAAAAATGTTAACCAGAACTTAATGAATGAATATTGTGTTCTGTTTTATTGCCAATATTCCACAGCCTGTCAAGAGTTCTTGTCATGTTTAGTGCTGATGTTATTTGTTAATGATTGTGAGACATACATAACTTTTGTTTTCAATGATTTTATTCACAATAAATGTGTTATGTTGTTGGTGATTTGTTTTATCTAAGAGTGGATGTTTTTGAATGTTGTACATACCTACTATACAATTCAAGATGAATTATAGTGTGATTAACTTTCAAGATTGAGGCTTACTACAGATAATAACATTAACTAACAATGAAAGATATTAGCATTAAATACTGTATAAGTATTTATTTTGGCGGGCGTTTTATTTTGGCTATATTGGCGGGCAGGGTCAGCTGCGCCAATTCAAAACACAGCCAATTTGAAGCTCTGCCACTTTATTTATATTCATGATCCCATGTTATTGTCAATGAGAGTTTAAATTTGGCGGTCTGAGAGTGTTTGCGCCAATTTATGACCCTGTCAATTCAAAACTTGTTAAAAAACTCAAACATTTGACACCGCAGATATATTGTGCTATACAGTGACAAATTAGATATTAGCATAACTTATTTTCTGTCATGGAAACCTATAAAAATTATGTATGTTTCCAAAATCTGTCCACTCCACATGGCAATAATAATTTGGGGGCATTAGGACCTTACGTCTTTCTATAATGTGAGTTTTGATGAGTTAAAATCTTTATATTAAAAAATTACTGATCATTAAATTTTCTCGTTTCTTCTATTTCTCAGGTCTTTTAAGAGGGTCAACTATAGGTGGACCACCAAAGGTGTGTTCACAGTTTTACAAAGATGTCATACGTCAGAGTCGTATTAGAAACTCAGATACAGCGCCCCTAAAACCTACAATGGATAAAGACGAAGATATAGATGTTGATCAAGTGATGAAGTCAATTGATGTGGAGGTTGCAAAACGGGCTTCCTCCTCAGATACTGCTAACTTTGATGACACAGAAGAATGGGCAAAGGTAACATCAGCCACCATTTACATGTCACATAGAAAAATAATGCTGTACTCAGGAAATGTTGTATTGTATTTTAAGCTCAGTCATAAATTCATTCACAGATATTATAGCATTATTTTCCTGGGATTTCACTAAGAGTGGAAAATATGACTACTTACACCAGTTCTGTTAGTGTTATATTGATGCTTCTACAAGTAAATTTTTTAGCTCACCAAAACCAAAGGTTTATAGTGAGCTATTAGTATTATAAGGGGGATACTCCATCATCTGTCACCCGGCATCAGCAATGGTCTTCTTGTCAGAAAATACTGGTCAGATTTGCTTCAAATTTGCTGTGATTTCTTCTGACGTTCTGTGATTTGCTCATATTATGCCAGTTGACCACTTTTAGGGGTCACCTAAGCTAGAAATAGAATAATCTTTAAACATCTTCTCATGAACCAATAGATGTATCATCACTAAACTTAGTTTGTAGCATCCATAGATGGTCTTCTGTCAACTATGCCCAAATAAATTTGATCAGTCCCTTTTAGGGGCCACCAGAGCTAAAAATGCAAATACCTTAAAATGACTTTTTCTCATGAATCAATGGATGGATTATTACTAAAATTGGTCTTTAGCATCTTTAGATAGTTGTCTATTGGGCTTGCTCCAATAAAATTTGTTGGCCCCCTTTAGAAATACCTTTAAAAGGAACTTCTTTCCCTGGACCAATGGATGGATCATCACTTAATTCTATTTAGCATATTCCTGTTGACTGCATTGACGTTCAGCCGATCTGTATTTGACACTTTGATGTCAAAAACATGAATGCACGTTTTGAAGCTGTCAGACCTGATACAACTATTGATTACATGAAGGAGATCGGACTATACAATGAACTGCGATACTTTTTTTTAATACACTTCCTTTGAAATATGTATATGTCCATGTACTGTATATAATACAATGTAAGTGAGATTAGTCCCACACACATTCATTTTATTTCTACAAATCAATTTTAATCAAGTTATATCAGATATTCTTCATTCTTATTAATTTATAACCCTTTCAGATATTAAATACTTATTCCCTTCACCTTTTATTTAAATGCAAGCTACAAATTGACCGCTAGTTGTCAATGTGCCATAAAACACCATTAAACAAACATCACCAAATTTGATTAGTAGCATCATCAGGTCATCACCAATATTCTATAATTGTAGTATCCTTTGATTGTCCTTTATCAAGTTTATTATTATCTACCCAGAAGTATACCTTTATTACTTTTTAGTTACAAGTTAACTTACCTTTATTCTGGTGAGCGATGCAGGGCCATCATGACCCTGTTATTTATAGAACAGAGTGGATTTACTTGTTATCATATAAATGCATAGAATATAAGCTATCCAATTCCACCAGATATTGGGTGATAGCATTTTTGTTATGAGACTGTTATGGGTATTGCTTGATATTTTGTCATATTTCCATAATGTATCACTTAAATATAACCTTAAATCTATGACCTGAATAGTGTCAACCTGAACTTGAATAAGTGACAAGTTGAATATATGCTTAACTCAAACTGTTGAATTGTATCAGATTGTATTACATGTGCCCTTGACCTTTATAATGTCATCTATGTGTTTTATTATACCAATGTTTTCAGATAGCAGATATTATGTCAAGTTTTGGTGGAAACTTGACCACTTTTGCTTCACCTACATACTCTCCAAGTGAGGAAGAATTTAATATTGCATTTGAAGCTTATATGGACAATTTGCTGTCCAAACGTGAAAGAGGTATAAATGACCTTGCCTCTTGACCTCTGACCTGTGGTGCTGATGATGAGCAATCTGTGCATGATGACCTTGGCATTGAGTGCATGTTAACCTGTTTATTTCAGATGTAGGGATTTAGAATACATTCAAATGGACTTGTATTTGTCAATCAAAAATTTGTACATTTTCTTGTATGAATTTTTGCTTAGTGCTTTCTATAACTACTGCTCACTCTTCATTCTTCATATGGGACATCCCCGTCTTTCATTATTAGATTACATCCATGTTTTCTATTTTTCATCTGTTTTTTTTATGAATTATCATTAAAATGTTAAGTTGAAAAGTTCAGTTCATTTTAAGCTACTTATTTTTTTAAGTGTTACATTATCTGAAGTTGTAGAAATTTTCATTTATGAATGGTCTTTCTGTATAAACCTGTTGCTTTGATTTTTGTCCCAAGTCATGATTTTTGTAAATGATGATATTTAGATACAGAATGCCAACATTTGACTTTAGACTTTCTTGAAAATTAATTAAAGGATACTCTGTTGTCTGATGTAAAGAATTCATGATGTTCCCAGCCTTTTTTAGTTTTTAACAGACAAATGTATACAACATGAATGACAAGAGTGAATCATGAGTAAGTTTTGTTGACCATGATTTATATCCCAAAACTTGTCCTTGGTACTTGGTAATTTTGTATGTTATGTGTCCCTGTTCCGTATTAATATTGATATTGCTAAGGTATCTATTGTGTATTTTCCAGAAATCATGCATTTATTGCACCGACATATGGTCGACCATATTGCATGTGTCTTGAAGCATCTTGACTTCTAACCACTAGTATCTTGGGTCTGCAACTTTCCTGCTATGTTCATATACTTGTGTCTTTGACTGGTTTTCACACTATCTGTAGAATGGTTTCACACTTTATTCTGTAGATTCAAGATATAATGGAATCCTTTGGGGGTGGTATTGCAAGAGAAAGTGTATTTGTACGTGATTTTGAACCAGCCTTCACAAAATTCCTAGCAGGTACTTCAGTATTTTGTGCATTTTTATATAAAATTAATCTTATCAGTGGAGATTGTTGTACATGCTCAATACAGTTGAATTTGAAAGTGTTAAATGTCCTACTATTTTCAATATAATGTGAAAGTGTGAAATGTGAAACTCTAAAATGTAAAAAAATCGTAACAAAATTTACTCTCCAGATCATAATTACACTATAATAAGATGCAAAAGTTTAAAATCACTGTATGCCGTTTATCACATTTTCTGACTAATTGTTAGAATTAGTTAGTTTTCTTCTCTGTCAGTTAAATAAGTTTTATTGTAAACTAGAAACTATTTGTCCATAATGCACTTAAGTGTCAAAAAGTGATTGTGTTAATGCAAGAATGGTTTAGTAAATCACAAGTCACCAGTGAGCAAACATTTAAATATGTTTAAAAAATGTCAAGGCATTTCTACTTGCTGTTAGTATTACAAAATGGCATGAATGGCATCATCGTCTTTTAGGTCTTGATTATGTAAAATTTATAAACAAATGAAGTATCAGGGAAATATTGCTTATACATTACATATGTATTTCTGTTATTGTTAATTGTTCATGTATTACATATGTATTTCTGTTATTGTTAATTGTTCATGTATTGATAAATATAGTTGTTTGGTTTATTTTAGAAACTAGACTAGTAGTTTTATTCAGCGCATATAAAAATTATGTATCATTCTATAAACATTACAAACACCTAGAAATCACATTTCACTCTAAAATCACATTTACTTCTCAGAATGTTATCTGACTTATCTTCATGATTTTTTGCATAAATGAAAGATGCAAAAGTTCCAAAAGCGTGATAGTTCGAAATTCAAAAGTTCGAAATCAGACATTTCCTTGGCATTTCTAGATTCAACTGTATTTACAAACTATTGACCTAACCAATGATATATCTGAGTTTTAGATTAACACATAAGCAAAATTCCTTACTTTGTACCTGGATCTTTATTTATAACACTTATCATAATTACGGTTGAATCTCAGAATCAAACTTCAATCTCATGTGAGACTCATAGTATACATCTTATATCTCATATACTTATGTGAGACTCATAGTGTACATCTTATATCTCATATACTTATGTGAGACTCATAGTGTACATCTTATATCTCATATACTTATGTGAGACTCAAAGTGTACATCTTATATCTCATATCCTTATGTGAGACTTGTGCATAGATTATGCTTTTGAATCCTGCCATCGAATTCCTAAAGAGGGAAGAAAATGTTTGTAACAGGGGGAAATGAAGGGGAGCATTTCTTAAAAAAACATGTTGAGTGATGAAAATTGTTGATGGAACATAGAGCACATGTACAGGGTTCACACTGGACGTCAAAAGTTGAGGGTAAAAAAAGAACCTTGGCTGATGAAAATTTGAAGAATTAACAATTTTTTTTTTCTAATTTTATTGTAAATTTGACCCTCTGGTACAAATTCTCAAAAGTCAAAGCTTTATTTTACTGATTTCAAGAGTCAAAATGCTGTTTTAAGGGTAAAATGAAAGCCCTGAAGTATATCTTTGTGTGATCTTTGTTTAAATGATATACTGCATATTGCAAACATTATTTTTTAGAACAAGATTATGAGTGTTCATATCAGACTCAAGGTTTATATCATGTTAGGTTATAGGAGTAAAGCATTTCATGAGATCTCTGCATGTTAGTCTTGTAGGTGCATCTGTTGTAGATTGTCTCATATATGTCTGTATTAAAACTGCTGCAGCTTCATACATTTACTAGGATTATGTAGAAATCTCTGTTTATGATATAGTATTATGGGGGGGTAGATTTGATGAGTTAGGTACTGTTAGGTGTGGAGGGAAGATGGTTTTCTACGGTAAAAGATATCAGTACTGGTTTTCACAAGAAGTGTACTTCAGTATCATTATATAAAATGAAGTTTTTGATACTTTTACCCCAATTGAAATTTTACTGTAATACCATGATATATGTCAATGTTCCATCCATTTTTGTTCAAAGAATATTTCAGGTTATTGCTTTTATAGCTATAGTGATTGCCCTGTCCATTCTCAGTTGTCATGCATTGTGTGACATGTGTCATGTGATGTTTGTCATATGTCATCAACAATTGTTTCAAACAAAATCTCTGAGTAAATTTCAATCAAAGTTCACAGGATGATACTTGGATGGTGTTCTGCCAAGATTTTACAAATGAGGCCCTGTGGGTTAGAATTGGCCCCAATCTCAGGTTAAATGGTTTAACATAGATTATTTAGGGAAAACCATAAAATGTTTTGGCCAAAACCACAACAGCTTAGATATTTTTTTCTAAGTTTGATCAAATTATGCTCCTGTGTTAAAATTGGTCCTGCTCTTAGAGCCACTGGTTTACCAAGTTGTCAGTTCATCAGATTATTCAGGTGGAGCAATATATAGGACCATCATGGCCCTCTATTTTACAATATAGATGAAGTATATTCACATTATACCTGATACTTAGTATTCAAAATCTATTCAGTAAAACATGGTGTTAGTGAACTTGATTATATGTGAGGATGAATCAGATACAGTGAAGTACTTATCTTTCCTTGGAACATTCCAATTTTTATTTCATTGCTATGTTTACAGTGAAATATGAATATAATGCTGTAATTATTAGGTTGCCCAGAAATTCACTGTAACCGTGTTCTAAGGTGTAGAACTTGTGTGCTGTATGTGTGGAATAGAAATCTTTAGGAATGAACACTGTTTATTGCAATAACAGCATTTATCTTGTTTTCTTGAATGTTCAGATTTTATCCTGTCTGCAAATGTGAAGTGTTTATGAAGCCTTTATTTTTTGTGTGTTTTGTCTACTTACAAACGTGTATATATATATATATATATATATATATATATATATAGGGTAAATTTGATTGGTGCTATTTTTGTAAAGATCTATGATGTAGATTTTAGCTGTAATTTCTCTCTGTTCTGTATAAGGATGGAGAAAAAATCACACACGGTTACTTGACTGAAAACATTAGGGCAGGTAGTGAAAAAACTTTTCTTTTCCAAGTTGTTACAGGATGTGCCTTTTGTACTTTGGAGGTATGATTACTCCTCAAATATTTTGTGTATATTGATTTTGCATCAGATTTTTAAAACAGACAAGTGTTGGTGCACTCCGCTGACCTCTTTTTAACCTATGTTCAAAATTTGAAAATATACCTTAGTAAAAGAAAGAAATTATGTAGTTGTTGAAAAGTGATAATGAAAGACATTGTTATTGCAACTATCCATGAGGTCAAAATGCTAGATTACTGTATTTGATTGGTCTTATTCTAGGTTATTTTTAAACCACAGCAATTTGTGTAGGAATATCTTGATTAGTAAATTGTCGAACATAATTAATTTTTATCAGTCACTTCATTATAAATCCTGTTGAAATTTCAGAGAACATCTGTGCAGTAAAGAGTGTTCATATAATTGGTTGATTTTATTTCTTGGTAGGTTCTGGACAAATGATTAGTGTTGGAGAATGGTTGGAATCTGTCGGTCTACCACAATATGAGAATGCCTTTGTTGCAAATGGATATGATAATATTGATTACATGGTAAGTATTTTACTAATAAGTTTAATGTAGTTGCCATGTTTTATGATCGTGGTGTGCAGTTACACTCCCTCTACTAGTTTTATGACTCTACTCAAAACATCCATTTATTTATTGTCAATGTGATTATTATGTTATTGTACAGTAGAAACTCGTTATATCGAACTAGCTTATATCGAATTCCCACTTATATCAATATAATTATAAAGTCCCAAATCTTATACTTCTTTTTACATATCAAAAAAATGCACTTATTTCGAATTTGCTGGTCTGGATATTTTTGTTTATCAAAGTAGATTTCAGTCCCAAACGTTGATTTTCAACATTACAGTGACCATCTATGTCGAACCAGTTAAGTCCCCAGTTAACTAAAGAAATTTTCACACCTTTACCTGCAACAAACACCTATTAATTTCTCGCCTGATCGTATATTTTAATATTGAACTCTGAAATTGATACTTAATTAATGACAATTACGTAAATTGTCCGTGTTTATGCTCGCGATTATAAAATCAGTTCATATCCTGTACACAAAATAGCATGATTAAATGATTATTAATATACACTGACGATGGCTATTAAAAGTAAACCCAGTCAAATTTGCCCGATTGTTTATATATCGAAGTTCATTTATATCAAACAATTTTACAAAGTCCCTTGAACTTTGATATAATGAGTTTCTACTGTATATACTTAAAGCGTTTAAAAATGCATGTCTGATATCACATAAGAATTCCAGTTAGTGTAATTTGATAACATTAAGGAAGGACACATACAAATTACTGTTAAATCATATTCATATAAATTCATTGACAAATCAGTCACATTCACTATATTAAACATTCTCATTTTATACCATATTTCATATCAAGTAAGTCTTTTAAAGTTGGGCACAAACGTAAAACATTTAAAAACATAGGTTTTAAAGCTAATTGATTTGTAATACTTGATCCTGTATAGGTAAGAATTAAGAAATATGTTAAGCCATGTTTGATTATAAACATTATACAGGGCTGTGAATTTTCCGCAGATACGCGGAATTCCGCGAATTTCAAGGTCACCATGGCAGTTTCCGATCTATGCGAATCCATGGAGTTTTTCTTGGGGTGGGGTATATAATCTATCATTTATAGAGCTATTCTTTTAAATTGTATGTTCCTACAGCTTGTAATTGATTTTGATGAAGATATACTGATTCTGCTAGTGTCAGCTGCTAGCCCACATTTAGTTCTTTGCACAGTCATAAAATTGAACAATTGCTTGTCTGCATTTTAAAACTGGTCTGTACACTCAGTTATGCACACTATGTTATTGGATTCCCAATTTACAATTTCAGTGTTGGAGCTTCTTGTAGTTAAAAATTTGAATGTTTGAGTTTTGTTTATACTAATTATTTACTGGGTAAACAAATTAAAAGAAAATTTTAGGTGATAGATCATGTGTTGCAGCTCATCAACTGTCTTTAAACTTTTTTTACAAAATGAGAGTCAGGAATTCCTGAAAGATAATATGATTTATGTTTTGTAGTTATGTTTTGATGAAAACAAGACTTGCATTCATGGTTTATTACAAATTATAAGTACACAACATGACAGGTCTGGTTATTTTTACAAAAATGCTATTAAGACAAGACTAATACTATTACCTCCCTTTGTCCTTGGTAGAAACATGTATTTTCTGTTCACATTATTTAAATAACCCTGAGAATCACCTCATAGATTTTATTGCAAACAAGGGTGATACACACGTTTTATAGCATATAGTTTCAATGATGGTCATCCCTCTGCAGACACGTGTGTGAATATTTTAGGACCACAAGATGTTAGAAGAGGGTGATCTAGAACAGATTGGTGTGTTGTCACATGATCATAGACAGAAATTATTGCAGGCTACCAGATCTCTACCTCAACTACAACCTATAGGTAAGTTTTGTAGAGGGATTTTCTTCTCTGCTCACTATTACGGAAGGTTCAGGGTTGGCTGTTAGGATGGTTCAGGGTTGGCTGTTAGGAAGGTTCAGGGTTGAGGATGGGTGTGTTAGGAAGGTTCAGGGTTGGCTGTTAGGAAGGTTCAGGGTTGGCTGTTAGGAAGGTTCAGGGTTGGCTGTTAGGAAGGTTCAGGGTTGGCTGTTAGGAAGGTTCAGGGTTGGCTGTTAGGATGGGTAGGGTGATGCTCTGGTGTCAACAATGGTCTTCTCTGAAACTACGGGTCAGATTTACTTGAAATTTGCTGTGAAGAATTCTTTTGATGTCTAACTGTAATTTACTCATATTATATGAGTTGACCCCTTTTAAGGGTCACCGGAGCTAGAAATAGAAAAACTTTTAAACATCTTCTCATGAACCAATGGATGGATCATCACCAAACTTTGTCTGTAGCATTCTTAGATAGTCTTTTATCAGATTTGTAGAAATAAAAATGGTTTGCTCCTTTTAGGGGCTGCTAGAGCTAACAATAGAAATAATTTTAAACATCTTCTTGTCATGGACCATCACTAAATTTGGTTTGTAGCATCCTTAGATGGTCCTTTGTTTGAACCAATGTTTGGATCATCACCAAATTTTGTCTGTAGCATCCGCTGGTCCTCTCCAGTATTCCTTTGTAGTATCCTTTGATGGTCCTTTACCAAGTTTATTATTGTTCCCTTTGTCTGTCCAGAAGTGTACCTTTATTACCTCTTTAGTAATAAGTTAACTTACATTTATTCTGGTGACTATTGCCGGGCCATCATGGCCCTCTTGTTATACTTTAGATCTACAAATCCATTCTGTTGATGATAATGTCCATGGCTAATTAATGTACCATTATCACTCATATATAAGAAGCATGTTTTTACTTCTAAAATCAGGTTCATAACTCAGGTGGGTCTTATGCATTGGTGTAGAACTCAATTCCATTTTTCCTTAAAACTGACAAAACAAAATGGAATGTTGTTTTTTTTTGTTTTTTTTTCATCCATTTTGTTAATTTTCTTTGCTATAAAATCATTTGTGCTTTATGCATGAAGATATTTTTCCTAGGAGTTCCTTTGATTTTCAACCTACTTCTTATTTACTGATATAAAGAGAAATGGTTATATTCAGAAGTTTTGCTTACCTGCTTTTTTGCCTTAGAATTAAAATGATTATACTGCTGTCAATTAAATTCATGTATATATTTTCATGTATATATTCTCCTGTGAGTTTATTTCTATTAAAAGAAGCTGCATACCCACATCATTATATGTTTTCAATGTACCAATACAGAATGTAAACTTGCATGTTTTATCACTCTCACACATATATTGTGTATCAAACCCTCACACTTGTATCCCACTATTACATGCATATCATTTATCTCACACACATCATGTATTATATTCTCATACACATCATGTATTATATTATCATACACATCATGTATTATATTATCACACACATCATGTATTACATTTTTACAAACATCATGTATTACATTCTCACAAACATCATGTATTATATTATCACACACATCATGTATTACATTCTCACTTATGTATTACACTCTCACAAGCATATCATGTTTCAAGCAAATATTTATAATTATCCCACTTAAAAAATCACTGTTTATTATTTACAGATCCAAATAATCCTCCGCCATCTGTAGAAGAATGGTTGTCGTCATTACAATTACTTGATTATTTGGAGACCTTCCGTTCTCATGGTTATGATACCATGGAAAAAGTTAAAAGTATTCTTTGGGATCTGCAGCTTAGAACGGTAAGTTTTTATCAGTTTTGTCATGATTGATCAAGTATTTTATTATATTTTATTATCCCCCCCCCTGCACAACAAAGTGGTAAGGGGTTATACTGGTTTCAGGTTGTCCGTCTGCTGCTCACACAATCTTGTGTGTGCTTCTCCTCTGAAATATCTGGTTGGATTTTTATAAAACTTTACCAGTACATTATGCATCACGTCTACTTGCACATATTAAAAAAAAAAATATTTGGATATATTTGCATGGAGTTATGCTGAACATAGTTTTCAAAATGGCAGTTCCATGTATATGTGGCCATGCATGTGTCCGCGTGTTAGTCCGTCTAACTTGACTTGTCTGGATCATAACTTCCCTATTCATCAATGAATTTTAAAATGACTTGGCACAATTGTTCACCATGATGAGACAATGCGTCATGCGCTAGACCCAGGACCATATCTCAAAGGTCACACTTGGGGTTTAATTGGCAATAATAGGCATGTTTTACATTGTCCAGACTGTAACTCCTTTCAGCACTGATATGTTTTTTATTAAAACATGGCATAACTGTTCTCCTTGATGAGACGGTGTGTCATGCGCAAGACCCACTGATATACTATTAATAATTAGATACCATTCACGTTTATACATTACGCATGTTTATATTAAAATGTTTATTGTAAATGAGACATGAATTATAATGTATGCATTTTGGTGTTGATATATTACATGTTTGTCATAATTTATTTAGGAGTGATCTCCCTTTATTTTCATACAACACAATCAAAATTTCCTTTATCCTGGATTATACAAAATAATATTTTAGACCCATTGATTTCGGATAATAGAGGTTCTGTTGTAATAATTTATATTTATTTATTAAAATTTTGTATTTATTTATGTCATGAGTGCAGGTGCTAGATATATCTTTGCTGGGACACAGAAAAAGAATACTTACATCTTTAGGTGAGAGAAAACCAGTTGGAAGTCAAGGTCCACAGGTAAGGTTCCTACATCTATCATAGACTTGTATGGTCACTGTAACCATTATCACTTCTAGGGAATCAAGTGAAAGACTATGATTAAATCAATATTATTAAATACTGTGTATACATCAAAAGTTGACTACTGTGGTATCATTTAATTTCGCTGGCATGAAATTTCGCACAAATGTGAAAGAAGAAAGATTCATGCGGTTGTAAATTCGCGCATTTTGAATTTTAGAAAAAAAATCCAGAGGCTGAAGAGAGTCACGCGTTTTTCGCTACAGTGCGTGTCTTCACTTGACCATGTATATATTAATTACAGCGGCAATATTACAATATTACAGCGGTGACCGATAATTGCTTGTTAATTGTCACTACATTTAGATAAAGCGTGTCCGAGATCAAAGCATGGATTAGCATGTAAATTAGGCTATTTTCGGGTCCACATCTTGTTATGGCACCTGAGCAATTATTAAAAAACAACAGTCACAGGTGCCAATAATCCCTTTCATTAGGAATGGTTTTACAATGTTTACAATCACATTTACAGTTTACACGAGAATACCGATCATTGAATATGTTTATTCTTTCTCTGTGGGAAAATATCATGAACGTTTTCCTTAAAGGTATGTCTCGTTTCCTTTTTAATTCTCAAAAAAAATCGGTAGTAACATAGCCGGTAGAAGATAAACAACTTAAGTGGCTTAGTATTCTTGCAGTGAAAATTTCGGAGAGTCACTTCTTTCTGGATGGTTTTTGATTAGTGTGGTCTTAAATTCGCGCAACAAACATGGCTTGAAATACGTGAAAATTCATCCTGCGCGAACAAAAATGATACCACAGTATTGTTTTACATGCTTTTCATGTGTCAGTGATAAGTGGTACAGTTATATTATATATCAATGGTTGATTTGTATGTGTATACAAGGGTTGATCCAGAAATTGATTAACTCTACCAATTATTACATATATAAACTAGATTTTTTATCAAAATTCAATTTGAATATTTATCAATGTTTTATCATTGTATCTTTAAGTTTTCAGGTCATTTTGTTAAATATTTTTTAAAATACAGATCAAATAGGAAAGACAGGTATGATTACCTGATGCAGTCCACAGCATCAATATGGCATTGTTCTAATGAAACATGTTTAAGTTAAATCTACCCAACTAGAATTTAATGTTTAAAGTGTCTGTAAATATTCATCCTTCATTGTGATACAGTTTTCAAGCAGTGCAAGTTTAATCTCAGCGATAATATGATTTAGAGTCCCACATAACATGTTTGGCAAACTACATAACTGCTATGATAAAATATACCTATCTTTGTCAATCTTTGATGATACAACAGTTTTGTGTCATTTTATTATATGACTACTGAATACATATTGTTTGACTACATAACACTTATTTCCGTGCTGGGTATTATAATGTGCTTATTTTTAAAAAGGGTTAATTAAGTATGTCAGATTTTCTAAAGAAACGACCAAGTACATATGGTAAATAGAGCTGTTGTAATGCAAAGTTTTTACTTTAATTACTCATTGTATTCATTAGGAAAAACTAGTGTCCATGAAGTTCTGGATCACTCCATGTATATTTGCATTCCATCAAATGATTCCTGCTTGAATTCGATACTTGATCTTGCTAGGATTTTAAGGAGTATCTATAGTCACAAATAAATACACTAAATTGGATTATAAGGAGCTCTATAGTCACAAATAAATACATTAAATTGGATTTTAGGGAGTATCTATAAATAGTCACAAATAAATACTGGTACACTAAAGATATAACTGGCAGTTTGTGTGATATGATAGTGGCGCATATTATTATATTTACTGGTAAGTGTGATGGTGCATGTTACTATATTTACTGGGAACTAGCCAGCTGCAGGCTTGTGCTACATGATTGTTTGTTTATTTTACAGAAGAAAAGAAGTATCAGTTCATTAAGTCCTGAAGATTCCAGATCTCCGTTTAACAACATAGACTTGTTCAAAGATTATACTCATGTTAAACCTGTGTCCTCTTCAGAAGAAGATATCAAAGAAACATCGCAGATGGTTGTTGATAGCAGTGAAGATGAAGATGTGTTCAAAAAACAAGTAAACGTTGAATTAGTATATGTACTTCATATGAAATATTATGGAGATTACATGTTGATGTGGGAAAACACTAACATCCGAGTCATGCAGAATTTATTTTCTTCATTTCTTCTTGTCATATTGAATATGTTAAAATGAGAATTATTAACCTGTAAGGCAGTTCTGATGTAGTAAAATAATTTTTTTTATGTGACTTATTGTTGCTGGGGTTTAACGCCGTTTTTCAACAATTTTTCACTTATATATGGTGACCGGTTCACCTAACCAGTTTTCCTGGACTGTATACTAACCAGTATTAACTTACCCTTCCACAAGTAGCCGGTAACTTCTCCACATGTGGAGGAAATCCACATTTTTTTGTCCCGGATCTCCAGGTTACAAGTCTAGCGCACTAACCACTACACAACGGCCATGGCTCAGTGAAATCATTACATGTTATGATTACATTTCCAGGGAGGTCAATCAATTAGGAACAGTAACATACACCTGCGTCCTCCACACATGGCACAGACATCAAGTCCAGCCAGGCAATGGAGACATAAACCCGAAATGTTGATCAAAGGATGTTGTAATTATACCGCACAAGTAAGAGTTTCCTCCTTTAAGATGGTTGATAAGATATCTACCTCTATACCTAAAAGTTTATGAAACCTGTGTAATATGTTTGTTGGTTCCTATCATACAATCTTAAATTGACCAATGGCAGGACTGTTCTAGAAAGTTATTGCCTTGACCTTGGTTCTAGGTCATAATTAAGTTCTGTACTGATTAAGGTAGCGTGAGTGGCTACAAACGTAAAAATAAGCGAAAATGACATTTTAAGTTATTAACAATTATTAAATTTCATACTATCATACCATGCAACAAAAAATCGATTCAAATATGCAAAAATAGTGTTTTATCGCGATAAAAACTGCACCCCCATATTGACTCCACTTTATCAGCGAGAACGATCTAGGAGGCAGCGTTGTAAGGGGCTCCTTAAGGGCAAATTTGTATCAATCTATATTAAATTTGGTATCGCTTGCCGTATGTTAACACAAGTATTTGAAATTTGACAGATTATCAACATCAAGCGGATTAAAATGGGAAATAAGAAAAATAAGGCTAAGCAAGGTGTTAGAGTGTTCTCAAAAAGTGAAAAAATGTAGTTAGAAATCTCTTTCTCACGGAAGTTGGTTTACAATTGCTAAAGATACCGAACTGCATAAATCTATATCCTGTAAAAAACTTGACCATAGTGATGTGACATATTGTGAAAATGGAAACTTTATGGTGGAAAATTACGTAATAAATATATAACTGCAACAATCATTTGATGTGCAAGAAAGGTGTTAATTCATTAACACCTTGGTCGATTGGACTACTAGCATCTAATGTACTTTTAATATAAAATATATATGATGAAATAACTGATCCGGAACGGTGGTCTTATTGAAGTGTGATATCGATATCATACTCTTACGCCTTGCTAATTATACTATCAATATGGGTCAATTTAGACCTTATATATGTCGCATCACATATTTCTTTATGTTTTGGCGGGAGATATAATAAACAACAATATGGTATGCAGACACTTCATGCACCTTGCAATAAAACGCACACGATAAGAAAACGAGCTGTCAAAGATTGTTACCCCGTTAATGTCATGACGTACCATTTCTACAAGTTAAATTAAATTTATATATTCCAGAGTCAGGTTTCAAACACAATTAAAGTTATAAAACTACAATATATTTAAATTGCCAGTGAATTAATACAGGGAGACTGGGTCAACGAAAATTATTATTTTCACTATTTCATTGATGTAATCAATACAATAAAGTTATTTCAACGTGCACTTTTATTAAGCAACTCTGTACATTTTGGTAAAATATTGAAAGCTATCAAACAAACAATAGGATGAAAAACAGTAACGTCTTATGGACATCGGACGTGCATGTTTTTCAAGAATCTTATCTTATTCTGTTATATATCCAATTACCTTTATATATTAGTATGTTTTTAAATGATTACATTAACAGACATAAAACATAGACACTTTTCTACAAATCAATCACATCTTAAGTTATTATTTTTACGCTAAATGCATGGCTACCTTTCATTTAATTTATATAACGGTTTCCCCAGCCATCTTCAACTCGATTTCCCAATCAGCTGTTTTCCCTGTTGAGAGCCTCTCGTATGACGAGAAATCTGATGTAATGTGTATTGCATCGGTACGATATGATACTGTTTTGACAAATAATTCGTAATTAAACTCTTTAGAGTCATCAAAAATGGTGGGCTGTTTCACTAATTGACCTGCTAACGATGAACGAATTTGATTGGTTATCAAATTTTAGTAGGCTGTATTAATTTATAGAATAATTGTTGATTACATGAGGTGATAATGATCTGACACTTTTATTGTTAATTTCTCGCTTAGAAAAAAACGCAGTGGGTGCTATTTTTGAACAAAGATTGCTGCCTTATTTGAAGATGGATTTCAAAGCGGTTTTCGGTATTTTGTAGCGGAAATGCTTATCTAGGGAACCGTCTCACAGAATTTTGATATTTATTTTTGTTTTTTATCTATGACGTATTACGTAATTGTCAGCGGGGTTCAGGCTACGGAATTTCTTTAAAGTCAAATATCTATTGAATGGAGGACGTTATCAAAACTCTGTGACACGGTTCCCTGCAAGATACCATGATTGTTATTTTAAGTCTAATTGTTGTATCCTTATATACAGAGTAGTGATCTTTATTCAAAAATATGAAAATTACGTGCGATATTGGTTTATAGAAGACAGACCAAGTAAAATATTTGTTTCAAATCACTTGCAATAGACTCTGTATAGTGGGTTTATTAATGTATACAATTATGGTTGACTTTTTAAAACTATAAATTAGTAAAACTTGATATCACCATATAGCCACTCACGCTACCTTAAGTTGACAGTTAAGGTCAATGTTTATTTTTACTAGATCTGAAATCTTCTTTAGAATTGTAGTATTTATTCTTGGTGTTTTGAAAATGTTTCGAAGTTGTGAAAGAATCTTACTCCTGGTTATTTTATTTGAGTTGTTGATGTGTGATACGATACGTATCAGAATACAGGTATGATGGTACTAGCAAGTAGCTTGGTATAATGTTTCAATAAAAACCATACTGCAAGTGTAGAAATATTCACAGGCTTCAAATTTTTTCAGTTTTTTTGCAGTGATGTTGGATCGGTGAATTCAGCGAATATTTCTGCTCCAATAATTTCTAAATAGTCATATTTTTGCTCATCTGCAAAACTATGTATGTACTATATGCTTTAAATAGTGACTATTAACCATGTTTTAATAAAGAATTGAAATGTTACCTAGTCATCATGTTTTTGTCCAGGTTTTTCATGAATTAAAATTGTTTTATGTTTGTTTAGTTTGTTTAGCAAACCAAGATAATTATTAGTACTTATCACTATTCATCGTTTAGTCTGCATAATCATCTGTATTAGTCCACATTTCATACCATTCCAGGATCTTGTATGAGTAATTTCCCTTGTTATTTTCCTTTTCACCTGAGCGCTCTGCGTGAATTTATAATCTCACCTCTGTGAATTCAAAGTAGCGCAAATATTTGTAGAGATCCCTGAAACGGATCTCTCTGCTAAATTTGCATCCGTGAATTCAAACACACATACAGTATTCAGTGTTTCAAGACTTTGATACCATTGAATCGGTGCATTTAATTGGACTGATGTTTTGACATTTGTCTTTATTTTGATGTAAAATAACTTTGAAATGTGTGTACTGCATCACTGTCAACTGATTTAGACTCAGGTAATGCAGTATGCGGACTATCTCAGGAATGTACTGTGTTATACTACAATACCAGTCAAACACAACAGTTTTCATCTTTATTTTCCATTATTGAAACAGCGTTATTTTGTTGTATGTAGTGGTGTCATAGGTAACTGTCAAATTTTTAGATTCTGCAAATTTTATATGAAATATTTCATGAGATAGAATTTGACTGTAAAAGTTACTGAAAATGATTTTAACAAATGAAGTGCTCAAATCATTTTATGCTACATATACCTTGCTACTCAATGACACCATGCACACAGAATCAAATGTACATGATATTAGTTCATAAAATTGTACAACATAACATTATACATTATATTGAATTTCAGTATTTAGGATCAACGGTAGTACCGGAGCTGACTGGTGGTACAGATTCTACAAGAGCTGGCATCACTAAATTAAAGGTATCATACGGTTTATATACACTCTTACTTAATCAAATATCGATTTCGGAGTTCAATACAAAAGTATCCAATCAGACGAGTAATTGATAGGTGTTTGTTGCAGGTAAAGGTTGAAAATTTCTTTTGTTAACTGGTGACTTAATTGATTCAACATAGACAGTCACTGTATTGTTGAAAATCAATGTTTGGGACTGACAATCTACTTCAATATACAAAAATATGAAGACCAATGAATTCGCAATTAAATGCATTTTTTTGATATGTAAAAAGAAGGACGAGATTCATGACTGTATAATTATACTGATATAAGCGAGAATTCAATATAAGAGAGTTTGATATAATGAGTTTCTACTGTATTTTCTTACTCTTACTTAATTGTGCTATGCCTTGCATTATAACATTCTACTATCAGTTCTCAATAAAATAAAGATAAAATCATTGACATTACGTTTGCATTTCTTAAGTATTGAATTTGTTGGAATTGTTTATGATGACCCAAGTGTAGACTGAACTAAATGTAGACTGAACTAAGTGTAGACTGAACTATGTTTGAACCAAACAATTTGCATACTGAACTATATGTAGATTGAACTATGTTTGAACTAAACAATTTGCTCACTGAATTATATGTTAACTGAATTAAGTTTATACTGGACTAAATATAGACTGAACTAAGTGTACACTGAACTATATGAAGCGTTGACTGAATTAACTGGTGACTGAACTAAGTGTACACTGAATTAAGTGTTGACTGAATTAAGTGTTGACTGAACTAAGTGTACACTGAATTAAGTGTTGACTGCATTAAGTGTTGACTGAACTAAGTGTACACTGAATTAAGTGTTGACTGAATTAAGTGTTGACTGAACTAAGTGTACACTGAATTAAGTGTTGACTGAATTAAGTGTTGACTGAACTAAGTGTACACTGAATTAAGTGTTGACTGCATTAAGTGTTGACTGAACTAAGTGTACACTGAATTAAGTGTTGACTGAATTAAGTGTTGACTGAATTAAGTGTACTCCTGAATGGGATGTTATGTCTTTTTCTGACACATTATTGCTGTGTTGCTGAAACTTGTTTTGTCAAGGAACTTGTAGTAAGAAGACATGATTATGATGATTATGTTACAAATTCTGATGATTATGTTACAAATTCTGATTTATATCATAGTTATCACATATTTAGTACTAAAATTTTGCATCATTGTAAAGCATGAGTCAATTATACACAAAATGTAAGTAAAATACACTTACACAAATTAGGGGACACTTGCAATTCTGCGAATATTTTGTGTATTTATTCAATTTCATAGGATATGTCATTGTCAGCTTCCAATTTTATTGTGTTGTATATTTGTGCTAAATGAAAGACATCCACTGTTAGTTTATGTTCAGCATGTTATGCTAAGAAGATATGTGATTTTCCTTTTTTCAGCATCGATTTTTACGACAATTACAGGTTAGTTTGAGATGATAACACGTTCTAACTGATTCTGTTGTTGTGTTTTATTTTGTGGCATATTTCTTGCATCCAAGTTTAGTTGTGTACAGTTACTGTTATATAAAGCATGAGTATTACGTCTTGTTTAGTTGTTTTTAGTTCATCAGAACCAAGAAGGTTCAGGGTGAGTTCTTAGTATGGGGAGGGGAAAGCTCCGGTATCCGGCGTCCATCATCAACAATGGTCTTCTCTGAAGTACTGGTCAGATTTCCTTCAAATATTCTGTGTAGTATTCTTGTGACCTAACAGTAATTTGCTCATATCATACCAGTTGACCCCTTTTAGGGGTCACCAGAGCTATCATCAATAAATTTGGTTTGTAGTATCTTTAGATGCTGAGGAGTTTGTTCAAATAAGTTTGGTTGGCTCCTTTTAGGGGCTGCCAGAGCTAAAAATAGAAATTCATTAAAACAACTTGTTCTCATGAATCAATGAATGCATTATCATCAAACTTGGTCTTTAGCATCCTTAGATAGTCTTCTAAGTCAGGTTTGATCTACTAAAATTAGTTGTCCCCTTTAAGCGGTATCAGAGCTAAATGTAGAAATACCTTTCAAAACCTTCTCATGAACTAATGGATGTATCGTCACTAAACTTGGTTTGTAGCATCCTTAGACGGTCCTCTGTCAACTTTGTTCAAATAAATTTGGTGCCACCAGAGTTAGAAATAGAAGTACCTTAACATGACTTTTTCCCATGAATCATTTGATGGATCATGACCAAACTTGGTCTTTGGCATCATTAGATTGTCTTCTATTAAATTTATCTAAATGAATTTGACCATCTCCTATTAGGGGCCTCTAGAGCTACTTGTAAAAATAGAAATAACTTTAAAAGAACTTCTTTTCATGAACCAGTGGGGGCGGATCATCTGCAAATTTGGTCTGCAAGTTTGGTCCCCAGCATCCTAGGACCATCACAAATATTCCATTTTGGTATCCTTTGATGGTCCCTTTTAAGTATATCTTATCTACCTTTATTTACCTTTATCTACCCTTATGACCATTGTGGTTACGAGTTAACTTACATTTATTCTGGTGAGCAATGCAGGGCCATCATGGTCCTCTTGTTTTGAATTTTGTTAGTCTTTCAAAGTTGTGTACATTTTGTGTATATTTAGGTTTGGTAGCAGTTTGGTTAATCTGCTTTTGTTTATAAAGCATGTCAACCTTTCCTCTATTTATAACTAAGATCTTAAACGATACATGTCTACTGTTACAGTTATTATGGCCATGTCTTATGACTGTTTGTATCTGAATTAATAGCAAGTTTGGTGTGTGCAGATCTGCTGATACTGTTGGTACAGTAGATCACCTAGTTTATTTATACTGGGAATCTCGGGGCCTTGTAACTGTTAGTTACAGTTAATGTGCTCTCAGTTATGTGTTTGATTTTATTTATTTATAATTCTGCATGTGACATCACGATATATCATTCTGATACATTGAGGTACTTTGTTTGATCATCATGTTATATTTTTTATGTTATTTTCTGGTTTATGATTGACACTCTCATGTTATATTTGTATACATCTTGTTGTTATAACTTATCTTGTTATATTTGTATACATCTTGTTGTTATAACTTATCTTGTTATATTTGTATACATCTTGTTACCTTGTTGTATTTGCATACATCTTGTTGTCTTTTTATATTTTGTATACATCTTGTTATCTTGTTATATTTGTATACATCTTGTTATCTTGTTGTATTTGTATACATCTTGTTATCTTGTTGTATTTGTATACATCTTGTTATCTTGTTATGATTATATACATCTTGTTATATTTGTATACATCTTGTTATCTTGTTGTATTTGTATACATCTTGTTGTTATAACTTATCTTGTTATATTTGTATACATCTTGTTGTTATAACTTATCTTGTTATATTTGTATACATCTTGTTGTTATAACTTATCTTGTTATATTTGTATACATCTTGTTACCTTGTTGTATTTGCATACATCTTGTTGTCTTTTTATATTTTGTATGCATCTTGTTATCTTGTTATGATTATATACATCTTGTTGTCTTGTTGTATTTGTATACATCTTGTTATCTTGTTGTATTTGTATACATCTTGTTATCTTGTTATATTTGTATACATCTTGCTGCATTTATCTTGTTATATTTGTATATTTATCTTTTTGTATGTGTATACATTTTGTCACATATTTCTTGTTATGTATTTATTTTGTTTTGTGCAGAGATCTTATGTACCAAACATGTTTACTTTGTAGGAAGTGGTCAGTGCATGTTGATATTTTGTTGAGCACTGTTTTATTGCACATTTCCCAGTATTTTACCTAAATCCAGAGAGCACAGTATTAGATTATAATCATTTACATAGTTTTTAAATTAATCAACTCCTCCAAATAACTGTATATTTTTTAGTTTGCCTAAAACACTAATTCTGTGTTCCAATAAATGGAATGGTATGAATTTTCTAATTGAATTGTATAATAAATGGAAAATTTCACCATGAGTGGTAACTTTGGAAATACTTTATTTTCAACTGAAGATTGGATTATCTCCCTTGCATTATTTCAATAATTCAGCCATTTATTAGTTTGTTTTTTTTTCGCTTGTACTATCTTTTTGTCTGAAGTGTTCTATAGAATGGCAAAGAAATGTGTTATAGTTTGCGTCTAGTTTCAATGTTTACGAAGTTCATGTAAATTGTCGAGGAGTTAATGACATTAGGTAAATGTCATGCAGAATGACAAAGGTAGTCATTGTATTACAAACTCCGTGTTTTGTTATTTGTGCAATTAAGCAGGTATCTGTGTCAGTGTACTGGTTATTATGAAACAAAGAGATAATTTGATATGAAGTGGTTATATTGTGTGAAAAATAAGAGCTGTCTGTTTTTATTGACAATTTATGATAATTACTTGATGATCGTGCTTGTTGTACCAATGTTTCATAGACAAATCCTTGTCTAAGATTTTACATTGAAATCCATAAGTAAGCCTGCTTATTGACAGTTCTCCTCAGGTATATAAATATGTAACATAGTCCATAAATTCTTTTATTTCCAGTCGCTGGTTGTTGTTTGAGCGCAGTCTTAAAATTGACCAATGGTTGAGCTGCATTGTTAGACTGTTCCCCAAAGTCTGATTTATTACACTACTTCCAGAACACTTTTACAAAAACACTGACTGAATATTTGACTTTCTTTAATATAAATGAAGATCTTGTATTCATACGTATATATATATATGATTTTATGTTATAATATTGTCATGTATGAATGTTTGTTGTTCTCAAACTCTTCCACGTCAAAATCGCTTAGTTGGCTGAAATATTTTGGGGCACTAAAACCTAATTTTGCTTGTTTTTTATTCACTCAGATTCAGAATCTCAACTGAGACTTTAGATCTTGCAGTTTCATATCAAAATTGCAAATCATTGCATATTAAATAACTACGTATGCAAGTATATAATTAGGTTAGCGGCATTTAATATGTGAACGCTTGTTGTTTTTACATATTTTTTAAACACGTGTACGCATTGTTTCCGCATTATATGCAAAATCGCTGGGACCGCATTTTTAGCATTTTTACTTCGGTAACTGTGATATGTTATGAAAAAAGTAATTAAACATGCTCAAACGTATGACGCGCCATTTGACCTAGTTACTATAATTATATGTTACCAGTAAACGGGAGTGTGACTCAGTGTGTCTTACAATATTTTTTCCGATATTCAAAATGGCCGCTACTTGAAAAAATGTACTATCCAGGTCATATTTCGACATGACAGGAGTGTATTTTCTTATATTATTTTCATTGGTTATTTGACTTTAAGTTGACCTTGATAACAATTAATTTGTCGAAGACAGATACGAACGTCTTAAGGTCACGTTCCTCCCCACTGAAACATGTTCACAAAACATCTTATTATTTACATGTAAAATTCCATGCACAGTTACTCAATGTGTCTCAAAATACATCATGTCTCAATCTTACACTACAAAACGTCATTCTGTTCTTATTTGAAGGCAGTTATACCTTTTCAGGATATTTGTTTGTATAAAATTTTGTTTGTAACATAAAAATGTGTGTCCTAAGTTTGCTGTAATGCATTAGACTTCATGGTTTCAATTATTTTTTATCATTCACCCATGTTTAGGTGAAATTCTTTTTTCTTACATTGGATCCAAAAATGTGCACTTGGTGACCAAATATTATTGACTGTTTCTAACTGATCCTGCTTAAGTGATTCTGAATTTTTTACTGCCATCTTGATTTTAAGGGATTTAAAAGGCTTCAGATACGGTAAGTGCCTTACACAAGATTAAGTCATATGGTAAAACTGAAGCATCCCTCTGTACCACTATCATTAATTTCCCATCAGGTCCCTCAGTGGTTATTCAATGATTTATGAAAATATTAAAGTTGAAAATTTGTAGGCGTTTTGCATCATAGATCAAAACCATTTCATAGCTTTAAGAAGTTATAACCATGGAATTCGCTTTTACGATTCCGTTCACTCGATTAAATGAATTGAAAAGTGTAAGCTTTGTAGAATGCTATCAGACAAGACAGAAATTCTTTGATGATGATATGTACTGACTTAACTCCAGTAGTGTTTGTGAAAACCGTAACTTATTGAGTTTTGTTATTTGATCCAGAGTGACTGTATATGCTCAATAATGTGTAACTCTTATTAAATCTACTGACGTTAACACAAAATGAAATATCATTTAGGCTTTGTCACTTTAACCTTCGTCAAATCAATATAATTATAATAATCAGTTTTAGCCAATCAAATTGCTTGTTACATACATAAGCATGTTAAGTTGGGTTGGAATGTCAACAAAGCCAAGGTGATTTGAAACCAAAGCTGATAGTTCAAATAATAGATAATTTGCCTGCTATGATTCGGAATTAAATTTTCCTGGCATGTAGCATAAAAATCATTAAATTTCAGAACTATGTAACAACATAATTGTACTTTCTATGTACTTTTTGAAGTTATTGTACGCATAGTGAGATTAAAAATACGATACTACTAACTGTAGTTTGTACTATTAATACATTCTCATTTAGCGATTAGAATGTTTTATTTTTAACGAAAAAAACCAAAACGATCGGTTAGCATTTGACTGTACGGAAATGATTTTTGTTGTCATATTGCTGACTCGTATTGATTTCAAAATTGATTATTGTATTCCGCAATGCATTAATTGCATTCAATGAAATATCATTCAATGTTTGCTTTAGATCATTCACAATTTAATACATATAGTTCTATTTTTTTAATACTACACATTACAGGTGCATTCTGATTAGTTTTAATTAAAATGACTCGTATATTATTGTTTGTGAGAATGATTTTATATAATTGTTGTATTACATAAAAAAGAACAAATAGTATCACATTAACTATTTCTTTTGTTGTTCTCTCCCTTTATTTATTTGAATTGTTTCAGTTCTCTCCCTTTATTTATTTGGATAGTTTCAGTTCTCTCCCTTTATTTATTTGGATAGTTTCAGTTCTCTCCCTTTATTTGTTGGTAAACTGGTACCCGTTGACTCTGGTGTACAGAGACAACTGGTATGGTTCAAAATTTCCTGGACACTGATTGGTCAATTGCGTTCGAAATCCGGGCAGAATTCTGCATGCGGGATCTCGCGAGACTTTTCGCTTTCGGAATGCCTCGCATTTTTTTGCTTGACGCATATTTCGCGCATAATTTAAAAATAGATCAAAACATCTCGGTCTGTACATTATGTTATGTAGAGTCACTAAATCTTACATTCGTCGTTTTATTTTGATTAGAAGGTGCAATTTGTATCTAAAGTATTCAGGCATCAGTAACATCTTTGTTTATATTTAACAGATATACGGAAATCCCCAATGTTTGACAAATGGACAGCCAATCACATGGCTCAAACACATTGACCAATCAGAGCACCAGATAATTTAGCCCATACCTGTTCCTTGGTGCACTGCAACAAGGGATGGGGACCAGTTTAAATTTTTCGATGGTTTCAGTTCTCCCTTTATTTATTATTTACGAAGTTGTAAGGGGGGTATACTGGTTTCAGGTTATCCGTCTGTCCATCCATCTGTTGACGAAATCTTGTGTGCGCTTCTCTTCTCCGAAACG